>CM038719.1:42646145-42688645 GCA_021613375.1 Megaleporinus macrocephalus | reverse complement strand
CGCTGAGAAATGCCTGAGGGCGCGGCGGCGCACATGCCGGCTGGAGGCGTATTTTTAGGCGCTCGGTTCTCTGTTTGTATGATATGCGGTTTTCCTCTCGTTTAAAAGGAAGCCATGTTAAACAGAAGCCTCATCAGAGTGTAACTGCATCTGAGTGCCCAGCACTGACCCACTCTTTACAGGAATAATTCAGTCAAATAATAATAATAATAATAATAATAATAATAATAATAATACAAATCTCCTCAGTTTTCAATCTTTTCTCCGAATGTAGTTTATTAGTTACGGCTTGCTTGGTGTCCAGCGTTTGCCTCTTATAGTTTTCACTGGTGCAACATCCATCCATTATCTTCTGCTTTATCCCACTAGTCGTGGTCATGCTGGGGCCAGGAGTCCAACAGTGCTGACCACTACATCGCCTATTGTTGCAACATGATAATGCTAAATGCTAATGTTACCAACTATGCTGCCAAAGTGGTTGACCAAAGCCCAAGACATTGCTGGAGGGCCGTGGTCAGTGCAGCTATGCACCTTTGCCAGTAGGTCCTCACCACTGGCCATGATTCAGGCATCCCTGCTACCATCCAGGCATCCTTGTTTGTGTCCAGGCATCTTCATCATTGCCTTCATCACTGTCCTCCAGTCACTGTTGTCTATGCCATTCGCATTTAAGCTTGTTGAAGCTCCATTCCTCTCCAGGCTGCTGGGTGGAGGGGTGCTATCCCACTTCTGACACCAAATATAGAGTCTTGATGAAGAACCAATCATTGCATATATGGACCAAATGCTCTTTTATTGAACAGACCCCAAGCAAATACCTCCACCAGTGACCGGGACATCTGGGAGGTCAACAATAGCCACACGACCACCTCACTGCCCAACACAAAATAACACAGACAACATAAACACACACCTAACTGAATGGCTCCTTTGCATGGCCACGCCTACAGCACTAGTACAGCAGCACAGCCAGTAGCGGACACCACTGTCTGTTTATTTAAGCTTCAAAAAAATACATATGGATTTGCCAACAAAGCTCTTGTGCACCAGCTTTAGCTTAGTGCTAATGTATTACTGGAAATCCCATAGGTGTGCACATAGAAACGAATGGCATTACTAGGCTGAACTAAAGATCTAGTCTTAGTTTTCTTTATGCCAGGAGCTTCATAGCATGGAGCTTCATTGACTGAGCAGCAGCATGCAAGCCTGGCAACAATGCCAAAACCTCTAAAAATAGTAACTTCAGAGTATAAAGAAAACTTTAAAAATAGTAACTTTAGAGTATAAAGAAAACTCTAAAAATAGTAACTTTAGAGTATAAAGAAAACTCTAAAAATAGTAACTTTAGAGTATAAAGAAAACTCTAAAAATAGTAACTTCAGAGTATAAAGAAAACTCTAAAAATAGTAACTTTAGAGTATAAAGAAAACTCTAAAAATAGTAACTTCAGAGTATAAAGAAAACTCTAAAAATAGTAACTTAAGAGTATAAAGAAAACTCTAAAAATAGTAACTTTAGAGTATAAAAAAACTCTAAAAATAGTAACTTAAGAGTATAAAGAAAACTCTAAAAATAGTAACTTAAGAGTATAAAGAAAACTCTAAAAATAGTAACTTAAGAGTATAAAGAAAACTCTAAAAATAGTAACTTTAGAGTATAAAGAAAACTCTAAAAATAGTAACTTAAGAGTATAAAGAAAACTCTAAAAATGGTAACTTAAGAGTGTAAAGAAAACTCTAAAAATAGTAACTTAAGAGTATAAAGTAAACTCTAAAAATAGTAACTTTAGAGTATAAAGAAACCTCTAAAAATAGTAACTTTAGAGTATAAAGAAAACTCTAAAAATAGTAACTTCAGAGTATAAAGTAAACTCTAAAAATAGTAACTTTAGAGTATAAAGAAACCTCTAAAAATAGTAACTTTAGAGTATAAAGAAAACTCTAAAAATAGTAACTTCAGAGTATAAAGAAACCTCTAAAAATAGTAACTTTAGAGTATAAAGAAAACTCTAAAAATAGTAACTTTAGAGTATAAAGAAAACTCTAAAAATAGTAAATTTAGAGTATTAAAAAAAACTCAAAATAGTAACTTTAGAGTATGAAGAAAACTCTAAAAATAGTAACTTTAGAGTATAAAGAAAACTCTAAAAATAGTAACTTAAGAGTATAAAGAAAACTCTAAAAATAGTAACTTTAGAGTATAAAGAAAACTCTAAAAATAGTAACTTCAGAGTATAAAGAAAACTCTAAAAATAGTAACTTTAGAGTATAAAGAAAACTCTAAAAATAGTAACTTTAGAGTATAAAGAAAACTCTAAAAATAGTAACTTCAGAGTATAAAGAAAACTCTAAAAATAGTAACTTTAGAGTATAAAGAAAACTCTAAAAATAGTAACTTTAGAGTATAAAGAAAACTCTAAAAATAGTAACTTTAGAGTATAAAGAAAACTCTAAAAATAGTAACTTTAGAGTATAAAGAAAACTCTAAAAATAGTAACTTCAGAGTATAAAGAAAACTCTAAAAATAGTAACTTCAGAGTAGTTACTACTAAATTGCTACTAAATGTTACTATAAATTGCTACTAAATGTTACTATAAGTACATTTTATTATGCACTATAAGTTATTGTATTTATTTATGTTAGGTTGAACCATTTCTATTGATCTGTTTATGATGCAGTGTTTAACGTTATGTAAAAGGTTAGCTGATGACCTCTTGACCACTAGGTTATACCTAACCTGGCTTTTTCTGTTGTGTTTGCTTTTCTTTTTTATTTAAATGTTTATTGAAAAGGACAAGTATCATTTGCTTCTTTACAAAACCTTCAGTAATATTCACATATGTGTATATCTATATAACATTGCTCCATGAGAATCTAAAAAAATTTAATGTCCTATATTATATGCACATACATATACACACAAATAAACATGTATACATACACACACCCATGAACATCTCCTCATGCCCTACTTACAATTACCATAAAAATACTTTCTGAGTGTTAAAAACTATATACAGGATTTGAGGGAGAAAGTGAATGCCTTATAAAACAAATATGTTAGGGTGAGTAGAATTAACGTAATTTGCCCATTTTTCCCAGTATATGTTAAATCTATCCTTTTGGATTTTTAGGCAAAAAGTTATTTTTTCCATTGTATAAACCTCTTTTGGTGGATTAAGTTGATACCAATTTCTAGTTAATGCCTTTTTACTTGTTGCCAGGAGTACTCTAAATAGATAATTCTTTGAAGCATCACAAGTATTCACAGGGGTGTTTCCCAAATATAAAACATCAAATCTAAAATCAAGGGGAGTTTCCAAAATCACCTGTAATGCACTGTGTATATCTCTCCAATATTTTGCAATAACAGGGCATTCCCAAAAGATATGGTAGTGATTAGCCTTTTGTGAACCGCAATGCCTCCAACACATAGACTTGCCTGTATAGTGGCTTTTCTGCTTTGGGGTTAAAAAAAAACGAATAACATTTCTCCAACAGAATTCTCTCCGAGTTGCAGAATAAGTGGATTTCCACTGTAGTGTGCAAATACTCTCCCAGTCCTCCTTGGCAATATGGTTGCCACTCTCATTTTCCCATTTTTCTTTAATATATAATGTAGAGTCAGTATCCAAGTCCATAAATCCTTTATACAGTAATGAAATCATCTTCTTGAGTGTCTGTGAGTTATATGCCGATATAAATATTTTAATAATACTATTATTATGAGGCTCCATAATTGTTACTGGTTTTATTTTCTGGTGAAAGTATTGTTTCACTTGAAGATATCTAAAGAAGTCTGTTGTTTCTAGGCCATAGCTGTCTTTTGGATTGGGATGGATTGGGATGTCGCTTGACATCGTAGTCTCGATATCCTTCCATCTAGCCCTATACTGTGAGTTACACAAGCATACTACATTTGTTGCTGGATCTCGTATTTTATAAATCGTTGAATCTGCCTGCTGTTTACATAATTTCCAAGCTAGTAGTTTCATAGACTTACTTTTAGTTTCATAGTATCGCTGTTTTAAAAACATTAATTTCTTTTCTAGCTTTTGAGTATATACAGAGTCTATTTCTTTTCTAATTTTCTTAATTTCTTCATGTATCAATTTATTAGCATTATTCTTATGAGCCATTTCTAAGTGTTTTAATTTGTTCTGTAATTTGACTAAGTTTTCTTGCCTGCATCTCTTTAGGTTTGAAGCAATGGCTATGATTTCCCCCCTAAGAACTGCTTTACTTGCATCCCACAATATAGCTGGTGAAACTTCCCCGTTGTCATTTTGTTCATAATACTGTTTTATTTCTTTTATTATTTGGTCCTTGACATTCTGATTGTTAAGAATGCTACTATTCAATTTCCAAAGGGTTGTTTTTGACTTACAATTCAAGGGCAATGTCAGGGATACTGGTGCATGATCGGAAATATCTATAGAACCTCTCGCAGTCTTCAACTCTATGCCTGTCTTTCTCAAAAATAAGGAAATAATTGATTCTTGAATAGACTGCATGTGGATTGGAATAGTGCGTGTAATAAGTCCTATGTCTCTCATTAATGTATTTATTTGTCAACTGGTGTTGAAGAATCCAATTAAGGTCTCCACCACAAATAAGAACTCCTTGTGTTTCACTTGCTATCAAGTTAATAATTTGTTTGAAAAAGGAATATGTACTCCCTGGTGGGGCATAAACATTGAAAAAAGTAATAGGTATACCTTCTATTTAGCCTTTAATCATTATATATCTCCCTTTCTTTACCTTTAATTTCAGAAATATGTTCATAATTGATTTTATTCGAAATTAGGGTTTTATACGATGCGGAAAAAACATACTTAAAACCTATTCTATTCAGTTTAGCATGCTCCATTTCGGTCAAATTAGTTTCCTGGAGAAGGGCTATATGAACATTTTCTTTTTTTTAAGTTTGGTTAGAATTTTACTCTGTTTTATTGGATTGAGTACACCATTTACATTAAAAGTTGTTATTTTAATCTGATTGTTCATTTGTAAATGTGTAGTATGTACCAAGACTGGGCTGTTTTTTTTCCAAGACTAGCAAAAATTCTACATATATCCGAATCTCCCTCAAGACAACAAACACTGGAAAAACAGAACAATTCCAAACAACAAACAAAACTAACTTTGTGACTTCCAACCTTGGGGTCGGGTAATTTCAACTAAGTAAATTATGCTCCCTGGGGATAACCTCTTGCTCGGGTATTGATCCGAGGGCCCGTGTAGATGGCATATTCACGCACCTCGGTTGAAACATAACAGTACTCTAATGCTCCTACATTCGTTTGAACATTCCGGGAACTATATCAAGTTTAGACTGCAATACTTTTACTGTCCTAGGGCAACCGCCCTTTCAATCAACTATGTAAGTAATATAAAAAATAAACCCAAATATAAAAAAAAACCCCATTTTTCGCCAGGACAAGCGTTGAATCCTTTCCATCAGGGTGGCAGGGGGTTGAGTGGCAGTTATGGAGAAACCTCTTTCTGCCATGTCTCTCTCCGCTTCTTCAGCCGAATTGTAGACCCTTGTACCATCTCTGTGGAACACACGTAGCTTGGCTGGAAACCTCGTTTGAAACTTCACATCATTTTCCTTCAGCACCTTTTTAGCCTCTTGAAGTGCCCTACGTCTCTGGAGAAGGTCAGGCGAGTAGTCGTGGTCGCAAAGAATTCGGTTCCCTTGCCAGTCGACGCGCTTTCTCGTACATGCCTGTTTGATTACGGTCTCTTTTGTTTTGTAGCTCAGAAATCTTGCTACAATGGATCTCGGTTTAGCAGACTCAGGTGCTTTAGGTGCCAGTGCTCTATGAGCCCTTTCACTGTGTAGCTCAAGCGAGGGATCCAGATCCAGGGTCGACTTTAGAAGATGTTCTAAAAAGTCCATCACGTCAGGGAAACTTTCCTCCGACCCCTCAGGAACTCCGTAAATTCTAATATCTTCCCGTCGGGACCGGCCTTCCTGGTCGTTCAATCTAGCCATGAGGTGTTCTTGTAGCCTTAGCAACTCTTCATCCACCTCCTCTGCGTTCTGAATTCTTGTTTCTGCCGCTTCAATTCTATGTTCGGCCTCCTCGATTCTCTTGTCGGATTTGTTCAGTTGGTCTTTTATGTCTCGTAGCTGCAGACTGTTGTCCTGGCGGAACTCTCTTAGCTCGTTGAGTATTTTCTCCAGGCTGGCTGCGTCGGCATTTGTGCTAGCTTTCTCTTGCTCGGGAACATTACCGCTACTGACGTCGTCTTTTACTGTGTTTTTTCTTTGTTTTCCCCTCGTTTCCATCAGAGCCCCTTCCATGCCTTGTTTATGTCACTAAAATGGTTTAGAATCGTGTTTTCGGGCTTTAAATAGGAGCACGTAACGAGAGCTTCTACGTTAAGCAGCCATCAGCTTGCCGCCATAACCGGAAGCCCTGTGTTTGCTTTTCATCTGAATTTCTGAATGTAATAAACCTTTCGACTGATTCTCCTAGTGACATCACACTGATGGAATATTTGATATATATTTTCAGGGAAATCCACCCAGTTCTGCCAACAGAGCCTGAAAAAGGAGCACTTTGTAGACGCTTCAAAAATATTATTATTGTGAACTATTTCTGCGTCCTTACATCAATACGAGCGCTGCCATGTCAAACAGCGCGTTGGACGCAGTCTGCCGTTCCACTGCAGGGCAGCCAGAATCGGACACGCAAGGTGGGACAGGGGTGGTGGGGGATGATTGGCTGTTTGGATGTTGCCTTGGTAGCAGGCTTGACCTCTGACCTGTGCAGGGAAACAGCAGCACATGTGTGGAACTGTTGTGATTGTATGCGAGTTCCTGTCTGCCGCCTTCATTGTGAGTCCTCAGATTGGTCAGTTTCACAGACAGGCATGTATCAGTTCTGCGGTGGACTCACAGGGCTGCCATACACTACAAGTCAAAACTTTGGAGACACCTAATATATATATATATGTGTGTATAACTATAAAGGTTTTTAGATGTGAGTGTGTTGAGAGACGAGTGTAAACAGTGAAGTTGGAGCCCATGTACACAAATATTACTAAAACAAACATTTGAGTGTATTTAAATGTAAAAATGAGAATGTATATTTTTATAAGAGCTATAAAACCACCAAACCTGTTTATCAGAACAAGATCTCAGCATCTACACTATCTTCTTCAGTCCTGTTAGAGAAGCAGCTCATGTGGCTCCTCATGAAGCTGCTGGTCAGAATGTTCAAAGTATGTAAACCTGCATCAGAGCAAATGAGCTCATTTCTAAAAGACCCTCTAAACATTCTTTAAACACAACCAGATGTTTAATTCTGCTCCAGGAATAATTCCATACCGACTATTCTATAGTTCTGATCTCCTCACACTTATTCACTAATATTAGTACTATTAATATAGTACACATAAGAAGAACTTGGGGAGGTCTGTCCAAACTTTTGACTGATAGTGTAGGTCAGTGTGGATTGCTCTTCCGCGTGAAATTGGTTTTTAATATTGTACTGCAGACGTCCTCCTGTCTCTAATTAGTCGGCTGGTATTTCAATCTTACACAGTGTCACTGCACTTTAATCTTTAAACGTCTCAGTTATTGCTGGTAATCACTAAAACGTAGCATAATTGTATCTGTCTCACTCTTTCTCACTTTGGAATGTATTCTCAACCCATGTTTTGTCTGGGCTAGAGGGAAAATCTCACAACTGGAAACCTGTCAATACAAAATCATACGAAGATTCCTCAAAGAATTCTAATACCCTGGTATTCAGAATTCTTTATAAATGCATGTAAAATGCTATATAATGCTTTATACGGGGTGAGTCAAAAGTCTCAGGACACCCTTTTGTTTCAGAAATGAAAGAAAAAACAATGTATCTGTATAGCCGCAGCAAGTAATGAATGAGGGGGGCTATCTTTTAGACTATGTCCTGAACATGGCCACCATATTGAAAGCTGCCATATTAAATCAAGGGCAAGTTTTCTTTCCAATGGGAAGTTGGTCGTGTAGCAGATCAAAGAAGACCAGCATTGTCTCGACTGATGCAATCATGTTCAGTGTGCTGTCCCTGGAACTAAACACAGATCTGAAGGTGCTGTACTGAATATACATGTTGTTCAATGTGGTTGTTGCTGCAGCTTTCAGTTTTGATAACGTTTGAACCACAAGATATGGCAGCTTTCAAGATGTTGGCCATGTTCGGGACATAGCCTCAAAGATAGGCCCCGTCACCCGTTGACGACACCCGCTGGTGTATTCAGATACCTTTACCTTTCTGAAATAAAGGGTGTCCTGAGACTTTTGGCTCACCCTGTACATGCACTTTTAAAGTGTTCAGAATATTTTATACATGCATGAATAATATTTTATAATGCCAGACATGCACCTAGATGATTGATTATAGGTAGTTACAGTTACATGCATAACCCTTTATACAGCAAGAGAATATGACTGAGAAATAATTTCAGGCTTCATAATGCATTATAATAATATTGACTGTCTGTAAACATATGAATATGGTGATGCACTATAAGAGGGTTCTATTATGTTTCCTCTGTAAAACTCCAACTTGAAGCTCCAAGCTACCAACTTGAAGCAGCACTTCTGCAGTTTTGTAGTATTTAAAGAAGCACAATGTTTACATGGTGTATGTTTGATAGAGTAATTTATTTGGTTACTGGAAACTGAACAGTTATGACAATAATGGATATTGACTTCATGTACTAGGGCTTTATAAAGTGTTATGCGTGTAACTGTAACTACTGTAAGAGCAATTATACATGCTTATGCCTGGTGTTATGAAGTGATATGTGTGTTATGTAATGCCTTATAAATGCATGTATAAAACATTATGAATACAGGATTCATAGGAAGTGTTACCAGCAATTCATATGGTAGTTATTAAACTTTCATTTTCAGATTTAAAGTTTAAATTCTGTAAAGTTTGGTGGAGGAGGGATGATGATGCTATGGGGGTGTTTTTCAGGGGTGGGCTGAGGACCCTCAGTTGCAGTGAAGGGAAAATCTTCTATCGTATGCTTCCAACTTTGTGGGAACAGTCTGGGGAAGAACTCTTTCCTGTTCCAGCTTGACTGACTGTGTCCCAGTGCACAAAGCATCTCTATACAGAGTTTTGGTGAGGAGGAAATTGATTGACCCAGTCCTGAACTCAACCCCATCCAACACCTTTGGGAAGAGCTAGAACTGAGATTATGAGCCTCTCATCCAACATCAGGGTCTTATAAACCCTCCTTTGGATGAACAGGCAAAAAATTCCCATAGATGCTCCAAAATCTGGTAGAAAGCTTCCCAGAAGTGTTGAAGCTGTTACAGCTGCAAACCAACTCCATATTAATGCCTGAGGATTTGAAATGGGATGTTATTAAAGCTTGTGTAGGAGTTGTTTAGTGTAGCCCCATTCCCGTTGTAAGCATTTCCTCCCAGCGCCTGCAGAGGTCTCAGTCTCCGGAGTACTAGGTAGCTCTGGACACACACACACATACACACACACCCCTCCTGCACGTGCTCACTCACACAGTCAATCACACACACCTGACAATAATCACCCCAAATGGCAGTAGCTCGTTAGCACAACACCATAAAACCCAGTGCACTCAGTGCATGGCATTGTTTGTGACAGACCTTACCTGTTCCATGGTCACAGCGTCAGCCATCGTCTAACGAGCCTCTCCGTAGGTCCAAACCTCACCTTTCATCTCCACAGCGGGGTCCTACCGTTCTTCCTGGAGCCCTCGAGGCCTGCAGACTAGCCGATCTGCCTGAGCATTACCTCCAATTGCCTGAGCTTTCCTCCCTGGCGTCTCTACCCCACGGGTCTCCAAGTGAGGTTGGTGTGGCCACCTGACATTGTGTTTGGCTCGCTTCTCAAAGCGAGCTTCCAGACTTTTTGAATCTAGTGCATATCCTGACTTTGTTCTTAGGCTCTCTCTGAAAGCAGAGGGAGTGGTTCAAACTGGGATTATCTCCAGGCAAGCTCCGGAACGATGCAAGGACTAACCACTGTCTGTTTGAACTGCTCAGACAGGGCCTAGTTCCTGGTTTTCTCTACAGCACATAAGGAACTGCTTTGTACTCTACTTCTCTGACGGGAGAACCTCTTCTGGAGGCTCTGTGGCTAACATCAGCGGCTATCATCACCATCTTACCTGCTTCAGTAGCCGCCCATCAGGAAGCCTCGGACTCCTACCCACCTGGTCTTCCCCGAGTCCTGCTCTGGGTTTTTGTGTTCACATTTTGACCTTGTTTAAGTGAATTAAGCCTTGCTTATGGATCCTAACGTCATGTCCGAGTCTGATACGTTACACCCGCCTAGAGGCCAAGAATCACTAAATAAAGTGTAGAAAATGGGTTCGCCATGTAGAGTTAGTATGTGAGCAGTCTATGGAAAGTGATGACTCATGAGTTTACGGCAGTAACATAGTGTGTAATGTCAATGAGTTACATGAGAAAGTAAACGGCTATTCACAAAGCACCTTTCAGCAGCACGGGCTTATATATGCGTGCAAAGCTTGAGGGAGGGACGGGACTCTATTGGAGAGATATATTATGGGGCGAGATGCTCGTCTGCGAAAGGAACATGCAAGAAAAATGGAGCTTTTCAATGTGAGTCACAAAACCTCTCCGTTTTCTACGAGACCCTGTGTTCAAGAACAGCCTGAATGGAAAAAACCCCAGTGAAATACATACGCGGTGGTCAAAACGACAGGGTGATGTTCGGCAACAAGAGAGAGAAAGTAGTATAAATGTCTCATTCCATGCCTCCCTGTAGTGCTCTGAAGTCAATACCGACTGCCTGCTGTCCACGCTGCTGTAGAGCTGAGACTGATATCAGTCACATGAGCTTACAGTAAGCCAGAGAAAGGGAAGCAATTCCAATGCGAAAGCTGTGAAAGGCCAAACCCACCCCCACATGACCTGAACTAACTTTTCTTTGTTTGTCAGATCCCGTTGGCAGTCGGTTATATCAGATTTATCCAAGTGAAGGTTGTGCAGGAACTTAGTTTGTACACACTTCCATATGTTTTTCCTGTTCATGTCTAATAGAATGGAACAGCTCAGGAAGACTTTCACTACCGTCTCCATCTCATCCCTGTCCTAGTCCCAGCCTTCAACATGATCTGTCACCATCCAGTGCCTCAAACAGTCTCTGTCCCAGTCCCCATTCCTGATTCCTGACTCTGCCCAAGTTCTGTTATTGAGCTCCATCACCATCCAAGTCTCTGTTTTGACCTGGTTCCCTTTCCTGATCCTTAAAACCATCCCAGTCTCTGTTACTGGTTTCATCTTGGTTCCCATTCCTGATCTTTGAAACCATCCCAGTCTCTGTCACTGGTTCCCTTTCCTGATCTTTGAAACCATCCCAGTCTCTGTCACTGATTTCATCTTGGTTGCCTTGTTATCATCTTCATCTCAGTCCATGTACCTGTCTCTGCCCCAGTTCCTATCCTAATTCCTGCCTCTGCCCATCCCCTTCCTGAGTCCCGTCACCATCCTTGTCATGATCCCCATTCCTGTCACTGTTTCCGTCCCAGTCGCCTTCCTGATCTTATCATCATCTCAGTCTTTGTCTCTGTTTCCGTTTCTGTCCATGTCACTATCCTTGAGACTGTCTCAGTCCAAACCCCTTATTATGATTCCTGTCACAGTCTCCATCCCAGTGCCCATCCTGATCCCTGTGTCCACCCCAGTTTCTGTCTCTGCTCCTTCCTGATTCCTGACTCTGCCCAAGTTCTGTTATTGAGCTCCATCACCATCCAAGTCTCTGTTTTGACCTGGTTCCCTTTCCTGATCTTTAAAACCATCGCAGTCCCTGTTACTGGTTTCATCTTGGTTCCCATTCCTGACCTTCAAAACCATCCCAGTCTCTGTCACTGGTTCCCTTTCCTGATCTTTGAAACCATCCCAGTCTCTATCACTGGTTTCATCCTGGTTCCCTTTCCTGGTTTTTGAAACCATCCCATTCTCTGTTACTGATTTCATCTTGGTTCCCTTTCCTGATCCTTGTTATCATCTTCATCTCAGTCCATGTACCTGTCTCTGTCCCAGTCACAGTCCTTGCCATTGTCTTGGCCCCAGTTCCCTTCCTAATTCCTGCCTCTGCCCATCCCCTTCCTGAGTCCCATCACCGTCCTTGTCATGATCCCCATTCCTGTCACTGTTTCCGTCCCAGTCGCCTTCCTGATCTTATCACCATCTCAGTCTTTGTCTCTCAGTCTGTCGCTATCCTTGAGACTGTCCCAGTCCAAGCCCCATCATGATCCCTGTCACAGTCTCCATTCCAGTGCCCATCCTGATCCCTGTGTCCACCCCAGTTCCTGTCTCTGCCCCTTCTTGATTCCCGTCACTATCTCAGTCCCTGTTTTTGACCTGGTCCCCTTTCCTGATCCCTGTTATAAGAAAGAGATTCAGATTATTCAATTAATACCTCATTGAGAGCCTTCCATGGGCCTTGTCCCTATTACTGTCTCCATCATGTTTGGTCCCTGTCTACATCCTTGCTTCCATCCCTGTACCTGTAACTATCTTAACTTCGGTCTCTGTCCTGATACCAGTCATTATCACCATTCCGATCCCTGTCACTGTCTGCATACCTGTCTCTCTCTGTCCCTATCCCAGTGCTTTGTCCATCCACCCATGCCACTGTTTTCATGACTGTCCCTGTCTTTGTCCAAGTCCTTGTCACTCCAATGACAGTGTCTATCCCTGTCTTCATTCCCATTACTGTCTGTATCCTGACCCTGGTCCTGCCCTTGTCTCTGTCCTGGTTTTAGATATTCTGCCATGATTTAAATTTGATTTTAATAATTGTTGTTATGCATGAAGTCTTATTTTATATTAATGACTCTAGACTTAAGGATATTACACTTAATTAAGCCCATCTATTTTAATTAGCGTGTTCTCCTGTACAACTTGTAACGAGGGGAAAATACAGAGATCCAGACGAGAGACGACGTGTCAGGACTTTCACACAAAGCTTTGAAAATGCACCCTGAAAGTGTGAGAGTGGTCCTGTGTGCGTGTGTCGTCTGAATTTGCATTAAGGGGAATTTTCTGGCCTCCTCTCCGGCACTGGGTTTGGGACGCTGCCTGAGAAACAGTGGAAGAGACGTGACTCTGCATGATCAGGCGCGAAGTCAAAGGCCACGGACTCGGGCACAGACGGTTGCTCGAAGCGCCTTTGTCCTCCCCGTGAACCCTCAGCTGCTGCTTGGAACTTTGCAGGCCAAGAAAAATGAATAAATAAGATATCAGTTCCACCGAGAACCTTCTCTGGAGTGCTCGCGAGCCAAAGCATTTTAAAAGTCAAATAATGGTACGAGCACCGATTCAGACTACGAGGAGAAAAACAGAGGACTGCAGCTACAACAACTGCCAGAGAGAGCGAGAGAGCGAGAGAGCGAGAGAGAGAGTGGTGTTATTTTGCCCGATGGATGTCTCAGATTAGGCATGGAGTGCTTTATCCATAAGAACTCTTAGTGTCTTTCTTAACTTTCCTCAACATCTCTCTCTCTCTCTCTTTCTCTCTCTCTCTCTCTCTCTCTTAGAGAGGCTGCAGGATGATGGATGGAGCAATGAGGAACTGACTTGGCGCTGCAGCTGTTTTAGTTGGAATGACTCGATATGCATCTTTTCAGCTCCTATTTTTCATCTGAGCGAGAGAGCATGGCAGAGAGAGAGAGAGAGAGAAAGAGAGAGTGAAAATGAGAGAGAAAAGAAAACTACAACATTACTACATCATGACAAAATCAGTTTTCTCCTAATAGATCAGAGAGAGAGAGAGAGAGATTCAGATTATTCTATTAATAACTTAATGAGAGGCAGCAGAGCTACTTCCTCATTCTCATATGTTGGGCTGATACCACTCCACAATACAGTGACTCACTATCACCTCTTCAGGTACAAAGTGGTACTACATTGACTCACTATCACCTCTCCAGGTACAAAAGTGGTACTACAGTGACTCACTATTACCTCTTCAGGTACAAAGTCATACTACAGTGACTCACTGTCGCCTCTTCAGGTACAAAAGTGGTACTTCACTGACTCACTATCACCTCTTCAGGTACAAAAGTGGTACTACAGTGACTCACTATCACCTCTTCAGGTACAAAAGTGGTACTACAGTGACTCACTGTCCTCTTCCGGTACAAAAGTGATACTACAGTGACTCACTATCACCTCTTCAGGTACAAAGTGGTACTACAGTGACTCACTATCACCTCTTCAGGTACAAAAGTGGTACTACAGTGACTCACTATCACCTCTTCAGGTACAAAGTGGTACTACAGTCATTCTCTATTGCCTCTTCAGGTACAAAGTGGTACTACAGTCACTCTCTATCACCTCTTCAGGTACAAAGTGGTACTACAGTGACTCACTATCACTTCTTCAGGTACTAAGTGGTACTACAGCGACTCACTATCACCTCTTCAGGTACAAAGTGGTACTACAGTGACTCACTATCACCTCTTCAGGTACAAAGTGGTACTACAGTGACTCACTATCACCTCTTCAGGTACAAAGTGGTACTACAGTGACTCACTGTGAAACAGAATGGGCCAGAGCAAAATGTAAACAGCTGCTGCATTCAAATGATGTAGTAAAATAAATATATGATTTATGGACTACATTTAAGATAATTTTACCCATCAAGATACCTTTTTTACAGCGTACACTATGTGAGCAGTGAAAATCAGAATAATCAGTACTCTCCCACAGTAACAACCTGAACATCTTATCAGTGATGATCTGATTTCATATGGCAAGGAACCCTTATTTCCTGTGATGAATAGACTTTTATCGGTCTCCGTTAGACATTTCAACTGATTTATAGTTACTTACAGTACGAAACAAGCATGAGTAGAGATCTGCATGAACCTGGTTATCAACAACAGCCAAGTCAGCCTCTAATCACATCCACCTAGTGTGATTTTTGCCCCATCCAGGTGCTGCAACCACATGCCATGCCCACCCACACCTGCTTACAGTGAGTTATGCATGTTGTCCTCATCAACTCCCACCTGCGTTCGTTGTAATCCCCTCTGCTGGTGTAGGTCACGTCCTCACAGACCCCGTGACACGGCGTAGCTGCCTCCAGCCTCCTCCGCACACCCAGCCGCACAAACACACGAGTCTGTGTTTCAAAGCAGAAGCAAATATTTACTGTATGTTTTGGCCAAACAAAGCCGAGTGAACTTCCACACAGCACCAAACAATGAGTGTCTGATCACGTGACATCACGAGAAAACAGAACCACAGCAAAGTGAAGTGCAGCAGCTTGGCTTCGACACTAACATTATCATTTTCATCTGTTTCAGCATTTCGTTATTAGCTAATTACTCTACAAGACGTCTACAAGTCAGCTGAATCTAAACGAAAGCCAAAACAGACGCTGAAGCAGAAACACAGTGTAATAAAATATATTTAATGTATATGTTCTTTATTAAAAGTTATTTGTTGCTGCCTGGTTACTTCTATAGGCAGCCAAGAACTGTCCAGGTCATGAGCCCACAACCCCATGACAATGACCACAATATGCCAATCACCAAACACACTAAGGCGCAGTGAAACACCCACATATACACACACTAGTGAACATACACATGCTAGGGGGCAGCAAACACACACATACACACACACACACTAGTGAACACATACATATACATGCACTAGTGAACACAAACACTAGGGGGCAGTGAAACACCCACCCACAAATACACACACACACACAGTGAAACTCCCACCCACAAATACACACACACACACACACGCTAGGGGGCAGTGAAACACCCACATACACACACACACACTAGTGAACACACACATGCTAGAGAGCAGTGAAACACCCACATATACACACACACACACACACACACACACACACACACACTAGTGAACACACACATGCTAGAGAGCAGTGAAACATCCACATCCACACACACACACACAATAGTGAACACACATGCTAGGGGGCAGTGAAACACACATACTCACACACTAGTGAACACACATGCTAGGGGCAGTGAAACACCCACATACACACACACACACACACACACACACACACTAGTGAACACACACATGCTAGAGAGCAGTGAAACATCCACATCCACACACACACACACAATAGTGAACACACATGCTAGGGGGCAGTGAAACACACATACTCACACACTAGTGAACACACATGCTAGGGGCAGTGAAACACCCACATACACACACACACACACACTAGTGAACACACACATGCTAGAGAGCAGTGAAACATCCACATACACACACACACACACTAGTGAACACACACATGCTAGGGGGCAGTGAAACACACATACTCACACACTAGTGATCACACATGCTAGGGGCAATGAAACACCCACACCCACACCCACACAGTTGTGAACACCCACATGCTGGGGGGCAGGGAAAGACCCACACACACACTAGTGAACACCGACAGTAGGGGGCAGTGAAACAGTGAAAAATCCAGTGTTTTTAATCATTTCACTAAATTATTCACAGATATGTTGAGGAACTGGAGATCCTCTGCCCATCTTTGCCCCTCAAAGACTCGTGGATTCTGCTTTTGTACCAAATCAGCTGTTAGTGATTTCATCATTTCTTAGAGTTTTACTTCATTAATGGTTCTAAATTGCTGCCATTCCAACTTTTCTTAAATGTGTTGCAGGCCTGAATGGAATGTTTTGTGGGCCTGAAATTCAGGACTGGACGAACATTAACACATGAAATGAAGTTGAACAGACAAAGCGTGTGATATCTTGGCTTCATACCGTCTGCAGTCAAATAAAAGTCAGAGTGAATGTAAGAAACACTGTTCTTATGAGCGTTTTCCATACCGTCCCAACTTTCTCTGATTTAGAGTCATACAACAATAAGCTGAGTGGAGACCTGAGAACACCGGGTTCTCTGTAGATGGCTCTGAGGTTGATGGACCACATTTGATTGGTAGTGTTTGACTCTAACTAGAAGTAATGCAAACGCTCATATTTGGAGCATCACATCACAACCTAAAGGGAAAACAACAACACAAGACATCATGTTTTTATTTTGAAGACACTCGCACACCTCCTTCCATCTTTTCTGCTGATGAATGGCGTGAATAACTCAGTTTCTATTGTTCTGTTTCTCCTATTTATCTATCGCTTGCTTTGGCAGTGATGTAAACTGTACTCGTGCCAGTACTGAACTGAACCCAGTGAGTGTGTAATCTGTCAGCATTACCTGGAGGACCACTGACCTCACAGTCCTGATCCTACTGGTGTTTTTTTTTTTTTTTTTTTTTTTTTTTTTATAAACAGCATGTATAAAGTTTATGTTCTGCATCAGAAATAAAAAAAAAATAAATACTCAGCTTGACTAGAATGTACTGTGGGGTTATAAATCCTTCAAATAATCATATTCTTTTTTTGTGTTTTTACTACATATATTTATTATTATGTGTAATATAATCAACAATAAAACAATGTTTACACACAAAATAAAACTGAACAGTATGTGGATAAATATGTAGTGTGGACATGTGACCCAGCAGCTTCTCTGGCACCAAAAACTGAGCTGATCGTTGCTTTATATATAAATTTCTTAAATCATTTATCTTTTTATCATCGTTCATGCTGTTAGACATGAGTGATACAGCTGATTAATAGAAGTGGACCACAGGCTTGGTTGGTGGACACACAAGCCCAGCCAGCAGGCTGCTATGCTAAAGGCTAAAATGAAGCTAAATGCTATCATGCTGATGGCAGTTTATCCCTCATGTTAAATAACAATGTAACTTTAACTCAGACAGTAAGTTACCCTTACACTTAATCAATGTAATCATTTGGCGGCTCTACTTAGAGTATCATTGCTGTCCATAGAATAAAAACCTCAATTTTTGCCAATTTTCATTTTTCTACTTAATTTGAATCCAACAGCTGTCTTTAACATTGCCTGAAAACCTCATGACGAAAGGGCCAAAAGAAATGCTCCAAAATAGCTTGGCAAAAATTCTGGTTCCATTGACTTGCATTGAAAGTGAAGACGGTTTTTAGTCTCTACTGTAAAGTTGCCATTTTTGAGAAACAGCTTCTCTTTGGACGCTCTAGTTCATATACATGAACCGCTCTGAGCGTCTACTGAAAAATAACACTGAAAAATCACTGCAACATCAAGTTTTTGATGGCAAGACATCAAGTTTTTGTTTAAAATAATGCTCCATCGACGCTTTTCTTCTTTGCTGATGACGGATGAATCTAAATTGCTCGTGTTCTATTGTTCTGTTTCTCTTGTGTAGATGGATTGGTTGCTTTGGCAGTAGTATCGTTGGTATTCATGCCAGTACGGAGTAAGCGTGAGCAGTATTAATAGTTTGGGTGTTCTAGGTGAGAAGATCTCTGCGGTGGTCCGATACTGTTTGTGTAATTATTTACAAAGGGGCCTCATAATTCAGAGCAGTAGCATCACTATTCAATAAACAACAGTAACGTGAGGCGCTCCCTACAGCTGTGGAGTACTGCCGGTAGAGCCCAAATACAGTTAAACCTTTAATACTTTCTGACTTTCTGAGTTCTTTATTGACACTACATTCATTTCACATTACAAAGAAGCCTCAACAACTACATATGATATGGATTATTATACATAATAACCTTTAGTGTGTTTACTCGTTGTCCACAACAGCCGCCAGTTGCATCCCGTGGTCCATTTATTCTCAAACACTGAGTGATGTTAAGGTCTGGATGATGGAGTGGACCACACATCAATAGCTTCTTTATTTGATGTACAAATGATCTTCCCTCAATAATCTTCTCACAGTGGAGGGGTGGACAGAAACACCTGTGGGTATATTTTCTGAAGATTGAAGATTTGTTCTGGTGCTCTTTGTGCTGAATAATACACAGAAAGTGTAAGGGGTCAACCGATGCCGCCAGCTGCCAGTAGGGGGCCAAGGCGCAGTGTCAGGAGAGCTGCTGGGAGCTCTCTGAGTCCCAGAAGGCCCAACACTAATCAAAGCTGACTGTTTACACCTGCTGGGCTCTGCATAACAGCTTACTCAAGCAGCAGTCCAGTGTTACCCCGTCGCTGGGGGGCAAGCACTACAGTATCTTCTCTAAAAGAAAAGAACTTTGTAAACTCTCTACTTAAAATTCCATTTAACCCATCCATTTAGGCCCCATGGGCTTATTATTGGACCCTAATAGGGTTACCCATCTTTAACCCATCTCAATTTGTCCTCAGTCTCCACACAAGCCCCTTGTGCAGCAGCCCATACGGTTAATGGTGGGCATAAGATGGGCAGAGTGTGAGACCATAACAGGTATGTTGGGTTTATATGTGCCCTTCATTTGAAGCCCAGTTTGTTTATGTGGATACAACATGGTCACAGACCAGGATCTTCATGGGCAAACTGGGTTAAGGACACCTGGGACCCATATGTTCACTATACAATGGGGTCCATCATGGTGGCCCATTTTGGACCCATCTCGTTTTGTCCTCAGTCACCACATGGGCCCCTTGTGCTGCAGCCCATACAGGTTAATGATGGGCATAATATGGGCTCAGTCTGGGAGTATAATGGGTGGTGCATGTTGGGTTTATATATGGGCCCTTCGGTTGGAGCCCAAATGAGTTTATATGGGTCCACTATAAGCACAGACTGAGACCTTCATAGATAAACTGGGTTTATTTGAATTTGTCCATGGTTTCCGTCAGGGTCCCTTGGGTGGCACCTCTAAGATGGGTACAGTGTTCAATTACACTGAATGTATATGGGTTGAGCTCTATACAGGCATATAGTAAGACTTTCCAGGGCAAAGTGAACTGGTGGTAATTGGGAAGTTGAGAGTGTTTGTCCTGTCACTGTGAGGGAAGGTTTGTGTTTTCCTTTCATTCTAAAGAGATAGCTTTGTTAGAGCACACTGGTTGCTGGTTCAAACCCAGTCCTAACCCAGTCCTGGGTTCAGACTCAGTAATTCACAAAGTATATTCGTATACATTCACATTTTTGTTTTGATTTTCCTTTATAATTAAAAAATAATTAAATAAATAAATAAACAAAGCAGTTCTGTGCTCTGTTCTGCCATCACTCCATCCCATACCATGACAAAAAGTCTTGGCGATATTGATATTTAAATGATTACAGTGATTGAATAACTGAATGATTGATTGATTTAATGATTAAATGGTTGCAATCTCTTAATCTATGCCAGTTGGTTCTACCAAACAACACATTTGCATGTTGTATGTGAGTTAAATGCAACTTTGGATGCACTTTACATGCTTTAGATCATTCAGTCCACTGACATCCTGAAGACCCTTTAAGAAAAAGTTTCTTTTACATCCCAGTTTGTGGTTGTTACGTTTATAAAGTACTGCTGTAGTTACTGAAACTCAAGAGCTCAAGTTTCTGCTGCAGTATAATTAGTGTGATGTATAATTAGAGTTTTAACTAAAACTTTAGAGCGTGTTTAACTGAATATATAATTTTGTATCAGTATAAAACTGATTAAAACCTCTCTGTGTATATGTCTTGGATAGTTATACTCAGGGGTGATTGTAGGCTTAGAGGTTTAGAGCTGCTGAGCACCCAAATGAGAACAGCTTATAAAAAATATATATTTTAAAGTAATTTTGGACTATCAATCCAAAATCAGTGGCTGGAAAGACAAAATAAAAAATGAAAAAAACCTTTTTTTACAAAGCTTAGTTTACAAACATAATAATAAATTTTATTAAAAGTGAAATATAATAAAGGATATATTTTATCCATATCAATTTAACACAATTTTCTGATTGACTATTGAGCTTCTGTGGGATAAAGGGTGATCAGATGAGAATGAGAGAGATTCAGGGAATGAGACTTAGAATAATTTAATAGATCAGACACACCAATTCTAATAATAATCAGTTATCAATATTATTACAGTTATCAACAGGCTCTAAGTTTATGATCACATCTCTTCATACAGACAGCACTACTTTATCACCTCTGTTGAACGCTGTTGGAGGACTGACCATCAAGGCCTCTAACCCACCATCACCAGCCAGCTCTCCTGTCCATCTGTGTCTACTGCTACACCCTCAGTTACATCACTGTACACCATCCAGATGCACCAGCATTGAGATAGGATGGGACCATTTCAGCTCACGCCCACTTTACATAAAGACTCAGTCAGAGACTGCCTCAGTCAGAGACTGCCTCAGTCAGTGACTGCCTCAGTCAGAGACTGCCTCAGTCAAACACTGCCTCTATCTGTGCAGCTTCTAAAGCTTTGCTATACAGATTTCAAACAGAGACTCTTTTCTTTGGTGTTTAGTTTATTAAACTGTAAATACTGTATGATCAGAGGAGGACGGGTCTCCCCTTGTGAGTCTGGTTCCTCCCAAGGTTTCTTCCTCCAGTCTGAGGGAGGTGTTCTTGCCACTGTTGCCTCTGGCTTGCTCACTGGGGGGTATATCTTGTAAAAACTCTGTAAAGCTGCTTTGAGACAACATTGTTGTAAAAAGAGCTATATTAATAAACCTGACTTGATTTAAACTAAACTAAACCCTCAGATAATCACTCCTAGATAACAATAACAGAATAAAGAGTGATCAGAAATATGGGTTAGGGTTCGAGCTAGGCTGATAATGACTGTAGTGTGTTTGTTCTGAGTGATAAAATACAAAAATAGTCCTTTACAAGACTTAGACACACGACACCAGTCAGATAAACACTGACACCGTGTGAGTGCGATGCTGCACTGAGAGAAAGAGAAGCTGGATCATACCATTTTGCAAGGGGAGGGGGGTTCCTGTATTTTCAATGTTAAAATAATTGGTTTGAACATATACTCTCTACATACTCTCTACATACTCTCTACATACTCCCTATATACTCTCTATATACTCCCTATATACTCTCTATATACTCCCTATATACTCCGTATATACTCTCTATATACTCCCTATATACTCCTTATATACTGTCTATATACTCTCTATATACTCTCCATATACTCTCTATATACTCCCTATATACTCTCTATATACTCTTTATATACCCTCTATATACTCTTTATATACTCTCTATATACTCTCTATATACTCTCCATATACTCTCCATATACTCTCCATATACTCTCTATATACTCCCTATATACTCTCTATATACTCCCTATATACTGTCTATATAGTCCCTATATACTCTCCATATACTCTTTATATACCCTCTATATACTCTCTATATACTCTCTATATACTCTCTACATACTCTCTACATACTCTCTATATACTCTCTATATACTCTTTATATACTTTCTATATAATCTCTATATACTCCCTATATACTCTCTATATACTCCCTATATACTCTCCATATACTCTCTATATACTCCCTATATACTGTCTATATAGTCCCTATATACTCTCCATATACTCTCTATATACTCCCTATATACTGTCTATATAGTCCCTATATACTCTCCATATACTCTCTATATACTCCCTATATACTTTCTATCTACTCTCTATATACTCCCTATATACTGTCTATATAGTCCCTATATACTCTCTATATACTCCCTATATACTCTCTATATACTCTCTATATACTCTCTATATACTCTCTACATACTCTCTATATACTCTCTATATACTCTTTATATACTTTCTATATACTGTCTATATAGTCCCTATATACTCTCCATATACTCTCTATATACTCCCTATATACTGTCTATATAGTCCCTATATACTCTCCATATACTCTCTATATACTCCCTATATACTCTCTATATACTCTCTATATACTCTCCATATACTCTCTATATACTCCCTATATACTCTCTATATACTCCCTATATATTCCCTATATACTCTCTATATACTCTTTATATACTCTTTATATACTCTCTATGGTTTTAACATTTTCAGCTTGTCAGAGACAAATTAACAAAAAAAAAAGTTTTTTTAATATAATCTTTAGGGCAGTGGTTTTCAACCTATGGGCCCCAGCCCCCCAGTGGGCCGCAGACGTGCTGCAAGGGGGCCGTAGGCCAAAAATCTTGCTATCTTTGCTAAGTATTTTTTCTCCAATAAATAGATAGTTCAGCATATTTAGTTTGTTTATTTGCAAAACAAAACGTGTTTAGTTTGAGTTCATTGATTGGTTTGGTGTAGTACAGTCAAATGATTGCCAGCTAGTGGATTAACTAGCTAGTTAGTTAGCTACTTCAGTCTGAGTGAAGCTGTTGTCTTGTGTACACATCATGGATAAATGGTTGAAAAGCTGGACCATCTACGAGTGAAGCAGCCGCTGTATCTCTTACTGAGAGAACCGAGAAAAGCAGGTATAAATCCAAAAGAAGAAAATCCAGAAGTGAGTATCGAGCACTAGGCTTCACGTTCACAGGAACAGAAAACGAGCTGCTACCACTCTGTGTTGTGTGTTTGAAGGTCTTGGCAAATGAAGCGTTGAGGCCAACCAAGTTACGTGGACATTGGGAGACTAAACACAGCGAGTATGAATCTAAACCTGTGGAATTTTTTGAGAACAAACTTAAAGAAGACTAAAGCAGGAAACAGAACCTTGAGTTGGCTTGCTCTGGAACTGATAATGCTAAAGCTGTTGAGGCTTCCTACCATGTTGCACAGCTTAAAGCAAAGGCTAGAAAGTCTGGACCAAATACAGGACTAGGCTTAATGTTGAGCCAGACCTCCCTTTCTGCACTTCAACCTGACATCCACCACTTGGTAGCTGGCAAACATCATCAGCCATCTCATCAGGAGGGTGACAGAAAGTGCTGTAACTGGTTTGTTTCTCTTGTTGTGTGATTATGCAGTCAGGTCGTATGGACTGCTCACTGTATTTGATTTTAAACGGCAATAAAAAATATTCTGGGGGGCTGTGGAAAGTTTTGGGGTGGGTTAAGTGGGCCTTGGGTTGCAAAGGGTTGGGAACCCCTGCTTTAGGGGTACTGGGACTCTTAAGAACCCCTAAACTAGGGCTAGCTCCTGGTGATACTCTATATTTACAGCTCTTGATTAGTGAGTGACAGTTTACTCATGAAAGCAGTTTTCAGAAGGAAACATTGACGACGTCTTTAGAGACTAGAGGCGCTGCCTGCCTCACGGACTCATCATCATCATCATCATCGTCATTTGTGTCACAGCTTTAATTCCCAAACAGATTTTCATGCATTATTTAAGAGAACTGATTAGCGATTCCTTTTGAATGTACATTGATTTACTATTCTAAGTGAATCTAAACGAGCTTGTTTGTTTTTAATACAAATATGGCAACTTATCACCCCGGCAGAAAACGTCAACAATGATACAGGACAGACAAATATGTACATGTTTACCTTTAAAACTATGTAGTCAGTGCTTACCTACAAAAACAAAGTCTTTATGTTTCAAAAACTGCTATAAATAACCTTTAACCATCCTAAACCAAACAATCCTAAATTTCTCTTTTATGTGTTGATGGTTTCAGACCCCGAGGACCCCCGAGAAGGATATGAAAACACAACACACATAATAAACTCCATTTATAAGAAACCACAAGAAAACTTAGTGTATAGTGAGTTGTAAATAAGTGGTTCTAGACTAGGTTCAAAAGGTGGAGCATCTAATATGTTGTATTAATAATAATAATAATAATAATAATAATACTTTATTCTTCTATAGTGCTTTTCAAGAACCCAATGACGCTTACAGTCAAAACAATGATTTTACAAAACAAAAGAGTAACAATACTACGAATAGACAATAACAGGAAATCGTGAAGAACAGTCAAACTTGAGGAAGATCGTATGGCAGCGAGAAGAGATTAAGGTTTTAAGATTAGATTTAAATGAGAGGAGGGAATTCAACTGTTTAACCAGAGGCGGTGGCAAGTCTGGAGTAAAGGACTGACCACCAGGGCCCCCCCTGTCACCTGGCACCAACCAGCTCTCCTATCCATTCGTGCCATGTGTTCCATCCTTGACTGCATCACTGTATCATCCACCTGATGTAGCACCTGTACAGCTTCTAAAGCTTTTACTTTCAGACTTTAGTTAATAAACTGTAGATACTGTTCCACCAGAGGAGGACGGGTCTCTGCTTGTTCCTCTGGTTCCTCCCAAGGTTTCTTCCTCCAGTTGATGGAGTGGTTGTCGCCACCGTTGCCTCTGGCTTGCTCGCAAGGGATAAAGTGTTGCGATTTCATGTTTTCAGGTTTTTTAACTCCTGTAAAGCTGCTTTGTGACAACATCGTTGTAAAAAGTGCTACACAAATAAACTTGACTTGACTTGGAGAATGTTCAATCACCAAAACGGTGGAGGTTAGATGGAGGAACTGTAAGTAGTCTAGCTGCAGAGGATCTGAGAGAGTGAGATGGTCTGTAGAAAGGAAAGAGATCACAGATCAGAGAGGTGAGAAGGAGATTGTTAAGAGTTTTGTATGTAAGGAAAAGGATTTTGAACTGTATGAGATATTTAACAGGACGCCAGTGAAGATGTTGAAGAGTGGGTGTGGGTGAGAAGGCGAGCAGCAGAGTTCTGGACCAGCTGAAGTTTGTGAGGAGAAGAGGAGCTGATGCCTGCTAGGAGGGAGTTACAGTAATACAAACGACTGGAAATGAAGGCGTGGATGAGAGCTTCAGCAGCAGACTGAGAGAGGGATGATTTGATTCTGGCAGTGTTGCGGAGGTGAAGGAATAAAACTTTGACTACAGGGTTAATACGGACACTGACCGAGAGAGCTGGGTCGAGGATGACACCCAGGTTACGGACCAGTGGCGAGGGGGAGTAAGAGGAGGAGCTTTGGTAAGAGTTGATGTAGTGCTAATCAGAATGAGCTCAGTTTTGTGGCTATTCAACATGAGAACATGTTTTTCTGATAAACAGGCTTCCAAGTGAGAGAGGGGCGGGTCAGTAACAGATTTGGTACTAAAATAAATCTGGGTGTCATCCGCGTAACAATGAAAATTGAAATTGACTATGACTGTATTTAGAGTTGATTGGATTAAATGATTCCATTCCTTCCAACAATCCCACTAAAGTCCCCAGAGTGGCACATATACATACACCCACACACATACACATATATACGCCCACGCCTTTATACTGATTAAGAATTAATGGTTAGCAGGTCCAAACACTTGTTCTTCTCAAATAGTTTCTATACAGTCTCTGGAAGTGGTGGACTCTGTGTCTCAGGTCTGGCTTATTTAGTAGCTTCTTTAAGAAGCAACCGAAGCTAATTAAATAAAAAAGTAAACCTCAGACATGAGGAAAGGTTGAGACGCATCAAAAATAAAAATTAAACCTGAAAAAAATGATTTGTAAAGGAATTTACACTGAAAACACTACAGCAGCACATTGTTAGATTTTTTTTCTTATTCATTTTTTGTTTAAAAAATAAATAAATAAATAAACACTTATTTCAAGTTCAAGACTTTGTGAAGCACTGATCACTTTGTAATTTGGTGTTCAGGGACTGATAAACCAAGTGGTGGACTCGGTGACCCTCGTTCTGGCTTATTTAGTATCTTCTTTAAGAAGCAACTGAAGCTAATTAAATAAAAAAAAGTGAACCTCAGACAACAGAAAACGTTAAGACGTATCAAAAATTAAAATTAAACCTTATTTGTGAAGAAATTTACATCAAAAACACAACAACAACAACAACAACACATTGTTAGATTTTTAGTTAAAAATAAACAAACAAATAAATAAATAAATAAACACTCATTTCAATTTAATAAGACACTGTGAAGCACAGATGAAACCAAGTGACCAAGAAGTGCCAAGTGTAACTTTGTCCCATTCATCTTGCAAACATGTTGTAAGCTGCAACATGTGGTTTGTTGACAAATGCAGGACGCCCCTGGAAACGAGTCTTCTTGAGGGCAGGATATGTTGCTCCAGTGGACTGGAGTGCATGCTGGAGTGTTTAAACACTGTGTCCACTCACTGTCCACTCTATTAGACACTCCTACTACTTGCTGGTCCACCTTGTAGATGTAGTCAGAGACAGTAGCTCATCTGCTGCTGCACAGTTTGTGTTCCTATAGTCCTTCATCAGTGGACACAGGACGCCGCCCACAAGCCCAAAAGCATGGCTAGGGCCCCCAAAAGCATGGCTAGGGCCCGAAAGCATGGCTAGGGCCCCCAAAAGCATGGCTGTGGCCCAAAAGCATGGCTACGGCCCCAAAAGCATGGCTGTGGCCCAAAAGCATGGCTGTGGCCCAAAAGCATGGAGTGGCCCAAAAGCATGGCTACGGCCCCAAAGCATGGCTACGGCCCCAAAAGCATGGGGTCAAAGTCCCTGAAAATCAGAAGATCCTTAAAATGGAGGGCCCTCAGAAATAAAAATATATTGTATCATAAATGTTGACAGGCATTGCAAAATGTTTTAGGCCAGGGCCCCCTGATCTCAAGGGCCCCTGGGCGATGGCCTGGTCAGTAATCCAGGCATGACCACCACAACATCAGTGTTACTGCAGTGCTGAGATTGACCCACCTCGCTAATAGTATCTGCTCTGTGGTGGTCCTGTGGGGGTCCTGATCATTAAAGAACAGAGTAATAAAGACCTGGATAGCAAGGGCCAACTGGTGATGTCCAACAATGGGGAGACGAGGAGAAACATCTTACCCTCTTAGCAGACAGTGTTCTCCGTGTGAGGAGTTACTGCGCTGATGTGTGCTAACAGGAATTCCCCCCAGTCTGTGTTTGGGAATCTGTATGGGAGGGGGTTGACCCTGCTTCTCTCTCGACCCCTCTGTCTCCTTCTGAGCGGGGGGAAATCTCTTTGGCTTGTAAACAATACTCCCGGTTCTCACTGGCGTTAAGTGAACAGACGCTTATTAAATTATGAAGATCCATTTGCTCGAGCTCTGTTTTCATTGGAACGGGGCGATCCCGTCTCTCCGGGTGGCGAGGGAAGGAACGACACCCCGGGAAAGCACTCTGCCTTTATCATGATACTGAACAGCAGCCATCGGAGAGGAACGAGAGAGCGAAAGAATGGATTTCCAGTCTGGAGACGAGTCCAGTGCTATTAGTGCAGTGATAACTCAACCAATCGCAGGAAACCTCCAACAAATACACATACACTGCAGCGACTGTGTCCCAGAGGCCCGTTCTCCGACCCAGCACACTGCTCCGAGTGTTCCAGAGTGGGGAAACACACCTACCAACCACCCAGACGGAGCCGGTAGCCTGGCGACGGATAACGTTAAATCATGCTGCACACGTTTATAGCTGCTAAATGAGACCTTCTGCGTGGCTAATGCAGGAGCTGTGCAGGAAAGCTTTTCCAGGAGAACCTGTACTCAACATTTGTGGTCATTTCCTTCACCAAACATGCAAATCCTTGTTCTGCCAGAAAGACTCAGTAGTCAGAGGTGAGGGAAGATCATTCTGACCCTGGCTGGGATCAAAGAACGTGAAGGAAACAGTTACTTGGAACTTGCGGAGTAGGTCCAGGTCTTGGCGTGATAAGACTTAAGCATATCCAGCTATTGGTCTGTAGTAATGAATGAATAAATGAATGAATGATAGAGTCCTTCTAGCAGAACTTTCACTAAAGCTTTCATTTATTGTCATGTTCTACAGAACTTGGACCCACAGGTGGTCCATAATTTAGCTCTGTTTTTACTTGTGTGTTGAGCTATACCACTGTCCATCCTGTGTGGTCTGATACTGAATAACTGTCCATCCTGTGGGGTCTGATTCTGAACAACTGCCCATCCTGTGGGGTCTGATTCTGAACAACTGCCCATCCTGTGGGGTCTGATTCTGAACAACTGCCCATCCTGTGTGGTCTGATACTGAACAACTGCCCATCCTGTGTGGTCTGATACTGAACAACTGCCCATCCTGTGTGGTCTGATACTGAACAACTGCCCATCCTGTGTGGTCTGATACTGTTACTTCATCTGGCCCTGCTTATCTACATTCTGGACCAGTTTACCCCCCATACCCCCCATGGAGCTCCTGCTGTCCAGTACTTTGGGCAAAGTTTTACAAACACTGCACTGGTTCTCACTGATACTCCGCTGGGACTCTCTGTCTACGTCCAGTAATGAATATAGTTTTTAATCTTTTTGTGATGCTTATGTGCAGCATCTGATGCTGACCAGAGGAGGATGGGTTCTCCTTTTTGAGTCTGGTTCTTCTCCAGGTTCTTCTTATTGCTCTGAGGGAGTTGTTGCCCCCTGGCTTCCAAAAGCTCCAGATTATGGAGAACCGCGAGAAGAACCGTGAACGTGAACATGCGCTGGACTCTCTCCTGAGAACGTTTAGCGTTAGCGTCAGCTGCTTCTCCTCGTTTGTGGATCCTGAAGGTGAAAGTCCAGTCTTAGTAGTGAACATACTACTTCACTAATAAAGGAGTGTGAAGCTCAGAGACACTCCCGTTCAGTGTATCTAGCTGTTTACTGAGTGTGAATGTTTCCTGCTAGAAAGCGGAGCTCCTTTAACAGACACTCTCCTTCTCCGTCAACACCAACACACAGCTTCACAACAACTCCAGCACTCTCTGTTCACCATTTACACTAACGTGGTGTGTGATGTCACCGCTGATGTCAGAAATGTTGAGTTCTAGCTCAAACTGTAAAGACTGAACAGTAGCATGTTTAGTAGCTAGCTGTGCTCAAGCGTGACGGCCGGTTACTGCAGCCATTTGTCGTCACTACCCGCTGATCACGTCAGTAGATACAACAATGGAGACCCACGTGCAGCGGATTTTACACAAAATCTAATAAATCTGATACTTTTAGTGATTTTTATAAAGTTCCTTAATAATTTAGAGTCATTACAACATATTAAGGCTTACAAGTGTTACCAGCCGGGGTTCCTTTAATAAGTCCTAAGCACAGTTAGCTGAAACTCTCAGTTGGAATGGCTCCATGTTGGAAGTATTACATTTGCATCACTTTCTTGTCACTTCATCCAGCATCGTTTCAAAACCAATCCAAACACATGCAGTTCAACATCAGCCCACAGACATCACCAACGGCTTTATTACTCACATGGAAGGAAGCCATTGGCCCACATCTTTAAATACAGGGTTCTTTAAGGGTTTCTAAAGTTTGGGCACCCCTGGCTAAAGCAAATTTATTAGTAACACAGCAGATGGAAAAAGAATCCCAGAAGTCCACGCCGTCCAACCATACAGTACAACCACCGGGACCGCTCGGCCCTAAACCGGAAAAGCCTCTATTGAGAGTGAGCTGACCTGCTAATTCTCTCCCTAGTTTGGGAATTGCGACCCTCCGAAGGATAATGAGAACATCTGAGAACATCATCAGTGTCCCCATCATGACAGCTACCACACACACTGCACATAGGTCAGCATAGTAACCCTCCCACGGATGTCTTCTCCCATCTGGCAGGAGGTACCACAGCATCCAGGCCAAGGTTCTGTGACAGCTTCTTCCCTCACGCTGTGAGGATCCTCAAGCAGGTGTCCTCCTCCATCCACTCCCTCCACTTGATGCCTTGCACAACACACTTAATACTCACACCAGCCACTTTACTGCACGACAGCCTCTCTCGCTCCACTGTCAACATCAGCCACTCCGAGAGCAGCTATTAGATTCCTGGGATCATATATTATTAAATATGTTATTATGCTTCTAACTGTAACGGCCTACATATAAATAGCACGAGGCTACGCCGCGCTGACAGTCTACATATCATTTACACACATACTTAGCTGCTCTATTTAGCGCTGCTCTCTTTACACAGCTCACTTTCTGTCATACTGACCTGTCCAGGTTATTTACTGCTGGGCTGTGAGCCTAATTTCCCCCCGGTGTGTATTTATATGTATTTATACTCCAGTAATTTAACGTTTTGTTTAATTAAGATATATAGTTCTAAAAGTTTGGGCACAGCTGGTCAAAGTTTCTGTTCCTGTTAATAGTTTAGTGAGTAGAAGATGAACTGATCTCCAGCTCCTGGCTTGTCTGTCCAATAGTAACTTCACAAAAGAGGCTACAACTGTTCTTTACCTTCATCCACCCATTCATTACCTTCTGCTTTATCCCACTAGTTGGAGCCAATCCCAGCATCGTTGGGCAAAGGCGGGGTATAACATGGACAGGTCGCCAGTCCATCACATGGCCAACACACACTCACACCTATGGGCAGTTTAGAGTGAGGATCCTAACATGCATGTGTTTGGACTGTGGGAGGAAACCGGAGTACCCGGAGGAACCCACTCAAGCACAGAGAGAACATACACACTACACACAGAACCACCCAGACCGGGAATCCAACCCAGATCATCTTACTGTGAGGAGACGGTGCTCACCATGTGAGGGTATATAAAAGAGGTTTTATTTTAAGTGATTTTGGAGCATTTACATGGACAGGGATTGACAAAATTGAATCTGAGAAGAAAGTAGCTAATACATATTAAACGAAAACTTAAAAATAACTCTGAATATAAAAATAGAAATAATAATAATACTACAAATAGATAAAAGTTGAGATTTAATTAAAAAGAAATTAAGATAAAATAAGGGTAAGAGATTAGCAGTAATAAAAAGAAGTAAAATAGTTCAAAAGAAATGTATGAGAACTAAATTAGCTATTATAATAATAAAATAAAAAAAACTTTAAAATTAAGGAGTAATTATACAAAAACTAATAAAAAAGTAAATAAATTAAATAAAAGAATAAAAGAAATAAAAGAAAAATAAAGCTAAAGCAAGACATAAAAATTAAGAATAAGTAAGATTAGGTAAAACAGGTACAGACTGTCTGAAGGTGGTTAGATATTAAAAGTTTAAATTAATTTTTAAGTTACCTAAGCAAAGTGTACTCTTCAATCTGTAGGTGTTAAGTTTAAGTTTATGTTTAAGTAAATATCAATATGCCCAAGCTTTACATTTTACTGCCCCCCTCCAAGCAAAGCATTGCAGAATCAGGGCTGGTTCTAGGGTTAGGGTTAGAGTAGGGTTAGAGTTAGGGTTAGGATTAGAGTTAGAGTTAGAGTTAGGGTTAGAGTTAGAGTAAGAATAAGAGTTAGAGTTAGGGTTAGGGTTAGGGTTAGAGTTAGGGTTAGTGTTAGAGTTAGAGTTAGAGTAGGGTTAGAGTTAGGGTTAGGATTAGAGTTAGAGTTAGAGTTAGGGTTAGAGTAAGAGTTAGGGTTAGGGTTAGGGTTAGAGTTAGAGTAAGAGTTAGAGTTAGAGTTAGGGTTAGGGTTAGAGTTAGGGTTAGGGTTAGGGTTAGAGTTAGGGTTAGGGTTAGGGTTAGAGTTAGAATTAGGGTTAGGGTTAGGGCTAGAGTTAGAGTTAGGGTCATTACCGACACACACAGTTTCTACCTTCTCCTGTCCGGCCCTGGTTTTATGTGCATTTGGTTTTATCTGCATTTGTCTTTGTTTACATCCTCCCGTGTCTTGCCATGTGCATTTGTTGTTGTTTTGGTTTGTATCACCTGTGTGTCACCTGTTTCCTCAGCGCCAGGTGTTTTTTTTGTTTGTTCCCCACTTTGTTGTGTGCAGGCCTGTTTCGTTATCTCCTGGTTCTTCTCTAGGTGACTTCATGTTTCTTTGTCGTTTGTTTTCATTCGGTATTTATGTCATTAGCGTTCTCCCTTTGTTTAGTCGTCTTCGTGGATTAGCTTTCCTTAGTGTTTTCAATAAACCCCCCAGGACCCGCGTCTTCGTCTCTCCCAGCATTACAGAGAGTTCTTTCTCTTTATTATCCAATCTACGCAAACTTGAACCATAGACAATTACACGTCTATATATCATATACGGTAACAAGCTTGTGTTACTGGATTACATGACTGGTCTACATGGTTAGACTCCGTGGTTCAGATTTTCTTATGACAGTTATACTTTCTTATAACGTCTTCGTGACATGAAGCAAGATCTTCGAGACATGACCAGTTTAACCGACATCCAGAGTCGTTCCCATCCGCCCGGCGGTGCAGCTATTAAACCTAAAGTCTGCGTTTCTGCTGCCAGTGATTAGCTCTGCTTCCACTCCTCATGGCCTCCAACCGAATCAAAACCAGACTGGGGTTTGTCTCCGCTGACAGCTGAGAGCAGCTGTAAACATGGACAGGAACTGGTTATAAAATAATTACGGTAATTATTGTGATTCATGGATCTGAAAGTATGCAGAATCCTCTTACAAACATCAAACTATCGCAAATGGCCTGTGTTTTCAGAGCTGTTCTCCGTTCCTCAGTTACATGCAGACACACAGTTGTCGAGTCTTCCTCGACTTCGAGTGACGGGAATGAACCCTTGGAAAAGACTGTGCGTGATCGTTTCAGAACTGGAGCCTCTCTCACGCGTTTAGAAGCTGACGGACGTCACGAGAACAGCTCCAAGGAGACAATTTATCAAAGAAAATGAGGCTGTTGGCCTAGCGGAGCGGTGTTGTTGGACTGGACAGGCAGGACAGAATGGCAGTGCAGACGGTCAGGCAGGGTCAGCGCAACGTCTCCTGGAATGAGTCTCTCGAACCTGCCGGCGTTTGTGTGAACGGACTTACAGGAAAAGGCTTTGAATGAAGTTTCCAGGCGTGTAATATTTGGCAAATCAAAGCACTTCACGCTCGCTCACCATGGTTCCCACCATCTGGGTTCACCTCTAGAAGACTCCTCAGGAGCCCATATCATGGAAAAGTGAATTTTCTCTTTTATTTTTAAAATTAAATTATTTGACCTGCTCACGGACTTCAGGCCACGCTGGTAATTAATAGGTTGCAAATGATGTCACTTCACTGATTTTCCATATAGGGGGCGCTATCACGCTCTCTCAGAACATCTCTGGTTTACGTCGTTCATGCAGAATCAGTTTAACCGAGAACCACAAGGAGCTTTTATCTAGTACTGAAACGAAAACCAGCAACCTTTGTCTGTGGTCAGGACGAGAGCCTGAAGTTCCTGGTCCAGTTTCTTGTAGCTGTTACCAGTTTCCCAATCATAAACAAACCACCACCAGCAGGACCTGAATGGCCGAGACAGCACACACCAACCTTATGGCAGGCACAAACACTGCACCTCCACCTAACAATCCAACATAGAACAGCACAAGCAACACATGCACATCCATAGCAACCCATCTACAACATTTAAACTCTCTCTTATCACAAGTCCAGTGCTTCCTATAAGTCTTCTTGCATCCACGGTTACAGCAGGATATAACACAACTTTCCAATCCAAGGCCACACTGCTCTTATATCCTCACAAATTCCAAACATAGTCTGAGTAGAGTCCCTGGGGCGTGTAGAGCCATGCCCCTGTCTTCGCTATGCTGCTTGTTCATAATTGCCCTTACAGAAAATAGGTATACATAAAGTTAATTTTATTAAATAAACTTACAGTAAAGTTACAGTATATTTACAGAATATTACAGTAAGTATACTTTATGTAGTTATTATACTAATATCATTGTACTAGTAGTACACTTGTATATGTACTATTTTTATACCTCTTGGGACTAATTTGGCCCACTTTTTAGTTTATGAAAGTATACTTTTATGGACATTTTAAGTGGAAGAGTAGTGAACTTCAAGTACACAGCTAGTTTACATCTTTTGTGCTGCATCTACACTGAAAGTAAACTTGTGGGTTTTTATTTTAGTTTACCTGTTTGTTAATTCATCTTCAAAAGTATACGTCCTTTTAGTGAACTTATCATAATACTTTAAAGTATATGACTAGGTTTAAGGGTATTTTCTACTTTAACATTTATTTACTCACTAGTGGACACACATAACATTAACAAGACATACTCAGATTAAGAAACATATTTGTATCTTTATAAATCTTTATAAATAAAATTTCCAAACAAGTATTGTACTGGATGCAGGACAAGAATACTTACTTTTACTTTTCTTAAGTATATCTCAACCAAAGATGAAGTACAAGTAAAGGCTGAATGTACTTAGAGTGTTTTATATACTTGTCAGTACACTTAAGTATAACTGTGTTTAGTATATCACTGAGAAGTACATAAAAAGTAAACTGAAAGCATACTCACTTATTTTTAGTTTAAAAGAAGTAAACTAATGACACATTTGAATAAATTTCTTTTTTGTAAAGGTGGTAGGGCTCCTTCTTCTCCAATTTACATCTTTGGGTTTGTGGTATCACTGTTCTCCATTACACTAATGGGAGGTCCCACTTCTGACACCAATGTAACGTTCTGACTAAGAAGACACCGGAAACACGGGTTTTGTTGATGTTAAGGTTTTAAAAAATGGGGTTCAACTCTGACACCAAGTGCATCCTCATAAGGCACTGCAACAAAGCCTAATGCCAAGTCTAATTTGCTACTTTATGTCAAAAATTATTTAGACAAGCTTTCTAATTGGTAAATACAGCTACTTTGTCCTCACAAAAGTGTTCAGCTGCAGCCCCCAGCTCCAGTTATCTTCCTAGAAAAGCACTGCAGATCAAACGGGACACTGTTTAGGAGTCGAACGTGAGCCTCAGGCGACCATACCTAAGTCCACGCATCGGCTGACCTGAGCACACCGAAGCTCTTGTCGCTGAACGTGATCAAATCCTCACAGCAATGTTCCAACAGCTGGAGGCTGAAAGGAGGCTGTTACCGCAGCAAAGCGTGCGCAAGATACCCAATCATGCCCGTAATGGGGGGCAAGGTGTCTACAGACTGTGGCCTTGTTCTTGCTCACGCATTGATTTGTGAAGTGGAAGCTCAAAAAGCTGACGCGAATGACAGCATATGTGTTTTTTGAAAGCGGTCCCGTGGCCAAGACCCCTCGCCCCTCGCCAACAAGTGAGCCTGCTAATGTAATCAGGAGCGGAGCTCTGTAACTTAACAGGGAGCGAGAGAGAAAGAGAGAGAGAGAGATGGAGAATTAGAGCGAGGAGATGCAGATTTCGTCTTGTGAGATGGTTCCACTTCCATTACCGTCACCGGCGACCGCGTGGGCGTGCGTGATATCCAATTTGAAGTGTAACAAAACACCGCGTGGAGTTACATACACGCACGCACAGCCCTCTCTGCTTCCTCTGCCATTACAGTTGGACTCTATCATGTAATGATATATTTTACTATTTATTTTCCATCTGAGTGCAATCTGAACGCTCGTTCCTGTGGAGAACTCACAAAGCGCGTGATGTTGGCAGCCAGCGGCTCTCAACAGAGTTTCAACAGATGTGTCAGATGTTCAGGATTCAACTGAGGAAAAAAAAAAAAAGATTAGTGACACCAAGTGAGCTGCTCCGCCCACAAACACAAAGTCCTGCAGAACATTGTAGTGAGACTGGACAGGATTTCAAACAGGAAGCTCTTATTTACTCAGTAAACACTTTATTATTAAATATTAATCAGTATTAATAGAGTAAGTAGTGCTTTTACACTTTATTATTAAATATTAATCAGTATTAATAGAGTAAGTAGTGCTTTTACACTTTATTATTAAATATTAATCAGTATTAATAGAGTAAGTAGTGCTTTTACACTTTATTATTAAATATTAATCAGTATTAATAGAGTAAGTAAAGCTTTTACACTTTATTATTAAATATTAAACAGTATTAATAGAGTAAGTAGAGCTTTTACACTTTATTATTAAATATTAAACTGTTTTAATAGAATAAGTAGTACTTTTACACTTTATTATTAAATATTAATCAGTATTAATAGAGTAAGTAGTGCTTTTCCACTTTATTATTAAATATTAATCAGTATTAATAGAGTAAGTAGTGCTTTTCCATACATCCATGTGTTTATTTAACTCTTTCCAAGCTTCTCCTAAATAACCCAGTATTATTATCAGTTCTCATCTAATACCTGCTTTGACTGCTCAGTACTTCATTAAGCTAAATCAAGATTTGCTGCTGAAGGAACTGAACACATTCATACAATGTCTGGGGCGTCCAGGAGAAATCTGGAACCTAACTTTGTTCTTCAAACTGGATCAAGATCTGATCTACTTCTCTCACAATAACATATTCATGTTACTTCGTATTGTATGTCTGATTATTTACATCTGTTCTAATCAGATCTGCTGTTCTTACTGGTTAACATACACTTACTGATCAGAACTTAAAACTTTTTTATAGATGTCTAAGGTTGTTATAGACATTTCTAATATATATATATATATATATATATATATATATATATATATATATATATATATATATATATATATATATATATATCATCTAAATCGCTGATCATTCTGGATCACACTGGGTGCTGAAGCCAATCCCAGAACTAGTTGGGCGGAAGGCAGGAAACACCCTGCAGGGCAGACACACCTACACACCTGGGGGGCAGTTTAACATCTCTGATTTGCCTGACTGCATGTGTTTGGGCTTTGGGAAGAAACTAGAGCACTTAGAGAAAAACCCAAGCAGACATAGGATCAACATGCAGACCCTGCCCAGACCCTCAGCGCTGCCCAGTGTGCCACTATTCGTGAAGTTACCATGTAACTTTAGTTTTGGGAGCTGGACCACGCCCTGATTACCTCTACTTAATATATATACCCCCAAATTTAATTTTATCCCAAAGACCGGGGGGGTGGTGCACCGTTCATGCACAAGTACCAAAGCCACAAGGAACTTCAGCCCAAGCCTTCTGAGTTGCCATGCTGGCAAACACCCACATATATATATATCCCATTGATATCTCCATATATTGTCGATTTCCATTTTTCTACAGCTATTGAACATAACAGCTGCCGTTTACACTGTGTGTAAAATTTCATGAGAACTGGACCAATAGAAATGCTCCAAAATAGCATGGACATTAGGGGTGGGCGATATGGCCCTACAATAATATCACGATATTTCATGGTATTTTTGCGATAATGATACTCTTGGCGATATGACAAAACATTGGTTAAAAAAATATATTTCAAGAATACACTACTGCAACAAAATGAAAATTCCATTTGATTATTGCATACAATATATGGCTCACTCCTAACAGAGATATTAAAAAATATAATGGGAAATGAGAAAAGTGTGAATGTTTCTTTTGCTAAAAACAGTAAAAGTTGTACCCTGATGTTATAATTAGGGATGGGTGATATATTTTAGGGTATATTATCGTTCACGATATTCAAAAATGTTGGCGATATTATTGTGTACGATACGATATGGCACACCCCTAATGGACATATTTCTGGTTCCCTTGACTTACATTGAAAGTGAAAGGTTTTTGGCCTCTCCTGTAAAGTTTCCATTTGGGAAATACATGTTATTCTTTGGACAGCGATGATATTGATGGGATGTTTTTATTTGCCAATATATCTTATTTTCCAGTAAATATATATATTTTTTCCAATCTGACGTAGGTAGTACATTGATAAGCAGCACACGGGCAGGACAATTGTGATCAATTACTTGAAAAATGTCTAAATATATGGACTCTCAAAATTAGAAATAGTAGACATAGTGGCTACCCATAGAAAAACAAGTACCCCTTTAATTTCAATGTAAGTCAATGGAACCAGAAGTATTTACATGCTGTTTTTATAAAGATCTATTTTTCTCTGGACAGAGATGACAGATTGATCCGATTCGAGATCATCTCACGTGTTATGTTGTCATTTATTTGCAGAAATGCTCTGTAAACCTAGCTGGATGTTCGGTGGGTCGACTTCCTGCTACTCCTTTATAGGGTCTGTTTGTTACCCCATTTGCTGGTTGTTGCGCAACCTCTCAGCTCTAGCCGTGTCGGCCGATCACATGCGTAGACATCAGCCTGCAAATCTGCGCTTGATGGCTTTCGCATGCTGGCCAGCGCGCTTCCTTTGTGCCTGGTCTCCGTCGCTCCGTCCGGATGAGGGTGGAACAGCAGCGGCTCTTTGCGAGTTCATGTTGTTCTGCTCGAGTACCTTCATTAAGCGGCCCAGAGCGCCTCGCTCCACACAGGAAACGAGCGCTGAGGTTTCAGGGCGAGTGCCAACCGCAGAGGCCGGGAGAGAAAGAGAGAAACTGACCTCAATTTACTGAAAGCGAAAAAATGCTGAATCACAACAAACTGCTGACAAGCAACTGGAAGCGAGACAGCGGGGAGTCTCGGGGAGAGGTGTTTAGGTGTTACTCGCATTCTTGCGCTCCCTCTCTGCTCCGTGAATGGATGCATGTGTGTGTGTGTCATTGGCATTGGTCATGCGGCAGCATTTAATGATCATGCATGCTCGATGACATCACAGGAACGTGAGGTGGCCTTCCTGGACCGCGATGCTGGACTGTTTCTAATTTCTCCCGCAAGCGCTTTCCACTCCCTCATATCGCTGGGTTAGCGCTCTCGCTCTCGTTAGGGCTTCCACACTTCGCAGACCTGGCTGCTAGCTTTTATGAATCATGACGCTTCCTAGCATTGTGCTGGGACTTCATTAAACGTGGAACCACTCGAAGGCTCCTGTGGTGGAATTTTCCAAGTTCTTGAAAATGACATGGTTCTAGGCACCGATAGACCCCAGGACTGGAGGCCTGACTCCACAAGTGCCCTCTTGTATAATAACATAGGTTTAAATTACCACCGCTACTGACCAACAGCCATATTGGCTTAACCTTGCCACATGAATAGACCTAGTGGGCTGGCATGGGCTCCAAAAGCTCTTGGGAGCCCCCACTGCGGTGCAGTACCAGCACAGAATGAGATCCTCAACAGGACAGCAAGTCTCAGTACTACACCACATGACTAGAGTGTACAATCTCAGAACAACACCACATGGCTGGACTACACAAGCTCAATGCATATGACTACAATGTACAGTCTCAATACTACACCACAGGACAAGAGTGTACAGCCTTAAATCTACACCGCATGACTGGAATTTCATTAGTGTACCTCCCAATGAGAGTATGCAACCTTGAAGTCACACCATATGACCAGAATGTACAATCTCAATACTACACCACATGACTAGAGTATACATCCTTGGTACTACATCAGAAAACGAGAGTATTCTTTCTCAATACTACACCACATGACTAAAGTATGAGAGTACGCAACCTTAAAGCCACACCATATGACCAGAATGTACAATCTCAATACTACACCACATGACTAGAGTATGAGAGTATGCAACCTTAAAGTCACACCATATGACCAGAATGTACAATCTCAATACTACACCACATGACTAGAGTATACATCCTTGGTACTACACCAGAAAACGAGAGTATTCTTTCTCAAAACTACACCACATGGCTATAGAATACAACCTCAGGACAACACTGCATGACTAGTGTACAAAATCTCAATACTACTCCACATGACCAGAGTATACATCATTGATACTACACCAGAAGACGAGAGTATAGTTCCTCAAAACTACACCACATGACTAAAGTATGAGAGTACGCAACCTTAAAGCCACACCATATGACCAGAATGTACAATCTCAATACTACATCACATGACTAGAGTATGAGAGTATGCAACCTTAAAGTCACACCATATGACCAGAATGTACAATCTCAATACTACACCACATGACTAGAGTATACATCCTTGGTACTACACCAGAAAACGAGAGTATTCTTTCTCAAAACTACACCACATGGCTATAGAATACAACCTCAGGACAACACTGCATGACTAGTGTACAAAGTCTCAATACTACTCCACATGACCAGAGTATACATCATTGATACTACACCAGAAGACGAGAGTATAGTTCCTCAAAACTACACCACATGACTAAAGTATGAGAGTACGCAACCTTAAAGCCACACCATATGACCAGAATGTACAATCTCAATACTACACCACATGACTAGAGTATGAGAGTATGCAACCTTAAAGTCACACCATATGACCAGAATGTACAATCTCAATACTACACCACATGACTAGAGTATACATCCTTGGTACTACACCAGAAAACGAGAGTATTCTTTCTCAAAACTACACCACATGACTATAGAATACAACCTCAGAACAACACCGCATGACTACAGTACAAAATCTCAATACTACTCCACATGACCAGAGTATATGTCATTGATACTACACCAGAAGACGAGTACACTTCCTCAAAACTACACCACATGACTAAAGTATGAGAGTACGCAACCTTAAAGCCACACCATATGACCAGAATGTACAATCTCAATACTACACCACATGACTAGAGTATGAGAGTATGCAACCTTAAAGCCACACCATATGACCAGAATGTACAATCTCAATACTACACCACATGACTATAGAATACAACCTCAGAACAACACCGCATGACTACAGTACAAAATCACAATACTACTCCACATGACCAGAGTATATGTCATTGATACTACACCAGAAGACGAGTACACTTCCTCAAAACTACACCACATGACTAAAGTATGAGAGTACGCAACCTTAAAGCCACACCATATGACCAGAATGTACAGTCTCGATACTACACCACATGACTAGTGTATACATCCTTGGTACTACACCAGAAAACAAGAGTATACTTCCTCAAAAGTGTGCCACATGATTATAGAATACAACCTCAGAACAACACCGCATGACTACAGGACAAAATCTCAATACTACTCCACATGACTAGTGTATACATCATTGATACTACACCAGAAGACGAGAGTATACTTCCTCAAAACTACCACACATGACTAAAGTATACAACCTCAGAACAACACTGCATGCGTACAAAATCTCAGTACTGCACCATATGACTGGAGTACACAATCTCAATACTACACCTCATGACTGGAGCACACAATTTCAATATAACACCCTATCAATGAGAGTACACAGTCTTAACGCTACAGCAGATAACTAAAGTGTTCAGTTTTAATTGTTACCACAGGATGAAATATACAACCTTCATACTATACTAATTAAAATATACAGCCTCAATACTGACCCACAGTACAAGAGTATACAATCTTAACTCTACATCACCTGACCAAAGTACATATCCTCAATTCTACAGCGCATGTCTAGAGTATGCAGCCTCAATATTCCACCATATGACTACAGTCTCAATACCTGACTATGTGGTAAGAGTATATAGCCTCCAAATGACACCGCATCACTAGAATCTCACTGCTATACCTCCTAATATGACCCTTAAAACTACACCACATGACGGGAATCCCAATACTATACCTCATAATGAGACTATACAGCCTCAACATGGCTAGAAGCTCTAGGCTACACCATGCAATGACAGTATACAGCCTCAAAACGCTTCATGATTAGAATCTCAGTACAGCCTTAAACCCACACCACATTACTAAAAGGTCCAGTCTTAATACTGCACCACAGGACGAAAGCGTACAGCCTTAAATCTACACCACTTGACTAGAATCTCAATACTACACCTCCTAATGAAAGTATACAGCCTCAAAACTATACCACATGACTAGAATGTAGAGTCTTAATACTACATCAGAGAATAATAGTACACAGCCTCGAAACTACACCACATGACTAAAATGTACAGCCTCGATACTACATCACAGTATGAGAGTATACAGCCTTTAAAACTACACCGCATGACTAGAATCTTAATATTAAACCTAATGAGAGTA
>CM038719.1:42626145-42641145 GCA_021613375.1 Megaleporinus macrocephalus | reverse complement strand
GAACACAGGTGTGTAGAGCAGGATTACTTACTCAGAGCTGAAATTGAAGCCTCTGTGCTGTCTTCTCTGTGAGAATCCCCTTAATATCCCCGCACCGGTCAGGTTTTTGTGAGGGAGGTGAAGATTAAACTCTGAATTTCTGTGAGTTGGATGGAGAGTCAAGCCTAACCATTTGAACCAAGGAACCTTACAGCACGCAGCAAAGCGAACTGAGCTCTGGTTCCACGTCCACACAGACACTGAGCCGATCCGTTTGGAGTGCTGTAGACTACATTTGAAACTCATATCCAACCAAACTGAGAACTGAAAACACTTTAAAAGACATTCTCGTCCCAGAATTCTCTCAATTCATTCTATAACAGTGACTGTTGGGTTGTACTATTTTCTTAGTTTTAAGAAAAATTTTAATTAATTGAATTACCCAGGTAAACTGTTTTGTATATTGAATTAATTTTTTTTTTTTTCGTTTGGTTGCTCTGGCTCTGTAGCCAAATCTAGTGAGTCTGATCTTCTGATCGGCCCAACTGAAGTTATGATATACCTACTTTACTACATTTAGTACTACTGTGAACTATACTACCGTACTGTACACCTAATACAGGTGACATGTTTCATAACAATCAGCAGGACGTCATATATTATAAACTTATTTTTTAAGTAAACAAGTAAGTACATAGTTAAAATATGTCATGAACAGGAAAACGGAACCACAAAAATTGGGCATCATTCAAATGAAACATTGTTTACTTGTTTATTCATTTATTAATTTATTAAGTTTATTAATTTTAGTTGCTCTATAGTAGCCCAGGTCAGCGGCAATGACTGAACATGTTGTTCAATGTGGTTGTTGTTGCAACTTTCTGTGTTGATAACTTTTGAACCACAAGAGAAACTACAAATCTGATTACATCAATCAGTTTCTGATCAGTTCTGGTCTTCTTTGATCTGCTACACGACCACCTTCCCATTGGACAAAACTGGCCCTTGATCCAATATGGATCGGCTTTCAAGATGGCGACCATGTTCAGGATATAGCCTGTTACTTGTTGGGGTATTCAGATACGCCATTTTCCCTTTCCTTTCTGAAATGATAAGGGTGTCCTGAGACTTTTGATTGGCCTTGTATATACATACATACATACATACATATCAGAGATCATGTTCACAAGTCACAAAATACAAGTCCAAGCCAAGTCAGGAGTCTTTAGGCTAGAGTCTAAGTCAAGTCTCGAGTCAATACAACATTTAAGTGTATGATCAAAATAACCAGCTGTATCATTTTCAGATTAACTCGTGCAAAACACTGCTGTATATTTTACTCCAGCACTTTATTTTCTTTGATTAAAACACTATGAATTTTTTTACTTAACGAAAACAATGATTTATTTGTTCTTGAGCTCTTTTAAACTTTGTTAAATATAGAGCTAGAAGTGTTATCATTTTTGCTTTGTACAGTGATGTACAAGTGTATGAATATGTATGTGTGTGTTGGTAGGTGTGTGATTGTGTGTGTTTGTCAGTATATAAGTGTGTGTGTGTGTGTGTCTATGTGTGTGTGTGTATTAGTGTTTGTGTATGTGTGTGTGTGTATTAGTGTATGTGTGTATTAGTGTAAGTGTGTGTGTGTATGTGTGTGTATTAGTGTATGTGTGTATTAGTGTGTATTAGTGTATGTGTGTATTAGTGTGTATTAGTGTGTGTGTGTGTGGGTATGTGTGTGTATGTGTGTGTATTAGTGCATGTGTGTGTGTGTGTATTAGTGTGTGTGTATTCGTGTGTATGTGTGTGTGTGTGGGTATGTGTGTGTGTGTATTCATGTGTATGTGTGTGTGTGTGTGTATGTGTGGTTGTATTAGTGTGTGTGTGTGTGTGTGTGTGTGTATTAGGGTGTATGTGTGTTTGTATTAGTGTGTGTGTGTGTGTGTATTAGTGTGTGTGTGTGTGTGTGTGTGTGTGTGTGTGTATTAGTGTGTGTATGTGTGTATGTATTAGTGTGTGTGTGTGTGTGTGTGTGTGTGTATGTGTGTATTAGTGTGTGTGTGTGTGTGTGTGTGTGTGTGTATTAGTGTGTGTATGTGTGTATGTATTAGTGTGTGTGTGTGTGTGTATTATTGTGTGTGTGTGTGTGTGTGTGGATGACAGCTCATCATCTGAAGCTCAATCCCAGCAAGACTGAGCTGCTGTTCATCTCTGGAACTACAGGTCCTCAGCAGGATCTTGCCATCTCATTCGAGAACTCTTTGATTGTTCCGTCTAAAGATGCAAGAAACCTTGGTGTGACTCTGGATGACCAGTTATCGTTCTCAGCCCAGATTACAAACCTGACTCGGTCATGCAGTTACCTTCTCCACAACATCAGACGCATCCGACCCTTCCTCTCTCAGGAGGCCTCCCAGGTGCTCGTCCAGTCTCTTGTCATTTCAAGGCTGGACTACTGCAACTCACTCCTGGCTGGTCTTCCTCTGCAGACCATCAGGCCCTTCAACTGATCCAGAATGCAGCAGCACGGCTCGTCTTCAATCTTCCCAAGTTCACTCATGTCACTCCACTGCTGCGCTCCCTTCACTGGCTTCCTGTAGCTGCTCACATTCAGTTTAAAGTTCTGATGCTTGCCTACAAAGCCAAGAATGGACCAGCTCCTCCTTACCTTATGGTGATGGTCAAAAGTCGAACCGCACCTCGAGCCCTTCACGCTTCAAGTACGGCTCGGCTTGACCCGCCATCACTCAAGACTCATGGAAGACAGGCGACAAGATGGTTCTCTGTCCTGGAGCCCAGATGGTGGAACGAACTTCCACTGGCTGTCCGAACAGCGAACTGCTAAATGCCGTAAATGTAAAATGTAAATGTAAATGTGTGTGTGTATTAGTATGTGTGTGTGTGTATTAGTGTGTGTGTGTATTAGTATGTGTGTGTGTGTATTAGTGTGTGTGTGTGTGTGTGTGTGGGTATGTGTTTGTGTGTATTAGTGTGTGTATTAGTGTGTGTGTGTATTAGTGTGTGTGTGTGTGTGTGTGGGGGTATGTGTTTGTGTGTATTAGTGTGTATGTGTGTGTGTATTAGTGTGTGTGTGTATTAGTGTGTGTGTGTGGGTGTATTAGTGTGTGTGTGTGTGTATGTGCGTGTGTATTAGTGTGTGTGTGTGTGTGTGTGTATTAGTGTGTGTGTGTGTATTAATGTGTGTGTGTGTGTGTATTAGTGTGTGTGTGTGTGTATTAGTGTGTGTGTGTGTATTAGTGTGTGTATGTGTGTGTGTATTAGTGTGTATGTGTGTATTAGTATGTGTGTGTGTGTGTGTGTGTGTGTGGGTATGTGTGTGTGTGTATTAGTGTGTATGTGTGTGTGTGTATTAGTGTGTGTGTGTATATGTGTGTGTGTATTAGTGTGTGTATGTGTGCGTGTATTAGTGTGTATGTGTGTATTAGTGTGTGTGTATTAGTGTGTGTATGTGTGTGTGTATTAGTGTGTGTGTGTGTATTAGTGTGTGTGTGTGTGTGTGTGTGTGTGTGTATTAGTGTGTGTGTGTGTGTATGTGTGTGTGTATGTGTGTGTGTACTAGTGTGTGTATGTGTGTGTGTATTAGTGTGTGTGTGTGTATTAGTGTGTGTGTGTGTGCTGACGTTAAGCCTGCATATGAGGCTGAATTCATCACAACACCTCGTCGTGACCTTTCACTCCCGTTGCCCCTTATGAATCATCAGACTGGCATCAGAACACACACGGGGGATAACGATGTTGAGACAGTATACAGTAGGAGTCGTGAACTAGACGAGCCCCTGACACGACTGATTAACAGTAGAGGTCAGCAGTCTGACCTCTGCGGCCTCTCATCCATCACCCAGCTGTGCGTATTTGCTTTACAACATCTGGCCGGTTTGAGGAGCACGAGGAGAGCAGGAGGACAGACCGTGAAGTTCAGTGTTAATAGTTTACTAGTTATTAGAGTCTGTAATAACTGTGTAGTTACACATGAACAGCAACGTAACTATTAAAGGTGTAGCCACGGTAACAGATGAATTACAGTAATACAGTTTATGTAGTTACAGATACATATCAATTTCCTTTTGGTCTCATGTAATGACATAAGACACATCTTGATAGTTATAAGAGCATAATAACACATAGGTAATAACTTGAAACAGTATTAATAGAGTAAGTATTTAATTATTTAACTCTTTCCAAGCTTCTCCTAAACAACCCAGTATTATTATCAGTTCTCATCTAATACCTGCTTTGACTGCTCAGTACTTCATTAAGCTAAATCAAGATTTGCTGCTGAAGGAACTGAACACATTCATACAATGTCTGGGGCGTCCAGGAGAAATCTGGAACCTAACTTTGTTCTTCAAACTGGATCAAGATCTGATCTACTTCTCTCACAATAACATATTCATGATACTTTGTATTGTATGTCTGATTATTTACATCTGTTCTAATCAGATCTGCTGTTTGTACTTGATCAGATAAAGACTTTTAAACTACCAGTTTAAAACTTTTGCACAGTCATGTCTCTCACCCAGTTTTAGTTAGAGGAGGTTCAGGTTCTAGAGTACTGTGGACTGTGATATTTATATTGGTGAATGTCCATCTTTGAATGCATGTGTACGTCTGTGTACGTATTTATCTATATTTGGTGTATGTATAGCAGAGATGGGCACTCGAGTGAGTGACTCGAGTCGAAGTCACACTTAAGTCACCTAGAAAAAGACTTCAGACTCGACTCGGACCAAAATAACTCGTCGTACAACTTTTTCATAGTGTGTATATGTTGCCATTTTTCTGTACTTCTGTTTCGGTGATTTGGGACGTAGCCCCTTTCTCGTGACATATCACAACATCCGGTAATCGAGAGCGGGAAATCGAAGAGAAGCGTCAAACTTAAACAAACGAGGGTGGCATGGCTTCGACTGGAGTAGCGTATGTGGTAGCGTTTGGCTAAAGGTAGCATTGTGTAAAGAATGTGGGAAACCAATTAAAGACACTTGTTTACATTACACTAGTCACATAGCTGTCAATATATATAAAATACCCCTCCACCTCCCCATCATGCGTCCTCAATGGGGCAGACTCTGTGACAAGACCCTCTCGAATTTCAGCTTCTTACAATGTAATAGCAGTGCTAGGTTAATATGAAGGACACACCCACTGAGCCTACTGACACCCCTACTTAAGTCTAAGTTGTAAAGCAAGTTATATTATAATGTAACCAACAGTTGTTCACTTTACAAAACAAAAATGATATCACTTCTAGTTTGCTCTATAAGCTTAAGAACAAAGAAAAAAAATGTTAGTAAAAAAATGTATAGAATTTAAACAGAAAAAGAAGTGCTGGAGTATATATATATATATATATATATATATATATATATATATATATATATATATATATATATATATATATATAGCTGGTTATTTTTTTTATCATACACTTAAATATAAAATTGTTTTCTTAAAACTTAAGAAAACAAGATGGCGCCCACCGTGGCAGACGTCTTTGTGTGTTCCTCCGGAAGCCAACGTTATTTATTATTTATTTTGTCTTTAGTATTTATTTTAAATGTACAGTATACATCCGGAACATTTAGCTACAGTAGAGAGGCACTCCTGGAGGTAAAGTTCGACATGAACTTACCTTTAGCCTTTCTGACTTCAGCTTTCTGTTACGCTCGCACTCGCACTTCACCAGCTCCGCGCAAGGCCCAGCAGCACCGGCCTCGGGTGAGCGGCGCAGCCGACAAACAGAGCGGCCAAGACGGAAGCGGGGTAAGAGAGGTGGGCTACATGCTAGGCTAAAGGCAAGAGCTACGCGGCCACCGCTACCTAGCCTGTTGCTAGCTAATGTTCGCTCCCTCGAAAACAAGCTGGATGAGCTGAGAACCAGAATAACAGCTCAGCGTGAGATCAGAGAGTGTTGTGCTCTGGTCTTCACAGAAACCTGGCTTTCTGGCAACACGCCAGAATCAGCGATCCAGCTAGACACTCACTCCGTTCACCGTGGCGACCGCACGGCAGCGTCGGGGAAGAACAAAGGCGGCGGTGTCTGTGTTTACGTAAACAACGCGTGGTGTTCGGACGTAAAGATAGTTGAAAAACTTTGTCTAGCGGACTTAGAACTGCTGATGGTGAAGTGCAGACCCCACTATCTGCCGAGAGAGTTTAGCGGTGTGTTTATTCTGGCTGTTTACATTCCGCCTCGCGCGAACTCCGCTGCGGCGCTGGGGCTGCTGCATGACGTCATCAGTAAACAAGAGACCGCGCACCCGGACGCCGTGTTTATTGTTGCCGGCGACTTTAATCATTGCAACCTGAGGACTGTCCTCCCCAAGTACCATCAGCACGTGAGCTTCCCGACGAGGGAGAACAACTTACTTGACCAAGTCTACAGCAACGTGAGGGGGGCCTACAGAGCTGTGCCTCGGCCACACTTCGGACAGTCCGATCACATCTCCGTCTTCCTCTACCCAGCATACAGACAACTCCTCAAGCGGTCACTTCCAGTGAGTAAAACTGTTAAAGTGTGGAATGAAGAAACTGATTCAGTGCTTCAGGACTGCTTTGACAGTACAAACTGGGATGTGTTTAGAACTGCTGCTGTGAGAGAGGATGGTTCTGTTGATCTAGAGGACTATGCTTCTGGGGTAACTGGTTACATCAGCAGCTGCATTGAAACCATTGTCCCTTCAAAGCGCTGCATAAAGTACCCCAACCAAAAACCATGGATAAATGGTGAAGTTCAGTCCATGCTACGTGCTCGCCAGACTGCATTTCTCTCTGGCAACGCTGATGACTACAAAAGGTCTAGATACGACCTGCGTAGATCTATCAGAGAAGCTAAGAGACAGTACAGGCTGAAGCTGGAGGGCTACTACACCACAGCAGACTCCCGGCGCATGTGGCAAGGACTGCACTGTATCACCAACCATCAACAAACAAGCACGGCACTCACAACCAGCCATTCTGCATTGCCTGATGAGCTGAATGAGTTCTATGCTCGCTTCGATGTCTTCAACCTTGACCAACTGAAGGACATTGCGGCCAAGGAGAGCACACAGAACCCATCACTCATTGTAACAACAGTGGATGTGCGCAGGAACCTGATGAGAATCAACCCACGCAGAGCAGCAGGCCCAGACAACATCCCCGGGCGTGCGCTCAGGGTTTGCTCATCAGAACTGGCTGATGTGTTTGTAGACATATTCAATCTGTCACTCACGCAAGCTTTTGTGCCATCCTGTTTTAAGACCACCACCATCGTGCCCCTCCCAAAGAAAAGTAATGTGAGATGCCTAAATGACTATCGCCCTGTTGCACTCACTTCAATCGTGATGAAGTGCTTCGAGAGGATAGTCATGACTCACATCCGGAAGACCATTCCCAACACTATAGATCCATTACAGTTCGCATACCGCCGGAACCGGTCTACAGACGACGCAATCAACGCTACTCTTCACAAAGCCCTCACACACCTGGAGGGCAAGGACACATATGTCAGAATGCTCTTTATTGACTACAGTTCAGCATTCAACACGGTCATCCCACACAGACTCTCAGAAAAGCTCCTCACCCTCGGACTGACACCAGCCCTCTGCAACTGGGTGCTGAACTTTCTAACAGACAGACCCCAGTCAGTCAGAGTCGGCAGCTGCACATCCAGCACAAGAACAGTGAGCACAGGGGTCCCTCAAGGCTGTGTGCTGAGCCCCCTTCTGTACACGCTCTTCACATACGACTGCGTGGCCTCCCAGAACAACACCAGCATCATCAAATTTGCTGATGATACTACAGTCATTGGACTGATCACTGGTGGGGAAGAGACAGCGTACAGGAAGGAGGTGGCTGAGCTGGTGGCCTGGTGTCATGACAACAATCTTTCCTTGAATGCAGACAAGACCAAGGAAATGATTGTTGATCCAAGGAGGAAGCGAGAGCTACACACACCCCTGTACATAGGGGAGACTGAGGTAGAGAGGGTGAAAACCTTTAAGTTTCTTGGCATTCACATCAGTGAGGATCTCAGCTGGTCCCACAACACTCAGATCATCATCAGGAAGTCCCAGCAGCGACTGTACTTTCTGAGAAGGCTGAGAAAATTTGGTATGCCAACCAAAATTCTCAGCACCTTCTACAGGAGTATGATTGAGAGTGTTCTTACCAGCTCCATCATCGTCTGGTATGGAAACTCTACTGCTCAGGACAGAAAGGCTCTCCAGCGTGTGATCAAAACTGCACAGTCCATCTCAGGAGCAGCCTTCCCCTCACTACAGAACATCTACCACACCAGGGTCACCAGGAGGGCCCACAACATAATCAGGGACAGTACACACCCCCAGCACACACTCTTCACACGTTTACCTTCAGGCAGACGTTACAGGAGTGTGAAGTCCAGGACCACAAGACTGACAAACAGTTTCTACTCACAGGCCATCAGGCTTGTGAACACCTCACGCACTACCTCTCCAACCTCTCCTTTCTGAACTGGTTTTAACTGGTCTGATTTAAACTGCACCTTACACTCACTGTACTGTCAGAATACTGTTTACATTCACTGTACTGTCAGAATACTGTTTACATTCACTGTACTGTCAGAATACTGTTTACATTCACTGCTCACACAAACATTATTGTTTACATTCGTTACTTGCAACTTGCACTTTATGGCTGCTGCTCTTCATACTTGCACATAAAAGCACACATAACTTTTATTTTTTATTCTTTAACTATAAAAATATTTTTATCTACTTCAACTTATATTGTTATACTTTGTATATTTTGTATATATATTTTTTATTTCTTTTATTTGTTATCTTATCTATTGGTGAATGGAGGAGCAGCAAAGTAAGAATTTCATTGTACAGTGTAACTGTCTGTTCTGCTGTACATATGACAATAAAACTCTTGAATCTTGAATCTTGAATCTTAAATATATTGTATTGACTCGAGACTTGACTTAGACTCTAGTCTAAAGACTTGTGACTTGACTTGGACTTGTATTTTGAGACGTGTGAACATCTCTGATGAACATCTCAGCAGGCTGCACTCCATTCATCTCTCTACAAAGCCTAAAAGTATCCATTCACCCTGCCCAATGCCCAGGATCCTACAGGACCACCACCTGAGAGATCCAGGGACAATAGGAAACCTACTGTTACCTCAGCCCACTGACCTTGATGCCCCATAGGCATTTCCCTGTAACCGCTGACAAAGGGCACCCAACACAATAATAACAAAGCCCACATTCGGGAGGCGGGGCAAAGTCGGTGTGTACATCAGAGCGCATAATTGATTGGCACAGTGACCAAAAACTCAACTGATCCACCCGCACCGGTGCAGCCCATCATCACAGTGCCAGGTTCTATAGTATCAGTATTGGTATTGAGACACAGATGATGATATATTATTAATGTTTTGCATCATTAAAGTACATTCTTTATTAAATTCCTACAAACATCCTCAGTCTGGTTCCTCTTCTCTCTGTTTATTTTCGTAGGACAAATACTATCATTGCTAGCAGCACCGAGACAGTTAGACTCCAGAAGTGTTTGTCTGCCCTGCAGCCGTCAGGATCTGGTTTAGTGGGTCGTAACTAGCAGATAATTTATAGCTTCATTCGAGCAACAGCTGAACAATAAGCTGGTCTCCAGCCAGAGAGAGTAGTCACAATTAATTTAGAGCTTTGAAATCTCGTCATGACGTCTGATTGAGCTGCATGTGACTCGACAGTGGAGCTCAGATTCTGAGTCAGCTAATCGAGGCGCTGAGGGTTTTTTCCTCATCAAGGTGACTCAGTTTTACCTGAGGAGGTGCTGCAACTCAACTCAACCTTAGAAGTCAAGCAATATTATTGTAATCCTACTGTAATCAGTCATAACATTAAAACCACCTCCTTGTTTCTGTCCAGCATCAGCTCCCCTGACCATACAGGACCTACACTCACTGTCCACTGTATCAGCTCCACTGACCATACAGGACCTCCACTCACTGTCCACTGTATCAGCTCCACTGACCATACAGGACCTACACTCACTGCCCACTGTATCAGCTCCACTGACCATACAGGACCTCCACTCACTGTCCACTGTATCAGCTCCACTGACCATACAGGACCTCCACTCACTGTCCACTGTATCAGCTCCACTGACCATACAGGACCTCCACTCACTGTCCACTGTATCAGCTCCACTGACCATACAGGACCTCCACTCACTGTCCACTGAATCAGCTCCACTGACCATACAGGACCTCCACTCACTGTCCACTGTATCAGCTCCACTGACCATACAGGACCTCCACTTACAGACTGTAGTTCATCTGATTCTCTGTATACTTTATTACTCTATTCTTTAATGATCAGGACCCTCACAGAGCAGATACTGGTGTGAGTGGATAATTTTTTAAAAAATTTGTCTATTGTATTATTTTAAAATATAATATCAGAGTGAATATATATATAGGCAGCATGGTGGTGTAGTGGTCAGTATGGTGGTGTAGTGGTCAGTATGGTGGTGTAGTGGTTAGTATGGTGGTGTAGTGGTTAGTATGGTGGTGTAGTGGTCAGTATGGTGGTATAGTGGTCAGTATGGTGGTGTAGTGGTTAGTATGGTGGTGTAGTGGTTAGTATGGTGGTGTAGTGGTCAGTATGGTGGTATAGTGGTCAGTATGGTGGTGTAGTGGTTAGTACGGTGGTGTTGTGGTTAGTACGGTGGTGTAGTGGTTAGTATGGTGGTGTAGTAGTTAGTATGGTGGTGTAGTGGTCAGTATGGTGGTGTAGTGGTCAGTATGGTGGTGTAGTGGTTAGTATGGTGGTGTAGTGGTTAGTATGGTGGTGTAGTGGTCAGTATGGTGGTATAGTGGTCAGTACGGTGGTGCAGTGGTTAGTATGGTGGTGTAGTGGTCAGTACGGTGGTGTAGAGGTTAGTATGGTGGTATAGTGGTCAGTACGGTGGTGTAGTGGTTAGTATGGTGGTATAGTGGTCAGTACGGTGGTGTAGTGGTTAGTAAGGTGGTATAGTGGTCAGTACGGTGGTGTAGTGGTTAGTATGGTGGTGTAGTGGTTAGTATGGTGGTGTAGTGGTTAGTACGGTGGTGTAGTGGTTAGTATGGTGGTGTAGTGGTTAGTACGGTGGTGTAGTGATTAGTATGGTGGTGTAGTGGTTAGTACGGTGGTGTAGTGGTTAGTACGGTGGTGTAGTGGTTAGTACGGTGGTGTAGTGGTCAGTATGGTGGTGTAGTGGTCAGTATGGTGGTGTAGTGGTTAGTACGGTGGTGTAGTGGTTAGTATGGTGGTGTAGTGGTCAGTATGGTGGTGTAGAGGTCAGTATGGTGGTGTAGTGGTCAGTAAGATGGTGTAGTGGTCAGTATGGTGGTGTAGTGGTTAGTATGGTGGTGTAGTGGTCAGTATGGTGGTGTAGTGGTTAGTATGGTGGTGTAGTGGTTAGTACGGTGGTGTAGTGGTTAGTATGGTGGTGTAGTGGTTAGTACGGTGGTGTAGTGGTTAGTACGGTGGTGTAGTGGTCAGTACGGTGGTGTAGTGGTCAGTACGGTGGTGTAGTGGTTAGTACGGTGGTGTAGTGGTTAGTACGGTGGTGTTGTGGTTAGTACGGTGGTGTAGTGGTTAGTACGGTGGTGTAGTGGTCAGTACGGTGGTGTAGTGGTCAGTACGGTGGTGTAGTGGTTAGTACGGTGGTGTAGTGGTTAGTATGGTGGTGTAGTGGTCAGTATGGTGGTGTAGTGGTTAGTACGGTGGTGTAGTGGTCAGTATGGTGGTGTAGTGGTTAGTACGGTGGTGTAGTGGTTAGTACGGTGGTGTAGTGGTTAGTATGGTGGTGTAGTGGTTAGTATGGTGGTGTAGTGGTTAGTACGGTGGTGTAGTGGTCAGTATGGTGGTGTAGTGGTCAGCACTGTCTTCTCACAGTAAGATGATCTGGGTTGGATTCCCGGTCCGGGTGGTTCTGTGTGGAGTGTGTATGGTCTCTCTGTGTTTGAGTGGGTTCCTCCGGGTTCTCCGGTTTCCTCTCACAGTCCAAACACATGCATGTTAGGATCCTCACTCTGAACTGACCGTAGGTGTGAGTGTTAGGTAACTGGTCTTGTGACCAGAAAGTCGCTGGTTCAATCCCATTATCGGAGAGGACACGACTGAAGTGCCCTTGAGTAAGGCACCTAGTGTGCTCACTACCCCGTAGTGTTTCTGTTTACTACTGTTTGTGTGTATATATAGGATTAATTAAGTATCTAGCTAATCTATGTGTAACATTATATAATATATAGGCTATTATAATAACATTAATAATTATATATAATAATAATTTAAATAGACTATGTAATATGTATGTGTACAGTATGTCATTTATCTTATATATATATATATATATATTATCCACACGCAGAACACTGGAATTAGAGCTGGGCTGTGTATAAGTTCTACAGCAGATGTGTGGAACACCGCTCAAGCGCTTCTGTGATCGGATGAAATTGGAGCTGTTTATTCTGAGGAATGGAGTTGGATTTATGGATCTGACGTGGGGTTGTGTGGGAGCGAGCCGTCGGCTCTCAGACGCACATGAATCAGGCCTGTTTTGTAAACGGTGTCAGTCTTGGAAATAAATGTTTTCTTTTGAGCGCTGGGTCGAGGCTTTCTGGGCGGGTCGTGGAAAGAGTTCGCTCGCGGCGTATAACTGTGAGCCCGTCGCCACCGCAGCGCTGTTTGCCGCTTAGCCACGCTAGCAAGAATGAAGACTTTCTGTCAGCTGTGATTTACACGCCCACTTTCAAACTCGCCCTGTTATATGACTTGGAAGCGCTAATGAGTGCACGGCTGCTTCGCTGGAGCACATCGTTAATTGTTCGTCTTGGTTTCACCCTGAAAACTGCAGACGCTGTCGCCTAAATTCCAGTGTCTCGTTTAACTATTAGGAGTCCACTGTTAATTAATGACTGTTTGGTTAATAGTTATTTAAAGATAATTGAAGATAATTATAGTTATATAATGAAATATGCTGTAATTACGCTGGTATGAGCGTAAACGGTAACAGATACAGAGCTTCTCATGGACTTGGCACACTCACTCGCTCATGTTAGGCAGGTGAAAGATTCCTATATATATATATACACACGCCACCAATACACTCTGTATATTGTACATACCAATACACTCTGTATACTTTGGTGGCCATGACCATTGAAGTACAGGGTAACAAAGTATGTGTGTGTTGGTGTGAGTGGATCAGACACAGTAGTGCTGCTACTGGAGTGTTTAAACACCTCAGCATCACTGCTGGACTGAGAATCGTCCACCAACCAAAACTATCCAGACAGCAGTGTCCTGTGGGCGGCGTCCTGTGTCCACTGATGAAGGACTAGAGAACACATACTGTGCAGCAGCAGATGAGCTACTGTCTCTGACTTTACATCTACAAGGTGGACCAGCAAGTAGTAGAAGTGTCTAATAGAGTGGACAGTGAGTGGACACAGTGTTTAAACTCTCCAGCAACAGCACTGCTGTGTCTGATCCACTCACACCAGCACAGCACACGCAATAAATAATAAACAATGATAGGACAGTGAATGTCTGCAGAGTGACTGTTTTCAGAGAGACTCTGTAAGAAAACATATTTCCTGTTGTTTTGGAGGTTCTAGCTCAGACGTTCTAGCTCAAAGGAGCTTTTAATTGAAACCAGTTGCCAAACTGGAGCACCGCTGTGATTTATTCGTTTGTGTGAGTCGTGCGTTTGATTGGCTGCTTTGCTCAGCCCCCCCGCCCCCCACTCCCTCACCCCCTCACTCGTCTCTCTCAATGAGGTGTCAACCCTAAACTCTGCTCTGTCGTTCACTGACGCTGGTCTGCGGCTCTAACAGCAGCGCTATGAGCTGCCATCACCACGGTTACGAGCTCCAGGCTCTGCTGTAAAAGCCCGGTAATGCTGATACTGTGTCGGGGATGTAATAATCGCCGGGGCAACGCGCTGCGGGCGGCACGTCTGAGACTTGGTAAAGTGTTTGTGGTGAAGGTGTCGGGACGTACAGCCATATTCCTGTCACCCCATCACACTTTCATTTCCTATACTTTAAATACAGAGCTGAACTTTATTAAACACATAGTCCACTCCATCAGCTCCACTGACCATACAGGAGCTCCACTGACCACTCCATCAGCTCCACTGACCATACAGGAGCTCCACTGACCACTCCATCAGCTCCACTGACCATACAGGAGCTCCACTGACCACTCCATCAGCTCCACTGACCATACAGGACCTCCACTGACCACTCCATCAGCTCTACTGACCACACAGGAGCTCCACTGACCACTCCATCAGCTCCACTGACCACACAGGAGCTCCACTGACCACTCCATCAGCTCCACTGACCACACAGGAGGTCCACTGACCACTCCATCAGCTCCACTGACCATACAGGACCTCCACTGACCACTCCATCAGCTCCACTGACCATACAGGACCTCCACTGACCACTCCATCAGCTCCACTGACCACACAGGCGCTCCACTGACCACTCCATCAGCTCCACTGACCACACAGGAGCTCCACTGACCACTCCATCAGCTCCACTGACCACACAGGAGGTCCACTGACCACTCCATCAGCTCCACTGACCATACAGGACCTCCACTGACAACTCCATCAGCTCCACTGACCACACAGGAGCTCCACTGACCACTCCATCAGCTCCACTGACCACACAGGAGGTCCACTGACCACTCCATCAGCTCCACTGACCATACAGGACCTCCACTGACCACTCCATCAGCTCTACTAACCACACAGGAGCTCCACTGACCACTCCATCAGCTCCACTGACCACACAGGAGCTCCACTGACCACTCCATCAGCTCCACTGACCACACAGGACCTCCACTGACCACTCCATCAGCTCCACTCTTATACACGCACACTCTCACACTCATACACACTCTTAAACGTACACTCACACTCATATACACACTCTCTTACACGTACACTCTCACACTCATACACACACACA
>CM038719.1:42583645-42621145 GCA_021613375.1 Megaleporinus macrocephalus | reverse complement strand
CCTCTGGGTTGAAGGACAGGGTGAAGACTTCAGTATCACAGATCTGTTTTCTCAGCAAATTTGGGTGTGACACAGCCTAGTGGAGATCCAACACAGCAGCTCCAGCCAACGAGAGTGGACACCTCGGCCTCGAAACCAATTTCCTCAAGACTGTTTGAGTTGGGTCTCTCTCAGCAGAGGCCTCACGTATACCAACACTGTTTTATCTCGCCTGCGATTTGCTGCTTTGTAGATATTCAGCTTGTCTTTAACTACCAGTCAGTTAAAGAGCTTTACATTAAACTCAATGTTTAATTAAATAAGATCTGTTAACAGTGACCAAATGTCCAGTCGAGCCTAAAGTACCTCAAATATATCTACAGCTCTAACATTACAACCACCTCCTTCTATCTCCACTCACTGTTCACTGTATCAGCTCCACTGACCATACAGGACCTCCACTCACTGTCCACTGTATCAGCTCCACTGACCATACAGGACCTCCACTCACTGTCCAATGTATCAGCTCCACTGACCATACAGGACCTCCACTCACTGTCCACTGTATCAGCTCCACTGACCATACAGGACCTCCACTCACTGTCCACTGTATCAGCTCCACTGACCATACAGGACCTCCACTCACTGTCCACTGTATCAGCTCCATTGACCATACAGGACCTCCACTCACTGTCCACTGTATCAGCTCCACTGACCATACAGGAGCTCCACTCACTGTCCACTGTATCAGCTCCACTGACCATACAGGACCTCCACTCACTGTCCACTGTATCAGCTCCACTGACCATACAGGAGCTCCACTCACTGTCCATTGTATCAGCTCCACTGACCATACAGGACCTCCACTCACTGTCCACTGTATCAGCTCCACTGACCATACAGGACCTCCACTCACTGTCCACTGTATCAGCTCCACTGACCATACAGGACCTCCACTCGCTGACCACTGTATCAGCTCCATTACTCTGTTCTTTAATGATCAGGACCCCCACAGGACCACCACAGAGCAGATACTATTAGGGAGGTGGATCATTCTCAGCACTGCAGTGATACTGATGGTGGTGGTGTGTTAGTGTGGAGTGCTGATCCACTCACTGTCCACTCACTGTCCACTCTATTAGACACTCCTACTACTTGCTGGTCCACCTTGTAGATGTAAAGTTGGAGACGATAGCACAGCTGGTCATCCTCTAGTCCAGAGGTCACTAATAGGCGAACTGCAGTCCGGGACCGGCAAGAAGCAGCAGTCCGAGAGGAAAGCGAGTCAGATGATGTGTACTATATATACTAGGTGTGTAAGAAAATATCAAAAATATGGAATATCGGGATATTATGTTTGGTGATACTGTATCGATTCTCAAAGACACAGTATCAATACACAGATTCCTGGCAGACAGTGACTCACTGACCACTAGATGGCAGTATTTTAATCCATTTTCAGCTCCACTCCAACATTAACAAGCAGCACAAGGGTGCAGTGCTATTGTGAGCATTGATAAACCTGTTCATACAGTGGTGTGTTTTAATGATCGTGATAGTAGGATTTGAAAAATTACAGTATATCACTTTGCTTGCAGTATCGTAGTATATCGTAATATATTGAATTGTGAATGCTGTATCACAATACATATTGTATTGCCAGGTTCTTTCCCATACATATATACGGTAAATATACAGTAAATCTACTGAACGGTATGTGGGATGTGTTGGTGTTTCAGTAGCTGATGGTATAAGATGCTGACACTAAACTACTTCAGTGAACAGGACACACCACTGAATCAGAACACACGCTAGAGATGATGATGGCCTGGACCTTGGTCTGACGCTGGATAGTGCTGTGTCCTGGAGCGACATAGCCCTGTCATAACAACTGACATAACCTTATTTCTAACTCACTAGCATACAATTGCCAACTTTGATCATAGTGAGCCAAAGCAACCTTCATTGGCGATGACACCTCTTGGAATAAGCCTCGTTTTAGAAATATGTCCGTTGTCTTGGCATGCTTGTGTAGCCTTATGAACAGCTCCCTGTGGTAGAGTCAGCCCTGGAATCAGCCTTTCTATACATTGAGTCCAAGTCCAGTTCTATACTGCAGTGCTGAACCCAGCCCAGCTCCCTGGTCTGTCCCCGAGGTGAGTTTGCTGTTAGCTGTTTAATGAAGTTACATGTTGCAAATAAAACATCCAGTCAATCCTCCCGGCTTCACCGTCTCAGGCTCCCGTGTGGAATCACACTGTTTATTATTCTGTCAAACTAGCTCATATTACCAACTGCAGTGAAATAACTGCAAACGGAGGAAAACAGATGTGTGTTTGGAAACTACACAGGATTATCACACGGGCCGAGCCAGGGCGGACATTCTTAAGGTTGGTTGAGGCTTTAACGTTGGGTAGAAAACACCGGCCGGCCCTCTTTCATGGAGCTGGTGTCATATGAATGTCATACAGGCCCATTAAATAGAATCATATACACTGAACTGCTGCCAGCAGTGATTGGAGGGCTGAGAAAAATGGGATGAGATGGACCTGCTTGGCTCAGACTGTGATGCTGGCAGGCCAGTCGCACCTCTTCCCTGCACTTTAGTACACAGTCTGTGTTGGAGACTGGATGCTGTCCACTAAACTGCTGATGAAGATTAGCATGCATTTCACAGCCAATGGTCTACTGATGTTGTATACAGTACAGGTGTATGTTACGACCCGTCTAAAAGATAAACGAAGACAAGCAACGTTGTATTTCTTTATTTTAATTATCACAAATACAGGACACAGGACAAGCGACAAACTAAACCAAAGTAACTAAAGAATTCAGAACTCTACCCAACCTGTCACCAAAAATAAAGAAAAATAAGTATAACTCTCTTACCTAACTCCCTATCTAACCCAAAACAAGAGAAAAACAGACAACCTAAAAGAAAAAAAGGCACCCACTCCTACACCCTGGTCTCCAACTAGATGAGAACAACTATTACTATTGCAGGGCCGGCCAATCAGACGCTTAATCCACAGCCAATCACATCCAAGGTAGGCAGGGCCCCTAAGTACACAACATACACTACCACTCAAAAGTTTAGGATCATTTCAGAATTTTATTTCATGCAATTTTCATGCAATTTTCATGAATTTTAAAGAATATAAATGTTTGTATTAATGTCTATTTTTGTATAGAGGCTTATTTTACATATAGTCTATTATCAGCAATTCTCAGTCCTCTGTCTAAATCTCCTGGTACGACCACCAATCCAAGTTAAGGATGTTATTGGACTAATTGGTTGTTAGGACACTCTTGATCAATTGTGATCACAGCTGAAAAACATTCTACTAATAAGTGAGTATAAAAGGGAACAACATTCTAGGTTAGTTTAGTGTCTGAAGATCAGCAGTTGATGTCTTGCTGACCGACTCACAATGACCAGAAAGAAACAACTTTCTTTAGAGACCCGTCAGTCCATTGTTGTGTTAATGAAGAAGATACTCCATTAAAACAAGAATATTTCACTGTGATCCCAAACTTTTCACCGGTAGTGTACGTCCTAGGGACGTAACAGTGTAAGCTATTTGGAGCAAAAATAAAAATCTTTCAACTTTGCTTCAAGGTAAACCAAAAAATTCAAGATAAATTTGATTTATTACCTAATAAAGGCCTTGTGTTGAATTATATCACTATAAATATATCAAACAGGTTATATGAGAAGTTCCAACCAGGTTTTGATTCTAACCATAGTACTGAGACAGCACTGTTAGTGACCTCATGCTTAGTACTGAGGTACAAAATAAACATCTCTCTGTAACTCAGCGCTTCATTAACACTCTTCTTATATACTCATAAACCTGGTTTGTGTATTTGGATGTTATTAACTGGAAACTGTTCTGTATAAGTAAATATCTGAGATCTGAATGATCCGCTGCTCACTGAGGATGTAACGTGAGACAAAGATACAAACATCAAAGGCCAAAGGCCAGCGTTTGGTCTTTCACCTCACCCTTCACACCTCTTGGTGAGACTGCCCTCTAGTGTACCATCATAACTCCATTAGCACCTCATCATCCGAGCCAGTAGCTGCTGATTCACCTTCTGAGCTCATACACACATCCTCACAGCTTCGGACACAGAAGTGTGTTTATTACATGATGAATATAAAACAATAATTATTTTCTCTCTCTCTCTCTCTCTCTCTCTCTCTCTCTATAAATATATATATATATATATATATATATATATATATATATATATATATATATATATGAGAGAGAGAGAGACCACAGAGCTGCTACTATTAGGGAGGTGGATCATTCTCAGCACTGCAGTGACACTCAGGTTGTGGTGTTGATGGTGTGCTAGTGTGTGTTGTGCTAGTGTGAGTGGATCAGACACAGCCGGAGACGGAAAAATGAGTGATGAAGCAAAACACAGCAGACAGGTAGTGACGCTCAGTGTGCTTGAATAAACAGAGGCGATGAGGTACAGGTACAGATGATGAACATCAGGTAGTAGCTAGTACTCCAGTGTGGAGCTTCTGTGGTTGGTCATGGTCGGACATGTGATGGTGGCCTCTTATCTTTACAATGCAATCAGATACTATCCTTATATCATCGCTGTACGAAGAAAATCTGTCGCTATTTTTGGCTGATTTTCGTTTTTCTGCTTTATTAGAACTTAGCCATTTACATTGTGGACCATTTCTATTGGTCCATTCCTCCTGCTACACACCACAGCCTGCAGGCCTGAAGATGAGCTGTGGACCTTCACGGACGCAGGCGCAGAGGCCTGGAATCCCGGAGCACTGATTGCACCTTATTGAAAGAAAACAAAAAGGGATGAGCTCAGCGTGTGTTTGTCCTCACGTGTGTATGTGAGTAAAAGGGTCCTAGAGGTCATTAGAGATGGGCAGAGTGGATCGAAATAAGAAACAGGTTGTATGAGAGCGAACGCTGGGGTCTGTCTATCTCTCTCTCTCTTCGTTCTCTCACTACGTCTCTCAACCAACTCGCCGGTGTCCTCCAAAACCTTCCAAAACATTTCTAAAGCAGCGGCGCCTAATCCCTCGCGCTTTCCATCCCGACCTATAGGAGCGGAGAGGCTAGGCCTGGTGCTCCTGCCCTGGAGAAGAGCCCGTTTTAGCGCTGGCTTTCGGGAAGGCTTTGAGTGCACAGTACAAATTTATTAAAAAATTCTTGCTGGATTGAGCTCGCTGGGTGGCTCTGAGCAATCTTCAGCATGAGGAGATATGGATTCGATCCAACACTCACACAGAGACACACACGGGTCTGTTTTCCAGCAACGTCAGGACGCGGGGTCATGCGTACGTCCTGCGTGTGTATATCTCTGTAAGAACCCGTGTACAATAATACACAACAGTGAACCAACACACCGATGGCCACCCACCAACGAAGCAAATAACTCCACCAACAACAGCTCGTGTCCAGGTCTGGGTTTTATTAAACATTATCCAAACGCTTGGTTCTCATAGTTGACATGTTGGGGGCTGGCACCCGATTGGCAGGGGCCCAAATCGCTATGTCCAGTCTCCTGGGGTCAGGGCATCTCCGAATGCTAGTAGGGTGCCCTGGCAAATGTGTTTATCTGCTTGTGACATGTTGACCTTCACGTTGGGGTTCGAGCCTCTACTGCACTGACTGAGGCTTTGTTATTTGAGTCCAAAAACCTACTCAGCTCTGATTCTAGAACTTTCCTTGTGATGAGAGAGAGAAGAGGAAACGGCTGCAGTTGATAAGGTGGTTATAATTCTTACACCAATGAAGAAAAACCAAGTTTGACACAACTGGACTGCTAACGTTAGCACCCACTGGTCAAAGTCAAACTGGTTCTTGGTGGATGTTCTTGACAAGCTACTGGTTTCATAGAGTTCTTTGTCTTGTGGTGCTAATGTTGGCCAGCTAGCTTGTACTAGAGCCCACTGGTGCCAATTATAACCTTCTTATCAGCAGCTCCCAGGTGCTCCAGGTGTGTGTTGAAGAGGGTCTAGATTAGTCCAGGTGTGTGTCAAAGAGGGTTTAGATTAGTCCAGGTGTTGGTTGGGGAGGGTCTAAATTAGTCCAGGTGTATGTTGAAGAGGGTCTACATTAGTCCAGGTGTATGTTGGGGAGGGTCTAGATTAGTCCAGGTGTATGTTGAAGAGGGTCTAGATTAGTCCAAGTGTGTGTCGGAGAGGGTCTAGATTAGTCCAAATGTATGTCGGAGAGGGTCTAGATTATTACAGGTGTGTGTTGGAGAGGGTCTAGATTAGTCCAGTTGTATGTTGGGAAGGGTCTAGATTAGTCCAGTTGTGTGTTGGGGAGGGTCTAGATTAGTCCATGTGCAGGTTGGGGAGGGTCTAGATTAGTCCAAGTGTAGGTTGGGGAGGGTCTAGATTAGTCCAGGTGTATGTTGGGAAGGGGTCTAGATTAGTCCAAGTGTAGGTTGGGGAGGGTCTAGATTAGTCCAATTGTATGTTGGGGAGGGTCTAGATTAGTCCAGGTGTATGTTGGGAAGGGGTCTAGATTAGTCCAAGTGTAGGTTGGGGAGGGTCTAGATTAGTCCAATTGTATGTTGAAGAGGGTCTAGATTAGTCCAGGTGTGTGTTGCAGAGGGTTTATCTGCTTGTGACATGTTGACCTTCACGTTGGGGTCTGAGCCTCTACTGCACTGACTGAGGCTTTGTTATTTGAGTCCAAAAACCTACTCAGCTCTGATTCTAGAACTTTCCTTGTGATGAGAGAGAGAAGAGGAAACGGCTGCTGTTGATAAGGTGGTTATAATTCTTACACCAATGAAGAAGAACTAAGTTTGGCACACCTGGACTCCAACATTAGCACCCACTGGTCAAAGTCAAACTGGTTCTTTGTGGATCTTCTTGATAGGCTACTGGTTTCATAGAGTTCTTACTATGAACCCATATATATTTGGGTTTCAGTTTTCAGGCGTGTCGGTCAAACAAGGGCTGATGAAGACAGCTAGCTATCTAACAAAGGCAGGGTTAAGGCAGCACAGAAGAACAGCTACAACCAGACACAAAGATTTGGGTTCATAGCAAGGAACACCCTATAAAACCCCTATAGTTTATTAAGAAGATCCACAAAGAACCAGTTTGGCTTTGTCTAGTGGTGCTGATGTTGGCTAGCTAGCTTATATTAGAGCTTACTGGTGCCAAGCTTAGTGTTTCCTCACTGGTGTAAGAATTAAAACCATCTTATCAGCAGCTCCCATTTCTTCTTCTCTTTCTAATCACGTTTACTACACGTTTATACACGTCTCTCTGTAACTTACTGCTTTATTAACACTCTACATCTACTTATACTTATAAATCCGATCTGTGTGTTTGGATAATTAACACTCACAGTTTCATAGACAACTGACTGTAACACACTTTGAGCTGCCACTGGTATGAAAAGTGTTCCATAAATATAGATTATTATTAATATATTTATAAAACAGTGTACACGTCCAATACTAATATTATGACAAAATATTATAATATGACACATAAACCAAATATGAATGTTTCATTTACTGGTGTGAGTGGATCAGACACAGCAGTGCTGCTGCTGCTGGAACCTCCTCAGTGTCACTGCTGGACTGAGAATCGTCCACCGACCAAAACTATCCGGACAGCAGTGTCCTGTGAGTGGCGTCCTGTGTCCACTGATGAAGGACTAGAGGAACACAAACTGTGCAGCAGCAGATGAGCTACTGTCTCTGACTTTACATCTACAAGGTGGACTAGCAAGTAGTAGGAGTGTCTAATAGAGTGGACAGTGAGTGGCAGCAGCACTGCTGTGTCTGATCCACTCACACCAACACAACACACACACTAACACAGTACTTCCACGAATGATCCACCTCCCTAATAGTACCTGCTCTGTGGTGGTCCTGTGGGGGTGCTAACCACTAAAGAACAGGGAGAAACAAGGAGGTGGTTTTAAAGCTAGGGCAGATCTGTGTATATTGAGTATATAAACAGGTCCTCACGGTGTGGCATAAACCTGGCACACACGCACACACACACACACACACACAGGTTTACCTACAGCGCTAGCTGTATCGGTGGGACCGTGTGCGGTGCATTAACGTACTGAATGTTTTCGCGAGACGCTCTCGGGAGCATATCTGATTCCTTGTAAGCCACAAGTCTTATGATCTGAGCCTGAAATAAAAACATATGCATTACACTTGGAGGGACACACACACACACCGGTCATACACACACACACACACACACACACACCGGTCATACACCAGTCAACATTCAGAGAAAATTCAAGCTCACAAAAAGTCTCCCTGCTTAATGACTCCGCTTCCGTTATTTACCTAAACGCTTACACATGCTATTCTCTTTCACAGTGACATCAGAATCAGAGGAGCAGCGGAGCGGTGGGTCCTGGAGGGGTCAGTCTCTCCTGCTGAGAGTGTACGCTCACTCTCAGTGTGTGTGTGTGTGTGTGGTCGAGAGCCTGAGCTTTACAGTCTGACTGATCACATCAGGCTTTGATACCTGAATTCTCAGAAATCCAGATTCTAGAGCTGCACTTCGTAATAATTAGAACTCTGGACTGAACCAGCTAGAAAAACAGAAACCTCATACGTCCTTAACGGTGCGTGTGGTCAGCCAAGTGGTCTTTACAGTCCAAACAGAGCCCAAAGCTGAAGCTCAGCATTCTAAACTAAACTCTAAAATAAACCAGGTTTATTTTTAAAAACTGATCATTCTGGCTGGTGCTTTCTGATTGGCTGAACCAGTAGCACATGTACAACATCTGATAGGGCTGTCTGTAAAACTAGACTAGGATCCAGATTAGGCCAGGTGTGTGTTGGAGAGGGTCTAGATTAGTCCAAGTGTACGTCTGGGAGGATATAGATTAGTCCAGTTGTATATTGGGGAGGGTCTAGATTAGTCCAAGTGTATGTCTGAGAAGATCTAGATGAGTCCAGGTGTATGTTGAAGCAGGTCTAGATGAATCCAAGTGTATGTTTGAGAGGATCTAGATTATTTCAGGTGTATGTTGGGGAAGGGTCTAGATTATTCCAGGTGCATGTTGGGGAGGGTCTAGATCAGTCCAGTTGTGTGTTGGGGAGGGTCTAGATCAGTCCAGTGGTGTGTTGGGGAGGGTCTAGATCAGTCCAGTTGTGTGTTGGGGAGGGTCTAGATCAGTCCAGTTGTGTGTTGAAGAGGGTCTAGATCAGTCCAGTTGTGTGTTGGGGAGGGTCTAGATCAGTCCAGTTGTGTGTTGAAGAGGGTCTAGAATAGTCCAAGTGTATGTCGGAGAGAGTCTAGATTAGTCCAGGTGTATGTTGAAGAGGATCTAGAATAGTCCAGTTGTATGTTGGGGAGGGTCTAGATTAGTCCAGTCGTATGTTGAAGAGGGTCTAGATTAGTCCAGGTGTATGTTGAAGAGGATCTAGATTAGTCCAGTCGTATGTTGAAGAGGGTCTAGATTAGTCCAGGTGTATGTTGAAGAGGATCTAGATTAGTCCAGTCGTATGTTGAAGAGGGTCTAGATTAGTCCAGGTGTATGTTGAAGCGGGTCTAGATGAGTCCAAGTGTATGTTGGAGAGGGTCTAATCTTAGCCCAGTTGTATGTTGGAGAGGATCTACTCTTAGTCTAGGTGCGTGCTAGAGAGGGTCCAGGTGAGTCCAGGTGTATGTTGAAGACGGTCTAGATTAGTCCGAGTGTATGTCTAAGAGGATCTAGATTAGTCCAAGTGTATGTTGGAAAGGGTCCAGGTCAGTCTAGATGTATGTTGGGAGAGTCTAGTGATAGTGGAATGGATGCTCTATGACAGTAGAGGTAGAGATCCTGAAGTGATTTGATTAAAAGTGAAAGCCCCCCCCGCCTCACTGCTGAGAAGTACAGACAGACTCTTATACATCATGCAATACCATCAGAGAGACATCTGATTGGTCCCACATTCAATCTCCAGCATGATAATGACCCCAAACACACCACCAGAGTGAAATAGAAGACCAAGGAGCTCCACAACAGATGATCTGGCCCCTGCAAAGCCCTGATCTCAACATCAATGGCAGTCTGGGATTACATGGAGAGACAAAAGCAACTGTGAGACAGTCTGCAGAGGACCTGCTGCAACAATCTAACTTACTTAATGACTTGCTTAATGGCCATTCTTAATTGAACGGTGGTCTCAGACTTTTCCAGCAATGCCTGTAGCCGTAGTCTGGTCTTTGTAGCCTCACTGATGTTGTGATAGTGAAATCTCAGAAATTCAAAGCTAAGAAAAGCTCGTAGAGCTGCAGCTCATACTGATAAACGAAGCACCTAGAAGAACAAGAGCGTGTGTGTTCGCACGGCTGTGGTATGAAAGGAGGTTGAGCACATATCGCAGTAGCTGAGCGGCACCAAGCTGTGCCAAGCATGGCGTATAAACCACTCTTCATCTCGCACGCCCTCCCTCCCTCCCTCCCTCCCTCGCACTCCTCCTCCTACTGAAGCCGTCTAGCGTTTCACCACATAATTAGATTACTAATGTAGTGTGAAATGAAATTTGGGGTCCTTCTCGAACCTCCCATTCTCTCACACTTCTTTTATTTTCGGTCCTCCTGAAAAGCGTCCTCGGTAAGAAGCATTGAAAGGTTTGATCTTCAGCGTAACCCAGTCCCAACGTCGTCCATGTCCAGCTCTCTGGATCTGGCCAGTAAAAACAACTGCCTCATTATGGCTTTTCTTGACCTTTGACCGCCTCATCTGTGCCACCGACTCTCTCACAGTCATTTCGTTCCCTCTTTTTTTGTTTCCAGAATAACATAATTAGAGGTAAAATTGCAGATGGAGGCCGCTGATTTTTCACCCCCACCCCCCGAAACTGCCTGCCTGCCTGCCTGCCTGCTTTCCGGCTGTACTGGGAGAGCTGGGAATACAAGGGGCTGTTTCTACTTAGCCACTGGGAAAAATCTCCGACTCATTATAAAACCCCCTCATCAGAATCGTTTATCAGGATCATTATCATTTTCAGAAGTAATTGGCTCTGATTATTGCTAACACAATGACAGCATCATGCAAAGTGTAGCAATCAATACATTCACTATAAAGAGTTTAAAATTTAATGTACGTTTCAGGCAGTCTACAAAAAAACTAATATCTTAAAAAAGCCAACTTTACAGGAGAGGCCAAAAACCTACTTCATTTTTAATGGAAGTCAATGGAACCAGACATTTTTCCAAGCTATTTTCGAGCATTTCTATTAGTCCGTTCATCAAGAAATTTTCACACAATGTACACAGCACCTGCTGCATTCAAAGGATGTAGAAAAATAAAAATCGTTATGTATAGCATGTATGTATAGGATATAGTATAGTATAGTATAGCAATAGCGATTCATTCAAGCCCAGATTACTTCTTTAGTTTCACACTGGAGCTTCAATGCTAATGCTATAAGAGTTCCATGATGAATGGACCAATAGAAATGCTTCAAAATCACTTTAAATAAAACATCATTACATTGACTTACATTGAAAGTAAACAAAGTTTTTGTTCTTATCTGTAAATTTACTATTTTTAAAGATACTTGTCTTTCTTTGGACAGCGATGCTATGTTGGATGCTGTTATGCTGGTGGTCAACCAGCATGACCATGTTGGGGGTCAAGAGCAAATGAGCTCCAGTCCAGCAGAAGACCAGCATAATTGGTCTATGCCCTTTATTTATTTGTTTATTTGTTTTCAAGGGACAACCACAGCAAAACTGAGCAAGTCATACATAATAAAAATAATTAGATTTATTGTTTTCAGGGTCAGTCTAAGATACACTACTGTATATTGGCAAAAGTATTTGACGACTACAGTCACACGCTTATGAACCCGAGTGGCGTCCCATTCTTAATCCATAGGGTTTAATATGGTGTCGGCCCAACCTTTGCAGCTATAACAGCTTCAGCTCTTCTAGGAAGGTTCTCCACACGGTTAAGGAGAGTCTTTATGGGAATGTTTGGCCGTTCTTCCAGAAGACCATATGTCTCGCAGTCTCCGCTCTAATTCATCCCAAAGCTGTTCTATCAGGTTGAGGTCAGGACTGTGTGCAGGCCAGTCAAGTTCTTCCACACCAAACTCGCTCCTCCATGTCTTTATGGAGCTGCTCTGTGCACTGGTGGGCAGTCATGTTGAAACAGTAAGGGTCCGTCCCCAAACTGTCCACGCAAAGTTGGGGCCATGAAACTGTCCAGAATCTCTTGGTCTGCTGAAGCACTAAGAGTTCCTTTCACTGGAACTAAGGGGCCGAGCCCACCTCCTGAAAAACACCCCCACACCATAACCCCCCCTCCACCAAACTTTACACTCGGCAAAATGCAGTCGGACAAGTACCATTTCCTTGGTAACCGCCAAACCCAGACTCGTCCATCAGATTGCCAGACAGAGAAGCATGATCTACTGATCTAGAATCTAGTGGCTGCAAGTTCTCTACGCTCTGTTCTTGAGCTGATCTGAAGATCACATGAAGTTTGGAGGTCTGTAGTGATGGACTCTGTAGAAAGTTGGTGACCTCTGTGCACTATGCTCCTCAGCATCCGCTGACCCGCTCTGTCATTGTACGTGTTCTACCACTTGGTGTCTGAGTTGCTGTCGTTCTCAATCACTTCCACTTTGTTAGAACACCACTGACAGTCCACTGTGGAATATTTAGTAGTGAGGAAACTTCACCACTGGACTTCACAGGTGGCGTCCTATCACGGTACCACGCTGGAGTTCACTGAGCTCCTGAGGGAGACCCACTCTTTACTAATGTGTGTAGAAGCAGTCTGTATGACCAGGTGCTGGTTTTAACACCTGTGGAAGTGATTGGAACATCTGAATTCAATGATTTGGAAGGGTGAGTGAATACTTTGCCAGTATAGTGTACATAAGTTTAGTGATCTTAATCAGTTGTATTGTTTTTTAGGGTCAGTCTGAGATACGAGCGAGTCAACAAGGGTAAACATGGCTTGAAACAGTGAGTAGATAAAAATACAAGCTTTTCCAACTTCACAGCGTCTCCTCCACTTTAGAAACCAAAGCTTTTATCCTGCGTGAGCTATTTTCAATTCACATCCTAGTTTCATGTGACTTGCGTTATAATTTTGGACGGTAAATTACAGTGACTCTTAGCCGCTGTTTAGCCTGTCTGTCAGCCACCTACCACATGAGTACAGATTAGACTGCATTCCCATCAGAACTGCAGCAAACAGTTAACTTCTGTCAGAATCTCTGGCGGCTGGTCTTTCCCTCACCGCGCACCACATGTATTGTTTATTATTTAGAGAAACGCCCTGTAAGGTGCAGGTAATTGGAACCATGAAACCACACGTTTAATTGAAATCATGTAGAAGAGAACTCATAAAGATCAGTGTTGAAACTGCAGCTCAAAATAACGTCCAAGAACAAAGGCGGAAAAAAACCACGAGTTCAGTTTAAATGCAAAACAGAGGCATTACTTTAATTTCATTTTAAACAATGAACGTAACTCCGACTGGACGCAATGGAAATGGAGCTATTTCAGGAGAAAAAAAAAAAAGTTAAAAACTATCATTTTCCAAAATTGCTAAAAAGTGGATCACTTTTCACGCAATGCTGCTTCTTCACAAACCACCACAGGCTGGCACACGTGCTCGGGCAGAACCCGAGAGAGAGTTTTTCCTTGGAAAAGTGGCCAAACTCAAGGAACGTCTGACAAACATCCTACCTTAGGAATAATGCTTAAGTAGTGATACTGCCTTGTACATATGTCAGCACTCAAACCAGAACTCAGTCTCTTCGGACAGGGGATACACGGTCCCTATTGGGTTCTAATATTGGATCCCAGTTGGGTTATAACTTTAGGCCCCAGCTGGGTTACAACTTAGGACCCATGTTGAGTTCTAACATTGGGCTTTAGTTGGGTTCTAATTTTGAACTCCAGGTGGGTTAGGACTTTATGCCCCAGCTGGGTTACAACTTTGGGTCCCTGTTGAGTTCTAACATTGGGCCTCACTTGGATTCTAACTTTGGATCCCAGTTGGATTCTAACTTTGGATCCCAGTTGGGTTCTAAATTTGGGCCCCAGTTGGTTTCTAACATCGGGCCTCAGTTGGGTTCTAACATTGCTTCCCAGTTGGATTCTAACTTTGGATCCCAGTTGGGTTCTAAATTTGGGCCCCAGTTGGGTTCTAATTTTGAACTCCAGGTGGGTTATAACTTTGTTCCCAGTTGGATTATAACTTTAGGCCATAGCTGGGTTACAACTTTGGGTCCATGTTGAGTTCTAACATTGGGCCTCAGTTGTGTCCTAACATTGGGCCTTAGTTTGGTTCTAACATTACTTCCCAGTTGGATTCTAACTTAGGATCCCAGTTGGGTTCTTAATTTGGGCCCCAGTTGGGTTCTAATTTTGAACTCCAGGTGGGTTAGAACTTTAGGCCACAGCTGGGTTACAACATAGGGCCTCAGTTGGGTTCTAACATTGCTTCCCAGTTGGATTCTAACTTTGGATCCCAGTTGGGTTCTTAATTTGGGCCCCAATTAGGTTCTAATTTTGAACTCCAGTTGGGTTACAACATTGTTCCCCAGCTGGGTTACAACTTTGGGCCCCAGTTGGGTTATAACTTTAGGTCCTAGCTGGGTTACAACTTGGGGCCCAAGTTTAGTTCTAATGTTGGGCCTCAGTTGGGTTCTAACATTGGGTCTCAGTTGGGTTCTAATTTTGGACCTCAGTTGGGTTATAACTTTTGGCCCAAGTCATGGGTCCTGGTTGGGCCAGTTTATGGGCCCCATTTGGGTTACAGTTGTGGGCCCAGCTGGGTCAAAGTTATGGGACCAATTTAGTCCACAGGTGTATCCTACCTGTACTGCTTTGTACTTATGACGTCAACCAGAACTTCTAGTTTCTTCAGACAGGCAGGCGAGTCATTATACAAACCCAATCGCAAAAAAAGAAAATGTTAATGAAAACAGAACAACAACAAGACGTCATGTCTGATGCCTTCAACATGTTCCAAAAAAGCTGGCACATGGGACATTTAAGACAAGGAACTGTTGGGAAGTGTTCCAAATACATTTAAAATGCAAGCTGTGTCCCAATTCACGGCCTGCGTAACTGTGTGAGTAGGCTGTCCCATTTTGGAGGCTGCTTCATATGTGGCAATATATAAACAAGACACTTCATGTTCCACTTCAATAGTTTTTGGTAAAACAGTTGGCAAATGGGACTTTGATAACTAGGAATATTAGGACATGTTCCAAAAACATCTCAAATGCAAGCTTTGTCCCAGTTTAGGGACCTTATTCTCCAGAGGCTGCATTTGAAGGCTTATTGTATGACAGCGGCTCGACTAGATGGTCCCATTTCATATGTGGCCGAGAAATGTGTCCAACGGAATCCAACGGGTGAATCCTTCACCAGCCAACATATCCTGAAGTTCACTGCAAGCCAGAGTGGACTAAAGAATATAGTGGTGTCAGCAGAGTGTCCGAGGAGGCTAGGGGACAGGAGCGGCACTTGGTGAGGCCCCTGTAGAGCAGAATGTCTCATTTCAGGAACAAAGTCAATACATAAACAAGACGCTTCAGTTGTTTTTGGTAAATATATGCTTATTCTGAAACTGATGCCTTCAACATGTTCCAAAACCGCTGGCACATGGAACTTCAAAGGCTGAGAATATTGGGAAATTCATCTCAAATACAAGCTGTGTCCCAAATCAGGGGTTGCATTGTTCGGGAGCTGCGTTGTGTAATAATGGCTGGACAAGGCTAACTCTTCATATGTGGCAGAGAAATGTGCCCTACGTTTTCTTGGCAATGAATGATCCAACGGGTAAATCCTTCTCCAGCCAACATATCCCGCTAGCCCAAGCAGCCTTTGAAGGACACCTAGACTGCTAGGACAGGGGCTCACGGGATATGTTGGCTTGAGAAGGAGTTACCTGGTGGATCATTCTGTCCATGCATCCTTCTGTTCATCATACTTTGCAGCTCCTGACACGTAGACTGTCCCAATTCTTACAGCCTTTAAATATTCTCTCTACTGAGGTTCCTTCCTTCAGCTGAACTGTTAGGAAGTATCGAATGGTTCCTCAGCTGCTAAGACAATAGCCATGATGTAACACAAGCAGAACTTTCTCCAGTACAAGCAAAGCTCAGTCTGACTGCAGTGCCTCCAAACTCCTGTCTACTTCACTCCTCCAGAGTAACAACCATCAATACTGCAGTAGAACCCACAAGAGGAGAACCCACAAGAGGAGAACCCATGGAGCTGAAACGCTGAGGAGACGCTGCAGCTGAGGTCAGTAAACACTGTTCACATGCAGAACAAGTCTCTCTCTAACGCTCTCTCTAGAGCGTCTGTGATCTGACTTATGAGGAGAGAACACTGATACTAACACAGCTGATCCAGAGTCAGTGACACTTACACAGCTGATCCAGAGTCAGTGACACTTACACAGCTGATCCAGAATCAGTGACACTTACACAGCTGATCCAGAGTCAGTGATACACAGCTGATCCAGAGTCAGTGATACTTACACAGCTGATCCAGAGTCTGTGATTCTTCCACAGCTGATCCAGAGTCAGTGATACTTACACAGCTGATCCAAAGTCAGTGATACTTACACAGCTGATCCAGAGTCAGTGATTCTTACACAGCTGATCCAGAGTCAGTGACACTTACACAGCTGATCCAGAGTCAATGATTCTTACACAGCTGATTCAGAGTCAGTGATACTTACACAGCTGATCCAGAGTCAGTGATTCTTACACAGCTGATCCAGAGTCAGTGATACTTACACAGCTGATCCAGAGTCAGTGAGTACATAGATAGTGATCTAAATTTGAGCCCATAGAGTCTCAAGCAGGGTTTGCATAGATTTGTGGTATTTCACCCGTAGTTTATAATATCTTGAAAGGTTTCAGAGAGTCCTGGGAATGATCTGTGCGTGAAGTACAAGGCTGAAAACCATCACTGAATGCTAGTGACCTTCGAGGCCTCAGACAGCAGTGCATTAAAAACTGGCATGATTCTGGGATGGATACCACTACATGGGGTTCGGGGACACTTTAAAAAACCTTTGTCTGATTGAGAGTCTGTCCGTCCGTCACTGTCTCCTGAAATCCTTGAAAAGTAACAGTGAAAAGTAACAGTGAAATTCAAAAACACCAAAACTTTCTTATTTATCTCTTACAGGAAGATCTCTCCCAAAGCCTTTCTCCTTTTCTGCATCCCATATGACGTCCAAGTCCAGACAACTAAACCTACGCAAAAAACCCGGCATCGTCCATAAATAACTGCCAAGTTCCTCCGCTTCCTCACCACATTCCCCAAAGCTACTCTCAATCATACACACACGCACAATCATTCCTCAAATCTTCACATGTGTTGCGCTGAGGGAGGAAATGTCCCAATTTGAACTGCTATTAACACAATTCATTCACTGTGAACGTGCGATAGATTTTTGTTAGAAAACAGTAGTGATGGTGGCCACTTTTCCACTGTGTGCGTACAGTTAATGGAGTAAGAGCTAAACTATCTTCCAATGCTGCTTATAAAAACACACACATGTACAAAATCCTCGGGAAGTGAGGACGAGGAGTATAGAAAATTTACTGCACACTAGCTTGTGCTCCAGGAATCAGTCCCTGTACGAGCCTTTAGTGATAAAATTATCCTGGAATCAAAGACTTTTCCAGTTTTGAGGAACTGTGTTGGAAGCATCATCATCTTATCCGTGTTAAACTCCTGCAGGTTTGCTGCACTGTTTACTTAATACTTCTCGATAGTTGAATAAAGCTTCTCTTCCTGTTTGCTATGCTTGCTTTTTCCTAATCTTTAGCCCATATACTCAATAAATATACTACCATATGACTAATGTGAATCCACAAGGCTACCCAGCCAACATGTACTTGTGAGGCCCATATGGGTTTTATCTGGGCTGTAGTGGCTATTTGATTGGTGACACATGGCCCCCAATGGGGTTCTAATTTTGAGCTTTAGTTGGGTTCTAACTTTGGGCCCCAGTTGAGTTACAACTTTAGGATTGGTTGATTTCTAACTTTAAGCCCCAATAGGGTTCTAACTTTGGGCTTTTTAGTTGGGTTCTAACTTTGGGCCCTAGTTGGGCTACCACTTTGGGATAAGTTGATTTCTAACTTTAAACCCCAATTGGGTTCTAACTTTGGACCACAGACATGGGTCCTGGTTGGATCAGTTTGTGGGCCCCATTTAGGTTACAGTTGTACATCCTAGGTAGGCTACCACTGTCTCATAGTTACAAAACCAAGTTAGCTTACATGTGTAGGCCTCAGGTGGGTTACTATTGTGGTGCCCAGTTAAGGGGCCAGTGGATGATTGTTCACATGGGCCCCACTTGCAGCCCAGATTGGCCCCATTAGTGACAGACATGGGCAAAAACACACACACGGGCAAAAAGGGACCCAATTGGCAGCCCATCTTTAACCCATGCCTGGCCCACATAGATTTGCTGGCTGGGTCTCAGATCTGGCAAATCAAGGAAGGCTGTAAAGGAAGTTTCATTCGGAAATTATGGAAAGGTCAGGAGTTTGAAGAAAAAATCTGTGGACGAGAGAACCTTGTGGTGAAAAAGGCCATCGGTGGTCTGCAATGTGGAACGGGTTTGTTTTTCTTAAATCAGATGTAATCCAGAGCTACCAGAATAAGCCTTTTGTTTTCCGCAGTGTTTAAAACACTATATAGACTTAAAGTAATGGTTTAGTGGAAAATTTAATTTATTCTGTTCTCCCCTCAATTGTAAATGAAGTCAGCCAAGACTTGATGATGTTTTTTGCTTATTCAGGGAAAAAATGGACAGAAGTGTGGGATAGTGATGCACGAGTTTTCCCTAGTTCACTCTGACTGGTCACTGGAGTTGAAGTTGTGGACTCCTGGTCCTCTTTAATGTAAACAAAACAGCACCAAAGTCACATGTACATGGATGGAGTGGAAAGAAAGTTTAGTTTACTTTTGGTTTAGAGCTGTCACAGCTCATAGTGTTCATCATCCCTGTGAATCTTTCCGCTCGGGTCCAAAAAGCCGTATGTGAAATCAAAGAGCAACGTGTAAAAGAACGGATATCTTGTAAAAGCTGTATGCATCCCAATGAATTTAAATCTTCCCAGAAAATTGGTGTTGATCCTCTGACTGGGCAACAAGTCAGGAACAGCGCCTTGGATTGATTTACAAGCAGAAACACAGCCTCTGATTGGTCGACAAGTCAGGAACACAGCATCTAAATGGTCAACAAGTCAGGAACACAGCATCTGATTGGTCAACAAATCAGAAACACACCCTCTGGTCAACAAGTCAAGAAAACACCCTCTGAATGGTCGACAAATTAGAAACAGAGCCGCAGATTGATTTACAAGCAGAAACACAGCATCTGATTGGTCAACGAGTCAAAAACACACCCTCTGAATGGTCAACAAGTCAAGAATAGAGCCTCGGATTGATTTACAAGCAGAAACACAGCATCTGATTGGTCTACAAATGAGGCACACAGCCTCTGAATAGTCAACAAGTCAGGAACACAGCGTCTGTATGGTCAAAAAGTCAGGAACACAGCGTCTGATTGGTCTACAAATGAGCCACACAGCACCTGATTGGTCTACAAATGAGGTACACAGCATCTGATTGGTCAACATGTCAAAAAGAATTGGCCAACAAGTCAAGAATAGAGCTTTTGATTGATTTACAAGCAGAAACACAGAGTCTGTATGGTTAAAAAGTCAGGAACACGGCGTCTGATTGGTCTACAAATGAGGCACACGGCCTCTTATTGGTCGACAAATCAAAATCACAGCCTCTGAGTGATTTGGCCAACAAATCAGAAACACAGCCTCTGATTGGTCAACAAATCAAGAACACAGCATCTGATTAGTCAACAAGTTAGGAACAGAGCCACATATTTATTTACAATCAGAAACATAGCATCTGAGTGATCAACAACTCAGAAACATGGGTTTAGATCGGTCAACAGGTCTGGATCACAGTCTCTGTATGGTCAAGTCAGGAGCACACCCTCTGAATGGTCAATGAATCAGGAACAGAGCTGCTGATTGGTCAACAAGTCAGGTACACGGCCTATTTATATCATAACTTTTAATGTTTAATAAAACAAGACAATACAAAACCATTAATAAGCAGTTACAACACATAGATAAGAATAACGTGAATCCAGCTTCGTTTATACAACAAACTCCTTTTAAAGCATTTATTAAACCTGACAGTAGATAGATAGCTAGATAGATGGATAGATGGATAGATAGATAGATAGATAGATAGATAGATAGATAGATAGCTAGATAGCTAGATAGATGGATAGATGGATAGATGGATAGATGGATAGATAGATAGATAGATAGATATCTTGCTCTCTGTTTTATTTCCTACTGCGTGTGCGGCTGTACAGATCAGTGTGTTTGGACAGATGAGGCTATGATTAAGTGTTTTATCATGTTGGACAGCGTGTTAACCTCCGTGTCCTCCTTCTTCCCTGGACTTTCCGACGGCGCTCCCCGAATGCCGGGGTGGCTGCTTCCTCCAGGATTAGAGAGACATTTGCTGATAAGCTAACGAGCAGCTGACGGAGGACTGCAACAGTAGGCCCTCCAGCCGAATCCAGCTGGATGGTTTTTCCCGGCTCGTGGAAGAGCAGCTACGGTGTGACGGCTGGCGGGAAGCCGCTGGGCTTAAATTTGCCCCCCCTGGTGTAACGTCTGGACTGAGCAGCAGATGTCTAGACGAACTGCTGCTTCCATCTCCAGAGTTCATATTCACACGTCCAAAGCACTCAAGTGTCAAAACCTCCTGCTGGGTATTACTGAGACACACACACGTGTTTGTTTCTGTGAATTGTGGGGTCATTACATAGACCCGGAGACTCACACAGAGCTTAACCAGATCTACAACCCACTACAACCCTAATCTTAACTCTAAACTCCAACCTTCAGCCTAATCTTAGCATGACCTTCACGTTTAAGGATTTACATTGTGGGGACTGGCACGGAGATCAAGAAATGTCCCCACAGTGTGAAATTCTCTCTCTATCTCTATCTCATATATATATATATATATGCTGCTGGAGTGTTTAAACACTGTGTCCACTCACTGTCCACTCTATTAGACACTCCTACTACTTGCTGGTCCACCTTGTAGATGTAAAGCCCACTCCAGCAGCACTCCTGTGTCTGATGTACTCACACCAGCACAACACACACTAACACACCACCACCACGTCAGTGTCACTGCAGTGCTGAGAATGACCCACCTCCCTAATAGTATCTGCTCTGTGGTGGTCCTGTGGGGGTCCTGATCATTAAAGAACAGAGTAATAAAGTATACAGAGAATCAGATGAATTACAGTCTGTAAGTGGATCTCCTGTATGTGGAGATGATACAGTGGACTGTGAGTGGAGATATAAGGAGATTAATTAATGTTATGGTTAATGGGTGTATATATATATATATATATATATATATATATATATATATATATATATATATATATATATATATAATATAGCAGAAACAGACCCTTTCAGTGGTTAATGTACTGATATGTAACAATCATTCACATCAACACGTCCAACAGTCATACAAACATGACTTGAATGGCAAGACCGTGAAGCTAGTGAGCCTCAATGTGTCTCATAAAAAGCTTTGTAAGACGTTTTGAGCAAGTCCTGAAACGGGAAAATAAACAAATTGAGAAAATGACCTTCTAACGGTGATGAATCTGTTTTGTTGTGAGTTATGAATTATGGAGGTTGTTCAATATAATCTGTTTTACTGCAAGTGAGAGCTGTTGGAAGATAGCAGCTGTGCACTTGTTTTTAGGCCAGGAGTTACCGGATGCAGAGCATTCCACCTTGTTTCTCCTGCTACACACACACACACACACACACACACACACACACACACACAGACACACAGACACACAGACACACACACACAGACACACGGGAACGCCTTCAGGCAAAATAACCTTTTCTAAAATCACCGCATTTTCATCTTTCATCTCATTTCAAAGCGACTTGCAAGCAGCAAAATATCTTCCTGAAGCTTTTATCTTGAATGTGATATGAACATAAAAAACTATCGCTAGCCACGTGTGTTAAGGTCACCGTTTCTCACTAAACACCTGCTTTTTCAGTCTCGTTACCTTACTGACACCTCACCTAGTGGTCCGAGATTTGGTGGGGTACAGGGGGTCACAACAGAGTCCAGAAAGACTAAAGGTCTGGCATGGGTTCATATAAAAATATACATATGTACTTTAAAACCACCACCTTCTATCTCCACTCACTGTCCACTGTATCAGCTCCACTGACCATACAGGACCTCCACTCACTGTCCACTGTATCAGCTCCACTGACCATACAGGACCTCCACTCACTGTCCACTGCATCAGCTCCACTGACCATACAGAACCTCCACTCACTGTCCACTGTATCAGCTCCACTGACCATACAGGACCTCCACTCACTGTCCACTGTATCAGCTCCACTGACCATACAGGACCTCCACTCACTGTCCACTGTATCAGCTCCACTGACCATACAGGACCTCCACTCACTGTCCACTGTATCAGCTCCACTGACCATACAGGACCTCCACTCACTGTCCACTGTATCAGCTCCACTGACCATACAGAACCTCCACTCACTGTCCACTGTATCAGCTCCACTGAGCATACAGGACCTCCACTCACTGTCCACTGTATCAGCTCCACTGACCATACAGGACCTCCACTTACAGACTGTAGTTCATTTGATTCTCTGTATACTTTATTACTCTGTTCTTTAATGATCAGGACCCCCCCCGGGACCACCACAGAGCAGATACTATTAGGGAGGTGGGTCATTCTCAGCACTGCAGTGACACTGATATTGTGGTGGTGGTGTGTTAGTGTGTGTTGTGCTTAGGTACATCAGACACAGGAGTGCTGCTGGAGTGGGCTTTACATCTACAAGGTGGAACAGCAAGTAGTAGGAGTGTCTAATAGAGTGGACACAGTGTTTAAACACTCCAGCAGCATTATATATATATATATACACTATAATACTACACTGCTGTGTTACTATACTTACACACAGTTTAGACTGTGACTCGCTTCTACACTACAATGCAAGGAAGAGCCTCAGCTGACCTCCAGAATGTTTCAGCAGAGCCAGACTGGCCGCACTCTGGACTCCGATGACCCTGACACTGGCTGTGTCAGGGTCATCAGAGTTCATTCTGATTCTAGATCAAGACTGAGGTGTTTATATGCTCACTCTACTCAACACTCTAATAAAAATCTCCGTTTACATGCACACCAGAAGTAATCAGATCCAACATTACAGGCATGTATAGAGTACAACTTGGTGTAAGCATTACCATGACAACAAGCATCAGGTAAGGTCAGTCAGAGTGAGACCAGCAGAAGTACTGTATGTTACCTGAGGTTTCAGTTAGCGCGCTCATGTTTTCACTGATTTAATATTCTGGAGGAGTCAGGAGTGCACACTTCACATACTTATTAAAGACGAGTCGAGAGGAAGACGTCACGTCCTGCAACATCGTTATCATTCACGTTAGCGAGGAGTCGATCTCCCACGACTTCATCCAGAATTTAGTAAACGGGACAGAGGAGCTGATTTCACTGTTCTGATTTTAGCTCTGTAATATTTAGATCTGAGAAACTTCCCGTTTTTAATTTACTCTATAGTTCGTTTAACCCACCGTCGTTCATTTACTCATATACTCGTCTGAACAGCTCGTCATTGGGAGCTTTAAGGTCGTCCATCCTGATAACTGTTTTTAAATCTTTTAAGGTTTGAATTCTGAACCGTGTCTCTTCAAGACCAGTCTCTACCTCCCACCATGTTGAAACGTCCTCTATGACAACTGCACACTTGCAAAATATCAGATTGGGAATGTAATCAGATACAGGTGTTTACACGATTATTATTCTTCTATTAAACTGATTATTTAGGATTACCCACTTCAATCAAATAGAAATTGTAATTGGAATGACCTCAATTGGACTAGTCTATTCGGATTGAGGTGTATACATGGACATATTCTATTCAGATTGAGCTATTAATTGGATTATTCACAGATTGTCTGGAATTCACCCAGTCTGGAATACTGTAGCAGGTGGAATTTCAGAATGACAACAGTATTTGTCTGAGTCCACTAAACTAAGCCATGAACTGGTGTTTGCCAGAAAGTACTATAGAGCTTTAAACATGTTCAGTCCTGTGAGCTCAGCTGGGTCTCTTATTTGGTATGTAAATAGAGCTTTGTAGCTGATATCTAAAAGAAACTGGCGCAGTGGCGGCCGGACTTGGACACGCTGAGACTCTGTTGCCAACACTTGTCGCCCAGCAGAAGCATCTCTTTGTCAAATATTCTAAATAAAGACTACTTTCATTTTCCTGTGTTGGAAAAAGGTGCTGGGATTTTAATGGCTGTGCGTTCCGAGTTATAGTTTGTTTTTGTGGCGTAGGCCGGCTCGCGGGAGGGTGCGCTCCTCAGGCCGCTGATGCCGAGACGAATGCGCTGCGTGGAACACTAAATTTTCCCCGTCATGATCGTAATGAGCCACTCTTTCACTTCCCCGCCTCAGAATTCACGGATTCTGGCCAGTTATGAATTAACGAGCGCTGGCCGATCCAACTCAAGACCGTTTTGCTCTGTTAGCAGCGCTGAAACGTTTTCCTCAGACATTCGAGTTTAACCAAATATCTCAGAAAACCGTTCTACGGAAATCTGACCGGGGTCAGGGAACGTCAGCTGACGCTTCGCACGGGTCCGTGTCGGCTCTAGTCCAGCATTGAAAGAGTTAAATCCCATTGGCTGACCACAGACTACAAAGAGAGTGGTCAAGTGTCCAACGTTGGTGGAACACACACAGACTGGACATAAACCAACAATTTAGGCTAAGTGTATTAATTTAAGCTGCTGAATCAATTATCTGAGTCCATGACCGTGTGTATGGCCTTCCTTTACTAGGGTGGATAGGATGGACCATGCTCTCAGCCCATCACTCAGCATGATGTTAGTGAACATGACTGACCTGTTTGGGGCATTAGTGGCAGTTTGAAAAGATACTATATTAGAAGTTTGGCCAAACTGTCATAGCCAGTTCACCGTCCTTGTGTATTTATACCCCCCGTCAGCTCCTTGTCTTGGTTTGGCGTTAGCGTACTGTGTATGTAAATTGTGCTTTGCGGCCTGTGATTCTGGATTTGTGTTCTCAGTCTTAGTGTGGATTTATGATATCATTCACCTTCATGACATCACAGTTGTAGATACAGTTGTATCATTATCGTTGTGTGTTAAAACTCCGGCTGTAGATCTGTGGTGAGAAGCTTAGCACTGGGTAAATGTCTGAGGCCCCTAAGCTGATAGTTTAAAATGTAAATTAGCATAAATACAGTGCCCCCTAGTGTGTTTGTTCACTCGTGCGTGTATATAGGCGGGTGTTTTGCTGCACACTAGTGTGTGTGTTTAGTAGTGTGCATTTATATTGGTGTGTTTTACTGCCCCCTAGTGTGTGTGTGTGTGGGGGTGTTTTAATGCCCTCTAGTGTGTGTATGTTCACTAGTGTATGTGTTCACTAGTTTGTGTGCCCGTGTTTTACTACACCTAGCGTGTGTGTTCACTGCCCCCAGTGTGTGTGTGTGTGTATGTATGTGCATGTTTTACTGCCCCTAGTGTGTGTACGTGTGTGTGTGTACGTGTGTGTGTGTGTGGGTGTTTACTGCCCTCTTTTGTGTGTATGTTCACTAGCTTGTGTGTGCGTGTTTTATTTCCCCCTAGTGTGCTTGTTCACTCGTGCGTGTATATAGGCGGGTGTTTTGCTGCACACTAGTGTGTGTGTTTAGTAGTGTGCATTAATATTGGTGTGTTTTACTGCCCCCTAGTGTGTGTGGGGGTGTTTTAATGCCCTCTAGTGTGTGTATGTTCACTAGTGTATGTGTTCACTAGTTTGTGTGTGCCCGTGTTTTACTACACCTAGCGTGTGTGTTCACTGCCCCTAGTGTGTGTACGTGTGTGTGTGTACGTGTGTGTGTGTGTGGGTGTTTACTGCCCTCTTTTGTGTGTATGTTCACTAGCTTGTGTGTGCGTGTTTTATTAACCCCTAGTGTGTGTGTTCACTAGTGTGTGTGCGTGTTCAGTAGTGTGTAGATAGATAGATAGATACTTTATTGATCCCAAAGGAAATTTAGCAGCCAGTAGCAGTTACACAGAACAAAACACAGTACAAAAAACAATAATGTATATAAAGTATAATAAAGAACTCCAATAGTAAAAAAGAATATATACAAGAACATATGAATACAAACTATACAACCTTACTGAAGGTATATAGTGTATGTTCACTATAGTGTGTGTGTGTGTGTGTGTGTGTGTGTATGTATGTATGTATGTATGCATGTATGTATGTATGTATGTTCAGTAGTGTGTGTATGTATGCAGGTATGTATGTATGTTCAGTATTGTGTTTGTATGTATGTATGTATGTTCAGTAGTGTGTGTATGCATGTATGCATGTATGTTCAGTAGTGTGTGTGTGTATGTATGTATGTATGTTCAGTAGTGTGTGTATGCATGTATGTTCAGTAGTGTGTGTGTATGTATGTTCAGTAGTGTGTGTGTATGTATGTATGTATGTAATAGTGTGTGTATGTATGTATGCATGTTCAGTAGTGTGTGTATGTATGTATGTTCAGTAGTGTGTGTATGTATGTATGTTCAGTAGTGTGTGTATGTATGTATGTTCAGTAGTGTGTGTATGTATGTATGTATGTATGTTCAGTAGTGTGTGTATGTATGTATGTTCGTATGTATGTTCAGTAATGTGTGTATATATGTATGTATGTGTGTTCAGTAGTGTGTGTTCACTAGTGTGTGTGCGTGTTCAGTAGTGTGTAGATAGATAGATAGATACTTTATTGATCCCAAAGGAAATTTAGCAGCCAGTAGCAGTTACACAGAACAAAACACAGTACAAAAAACAATAATGTATATAAAGAATAATAAAGAACTCCAATAGTAAAAAAGAATATATACAAGAACATATGAATGCAAACTATACAACCTTACTGAAGGTATATAGTGTATGTTCACTATAGTGTGTGTGTTCAGTAGCGTGTGTATGTATGTATGTATGTATGTATGTATGTTCAGTAGTGTGTGTATGCATGTATGTATGTTCAGTAGTGTGTGTATGTATGTATGTTCAGTAGTGTGTGTGTATGTATGTATGTATGTATGTTCAGTAGTGTGTGTATGTATGTATGTTCAGTAGTGTGTGTGTATGTATGTATGTTCAGTAGTGTGTGTGTATGTATGTATGTATGTTCAGTAGTGTGTGTGTATGTATGTATTTATGTTCAGTAGTGTGTGTATGTATGTATGTTCAGTAGTGTGTGTATGTATGTATGTTCAGTAGTGTGTATGTTCAGTAGTGTGTGTATGTATGTATGTTCAGTAGTGTGTATGTTCAGTAGTGTGTGTATGTATGTATGTATGTTCAGTAGTGTGTGTTCAGTAGTGTGTGTATGTATGTATGCATGTTCAGTAGTGTGTGTATGTATGTTCAGTAGTGTGTATGTATGTTCAGTAGTGTGTATGTTCAGTAGTGTGTGTATGTATGTATGTTCAGTAGTGTGTGTTCAGTAGTGTGTGTATGTATGTGTGTATGTATGTATGTATGTTCAGTAGTGTGTATGTTCAGTAGTGTGTGTATGTATGTATGCATGTATGTATGTATGTTCAGTAGTGTGTGTATGTATGTATGTATGTATGTATGTATGTATGTTCAGTAGTGTGTGTATGTATGTATGTATGTTCAGTAGTGTGTGTATGTATGTATGTATGTATGTATGTTCAGTAGTGTGTGTATGTATGTATGTATGTATGTTCAGTAGTGTGTATGTTCACTATAGTGTGTGTGTGTGTGTGTTCAGTAGTGTGTATGTATATGTGGGTGTTTTACTGCACAGATGGATTAATTGTGAAAATAGAACAGAGCTCTAAATTCCAAATATTAATGATATGGCAGGTAGAACCTGTAAATGCATTAGAATAGCTAGCAGCTAACCATTGCCTATTATTACTACTATCCACAACAACAACAAGAGTATTTAATTGTTAATTTTATTATTATAATTGCTATTGGTAGTTGGCAAAATACATTAATCATGTCTTTCGGTGACAAGTCATTTTTGGGAACTATCACTTTCTTCCAGTCTCCTGCTGTGAAAGTCTGACTGAACACATCTGGATACGCTGCAGTTCAGACTACGGTGGTTTAAACCAGCATAGTTCAAACTGCTGTGGTACGAACATGAGGTTAGTTAGTGTAACGAAGCATGGAGCCCTGTTAGTTCAGTGCTGGCCTCCACCGCCAGTACCTGGCTTTACCTCTGTAGCCAAAATGTCCTGTGTGCACATATTTTCTTAATGCAAAGCTCCACATGTGGTCAGATGTGACACCTCGTAGCCCCCCCGAGGACAGGGTGGGGGCTGCTTTCACTGTGTGTCTCTTAATCTAGACAATAAAGTAACAGATGAGAAACTTGCACACGCAAATATTTACATTGTATGTGTTCTGTTGTATTTATACGCTGCTCTGCCACATCAGTAAACACACGATTACACCTCGACTGCCCCGTTCACGCTCGTCCTGGGTGATCCAGTCATGTGGTCGGCAGTAACTACAAGTACGACCAGGGTACAATGCGTCTCGCAGACACATCCAGTCACCTTAGGAGGTGGTCAGTGAGGCAGAGGACCACCTTCATCAGCTGCGTCATCCCAGTAGAAAGGAAAGCAGCGGCGGAGTTTGTTTGCTCCCAGGTTGTGTTAGCAAAGCCGAGTGATCTCAATTGCTGCAATGGCCCCAACGTTTACACAAACAAGAGCTCGCATGGCAATTTTCATCCAACAACAAACGCAGGGAGAGACTGACGGTGCAGATGCGGGTGGCCCTCTAGCAGAATTCCATCACATGGGGTCACTGGAGGTGCGTTTTAGAGTCCAGGTTTAGGCGGGTATACGTCCTGCTGTGCACTCAGGATCAATCAATTAATCAATCAACCTTTATTTCAGTGGTTTTTAACCTGTGGGCCGTGGCCCCCCAGTGGACCGCAGACCTACTGCGAGGGGGCCGTAGGCCAACAATTTTTTTTTGGCTAAGTATTTTTCTCTAATAAATAGATAGTTCAGCATATTTAGTTTGTTTATTTGCAAAACAAAACGTGTTTAGTTTGAGTTCATTGATTGGTTTGGTGTAGTACAGGCACATGACTGCAGCGCTAGCTAGTGGATTAACTAGCTAGTTAGTTAGCTACTTCAGTCTGAGTGAAGCTGTTGGTTGAAAAACTGGACCATCTACGAGTGAAGCAGCCGCTGTATCTCTTACTGAGAGAACCGAGAAAAGCAGGTATAAATCCAAAAGAAGAAAATCCAGCAGTGAGTATCGAGCACTAGGCTTCACGTTCACAGGAACAGAAAACCAGACGCTACCACTCTGTGTTGTGTGTTTGAAGGTCTTGGCAAATGAAGCGTTGAGGCCAACCAAGTTACGTGGACATTTGGAGACTAAACACAGCGAGTATGAATCTAAACCTGTGAAATTTTTTAAGAACAAACTTAAAGAAGACTAAAGCAGGAAACAGAACCTTGAGTTGGCTTGCTCTGGAACTGATAATGCTAAAGCTTACAGCAAAGGCTGGAAAGGCTGGACCAAATACAGGACTAGGCTTAATGTTGAGCCAGACCTCCGTTTACAACTTTCTGGACTTCAACCTGACATCCACCACTTGGTAGCTGGCAAACATCATCAGCCGTCTCATCAGGTGAGTGACAGAAAGTGCTGTAACTGGTTTGTTTCTCTTGTTGTGTGATTATGCAGTGAGGTCGTATGGACTGTTCACTGTATTTGGTTTTAAACGGCAATAAAAATATTCTGGGGGGCCGTGGAAAGTTTTGGGGTGGGTTAAGTGGGCCTTGGGCTGCAAAAGGTTGGGAACCCCTGCTTTATTTTATCTCGGAAATACATTGAGGGGTGACCCTCATTTTCTATGCAGCCGAGCATGGTAAATAACTAGTTATGGGTAAATGATACCGAAGCTTCGGAGCTTGTGTGGAGAAATCCAGGAACCTGTTTATGAAGTATGGAGGCTTGCTTCATGAAGGGCGTCACTGATGACGTCTGAAGTCTCGCTGGTTCAGGACGTGGTTCGAGTATTGGCGTGATTTATTGTTTCTTAATAAAAAATTTAAGTCACCATCAAACCACAATCACTGGCCCATCTCTTAAAACCACTGCACCAGTTTTAACATCAATATCTCACATACTATTAGATTTATTTACTAATTTAATTCATACTGGCAGTTTGTTTTAATTAACAGACCCATACAATCAAACCCGTCTCAGTTAAATAAATGAATTAACCACAGAAAATTAAGGTGTTTTATGTATATACTTGTTTCCATGCCGACAACGTTGCAAGAGGCCATTGCAAATGGTAGAAATGACAATAACAGTTTTGGCCAGCAGGGGGGTTCTAGTGCACATAAGGCTTCAAGTAATTAACCTTTTTTTTAACCATCTGGAGGGAAAGCTTCAACGCTTCAAGAAGCTTCATCCGGCCATCACTACTTTAAACATGAACTTTATATCTTTATATTAGTAGCAGGTAGTCGTTTCATACTTACAGAGACTGTATCTTAGTATCCAGGTCTGGAAAAAGGCCCAGGCCATGTTTGAGCTGTCCTTAAATAATGCCTGGTCAAGTCCAGACGCGCCCAGTAGGACCCCATTAGACTGTTCCATTTGGAGGGGGGTTCATGGGGTTTATGCAGTCTGAAATGTTTTGTTTTTATGTAAAAACAAAAAACTTGTGATCAGACTGTGCAATTAAAACCAGTATTTTCTGGATTCTGTATCTTAATTAATCAGTAATTTTCTTTGATCATTATTGTCCCCCCTGCAGAGGAGAATGAGTGGTATGCACTGGTTTAGGTAGACCAGTGGAGGGTATTTCAGGGCTCATTCCAGTTAAAGGAGGAGACTGGTTGGTAGTTGAGCCAATGTGCACTGATGGGAAAAATTGTTGTTTTCCTGAAGTTGCAAACTTACTTTGTAAATAGATTTTTGTTTGTTTGTTTATTTGTTGTTTTCTAATTTTTTTATACTTTACCTCACCTTCACCAAATAAACACCCTTGCACTGAATGTGCTATTGTGGTTTTGCCCTCGTTCTTATTTTAACTCGCAACCTTCACGGAGCATATCTACCCTCACCTGCAAGCGAGGTGTGACATAACCATAAAATACATTTTAAAAAATCAAATAAGATAACAAAAATTCAAATACTAATAAAAATAAACTAATTTAAAACAATCACTATAGAAAAAAATCTAATAAAAGAATATAAAAATAAACAAATAAGATAAAAATTAAAATCCTAATAGAAAGTTATACTCTGATGACTAGAAACTAAAAGTTTGAAATGGTGCACTGTAGCTAAAAGCAGATTTTCCCAGTTCACTAAAACCTCTCGGTACCTGACAGGTGATCCAGCCACTAGAGCGAGTCTGATAATTGTTATTTAATTAAATTAGAGAGGAGTTGTAAGGTGGCAGATGGCCAGAGAGTGATAGTCCAGGACTGCTAGGATCAGGACTTAGTCCCCACTTCATGTGTTTACTCGTATCAAGTGATAATAACGCGGCACAGAAACCAGAAACTTGTAGCCACCGTCTATATTCTTTAATATTTCCCTCCAACAACCAAATGTGCTGCTTTTTTAAGGGTGGTTTATGGCCAACCGCCCCGACAGCAGCATCAGTACAGATGTTCTGGCAGCGCCGGAGTCTCAGTGAGCTGGAGCTGTGGCTTCTTATTCAGAGCTAAAGCCAGGAAGATGGTCAGAGCTGTAAGTAAACTCTCTGTATACAGAATTTTAATGTTCTTAGCTTAGTTAATCCAACATAACCGTGGTTTCGGTCCATTTTGGGCTTTCTGTATGGTTTCTGTTAATGTTGCAACATGTACACCCACATAAAAGGAGGCGTAAACATTTACAGACCATTAAACTCAGCATTAAAACTACACAGTCCCTGCAGATCACGTACACCATACATGCTGATTGTCTTCTTTGGGGTGGATGGGATCTTCCAGCAAGACACATTGGTTGGAAGAGCTGACCAAGGCTTCCAAGTACTACCCTGGACGCCTAATTCCCCCAGACTTGGACCCGACTGAGCATCTGTGGGATCACCTGGATGGTGGTGTTGGCTCTATGGATCCTCCCCAGTGGCCGTGGGAGGCTCTGCAGTCAGCATGGCTCCAGATATGATAATTTACCATGGGAAATTTGAAAATCTCAAAACATTACTGTGGAAAATTTGAAAATCTGAAATTTGTTCCTTACATTTTTTTAAAAAAAATTGGTAAAATTTAGCCTGTAATTATGGGAATCTGAAGATTTTACCTTATAACATTTTACTTGGGAAAAGGTCCAATTTTGGACTCAGGGTGGTAGCCTGAGGTGAGGCTTACTGAAGCCCCCATGAACTGACAAAAAGCCTTCTAGAACTGGCTGGCAAACTGAGGACCACAGGATCAAACTCTGCTGGGTCCATTTTGATGGCACCTTTCTGTCACGAGCTGAGTGGGAGGGGGTGGACCCAAATGCAGAGTTTGCTTGATTGATTGATTGATTGATTGATTGACTAGTCACCCTAGGTGGAAATCGAACTGATCACCTTGGGTGATCACAGAATACAGTACAGTACCTCTGAGCCACTAAGGGGCAGGAGAGGCACCTTAAATGCCTCCAAAGCAGTGGGGGGGGGAAAACGGCAAACAAAGGAAACACAAGGGTCTGGCATTTTCAAACAAAAGGATTAAGAGAAGCCCTAAAGAAATAAAACCCCAAACTAGAACCCTGTTCAAACTTAAACCTCTTTTTTAAATCTTTTATACATTTTTCTCTTCTTTTCTTTTCTTTAGATCTTAGGTCAAAGTTTCCTCTCTGTATTCCAGACTTTTTCTGTTTTATACAGAATATTTTTTTTTTCATTCTTTCTTCTTCTTCTACTCACTTTTCCCTTTTTTTATGTTTTGCTGTCTTTGCCATTCTTGTTTCCTGAACACTCACCTCTACCAATCACCCCTCTACAAAGGTGCGATGAAGGTTGGTGTTTGGGCCTGACTTAATTAAGGGACTGCACAGGTGTACCCAGTCAGAGCTGATTGCCACTAAGGATCCTGGGAGTTGGAGTTTTTTCTCCTCTTGCTGTCAGACCTCCCTCTGCGCTGACTGAGCCCTCTGCTGGTGGCTGGCAGGGCAGCCTGCGCCGTGACAAACGAGCTTGATTATTTCACATAGTCATGAGTTACATTTCAATTTTGTTGAAACACGATTGTTTTGGCCTGTTTATTTCCAGAGTCGATGTTTTGACTGACAGACATAGAGTTCACCTGTACAGAGGTATGTGAAGGTAGACCACAGTGTATTGGAAAATCTGAAATTTTTACCTTAAAAAATGGAAATCTGAAAATTTTTGCCTGTAATTGTTGGAAATATGAACATTTTACCATCGGAATTTTGGAAATCTGAAAACTTTGAAAAATGCGCAAATCTGGTAATTTTGGAAATCTGAAATTTCTGTAATCAGTAGGTACCGCTACTAAAATCAACAGCCAAAGCCCTAAAGACTCTAAATTAAGCAATGGAAAGAAAATAGAATTTTAATCCTAAAAAATGAAAATCTAAACATTTTTAACTTGTAATTTTTGGTAATTAAAAAATTTACCATAAAATGGAAATTTTGTAAATATGTTGAAAATGTTGACATTTGAAAATTTGTAAATATAAAAAATTGTAGTTAATATTGTTCAAATGTATATATAAATTATTTTTACAGTAATCAGTAGATACTGCCACTAAAATCAACAGCCAAAGCCCTAAAGACTCTAAATTAAGCAATGACCTCATTAGAAAGAAAATAGAATGAAAATCTAAACATTTTTAACTTGTAATTTTTGGAAATTTACCATAGGAATTTTGGAAATCTGAGAACTGGAAATTTTTGCTAAGTTGTAAATAATAAAATGAAAATCTTGTAAATATGTTGAAAATGTTGACATTTGAAAATTTGTAAATATAAAAATTGTAGTCAATATTGTTCAAGCGTATATATAAATTATTTTTACAGTAATCAGTAGATACTGCCACTAAAATCAGCAGCCAAAGCCCTAAAGACTCTAAATTAAGCAATGACCTCATTAGAAAGAAAATAGAATGAAAATCTAAACATTTTTAACTTGTAATTTTTGGAAATTAAAAAATTTACCATAGGAATTTTGGAAATCTGAGAACTGGAAATTTTTGCTAAGTTGTAAATAATAAAATGAAAATTTTGTAAATATGTTGAAAATGTTGACATTTGAAAATTTGTAAATATACAGTAATCAGTAGATACTGCCACTAAAATCAGCAGCCAAAGCCCTAAAGACTCTAAATTAAGCAATGACCTCATTAGAAAAGCTAGATTGTCTGACATATGACTAAACCACGTTAGTGTGATGGCTACTTGTGTCGTATCTGCTGAACTCATTACAACCCAAACAGGATAAACAGGCTTGGCCTTGAGAGACCCACCGTCCACTCTCAGACATGGAAAATAAATAAAAATGAAGTCCTGGTACTGCGAAGCGCAGCCTTGCTGAGCGGATCTCCTCGGCCTGTGAGATCAAGCGGTGCTTTGGCAGCTGTCTTTATAACGTTGCTGCGTTGCTGCGCAGCCGGGAGATGGATGGGATGTGATGGGACGGAGGCTGGAAGCATCTCTGGAACTGACGGATTCCAGGCGCTCTCGTTGTTGAGGTGAAACTTCAGATCCGCTCACAGTTCTAAATGTTTGTGGTGGAAGATTCCATCTGTGTATAATCGAGCTCATCCAGAAATAGTTCTCAGAGAAGAGACTTCGCATGTCATGTTTTTATTGCTGCCAGTAGAGGGGGTCTTAATCTGTTGGCATAGGGTGAAGAGAAAAGCCCACAGACGGGTTTTGGAGCAGAGCAGGGCCAAAAGTAATACATCTAATGACGGTGAATGAGCGGAGGGTCAGGAATTTTTCCAGTGGTTGGAGACTGGAAGTGAGAATTCCACTGCAGACTTCAATCGTTGTGATTTCTTCAGAGTGTTCTGTAACTTGTATATCATCTCAGCAGAGCACTGCAGGGGGCTTTGTTATGTGATATGATTTGAGTCTTCAATCCAATCAAAGCCACCAAGTTTGAAGAGAATCTCATTTGCTGTAGCCTATTTATCTCCATATATCTCCAGATTCGATGTTCCGACTGACAGACTTACAGCTTACCTGTACACAGGTAGGTGAAGGTAATGATACAGTTTACCTGTACACAGGTAGGTGAAGGTAGTGATACAGTTTAAGTGAACATAGAACACAATGTTTTGGAAAATCGGAATATTTTACCTTAAAAAATGTAAATCTGATTTTAGCTTGTAATTTTTGGAAATTTGAAAATTTTACCATAGAAATTTTGGAAATCTAAAAACTTTGGAAAATTTGCAAATCTGATCATTTAAATCTTTTACCTTAAATCTGAAAATTTTACCTTGTAAATTTTGTAAATATGAAAATTGTACTTTGGAAAATGTTGAAATTTGTTAGTAGAAGCAAGGCAGTGAAGGTAGTTTTACAGTTTACCTGTACACAGGTAAGTGAAGGTAGACCACAATGTTTAGGAAAATATGAAAATATTTACTTCAAAAATGGAAATCAGAAAATTTTAGCTTGTACTTTTTGGACATTTGAAAATATTACCATAGAAATTTTGAAAATCTGAAAACATTGGAAATCTGAAAATGATATCTTAAAACATTAAATTTGAAGATTTGACATTAAAAAACTAAATATGAAAAAGTTCAAATTTGTTAGAAGAAGCAAGGCAGTGAAGGTAGTGTTACAGTTTACCTGTACACAGGTAGGTGAAGGTAGTGTTACAGTTTACCTGTACACAGGTAGGTGAAGGTAGATTTACAGTTTACCTGTACACAGGTAGGTGAAGGTAGTGATACAGTTTACCTGTACACGGGTAGGTGAAGGTAGATTTACACTTTACCTGTACACAGGTAGGTGAAGGTAATGTCACAGTTTACCTGTACACAGGTAGGTGAAGGTAGTGTTACAGTTTACCTGTACACAGGTAGGTGAAGGTAGTGTTACAGTTTACCTGTACACAGGTAGGTGAAGGTAGTGTTACAGTTTACCTGTAAACTGGTAGGTGAAGGTAGTGTTACAGTTTACCTGTACACAGGTAGGTGAAGGTAGTGTTACAGTTTACCTGTACACAGGTAGGTGAAGGTAGTGTTACAGTTTACCTGTACACAGGTAGGTGAAGGTAGTGTTACAGTTTACCTGTAAACTGGTAGGTGAAGGTAGTGTTACAGTTTACCTGTACACACGTAGGTGAAGGTAGTGTTACAGTTTACCTGTACACAGGTAGGTGAAGGTAGTGTTACAGTTTACCTGTACACAGGTAGGTGAAGGTAGATTTACAGTTTACCTGTACACAGGTAGGTGAAGGTAGATTTACAGTTTACCTGTACACAGGTAGGTGAAGGTAGATTTACAGTTTACCTGTACACAGGTAGTTGAAGGTAATGTCACAGTTTACCTGTACACAGGTAGGTGAAGGTAATGTTACCTGTAAATACACCTGGTTTCTCTACACATAAGAGCAGCTAATGTAAAGAAATGACCAGTTAAGGCCGAGACTCTGACCCAGCAGCCACGACTTCGTGTTGAGGTGAAGTATCTGCTGAAAGCATTTAGCCTCAGCGCGGCCAATAAGTACGTCAGCGAAAACAGTCCTCCGCAAAAAATAGGTCCCGTGCTTGTGTTGAATTTGCAGCGCCGCATTAACAAGCTGGAGACCTGATGTGTTTATCGCTCCTGCGCGATCACCCATTTCCCGCCGTGTGATCCCCTTTCCCGTGCGTGTGTGGTCTGCCTTAATTGTTCCACCACACTGTCCAGACAATTAATGGCTTTATCATAAATGCATGCAGGAAAGTCTCTCATTAAGCACGTGAAATGAAGTTCGAATGCAGTTCCGCTGCAGTGAAGGCTTTTATTTTTAATGACCCCATTAGTAAATATTTCATACCGTCATCAGTACCGGTTCTAGAATTATTATATTTCCTCTGTAAGGGGTGTTCCCCCTCAGCCTGTGGTCCAGTGGCTCAGCCAGAGTAGACCAGCGCCTTAAAATAGAGGTAGTTTGGCCAACAAGGTAATGAATACAAGCTAGTATGAGCAGCATACCTGCTAGTTAACATTAACTGTAAGCAATGCTGCATTCTGTCTTCAGAGCCTGAGAGGGTTCATAATTGGAACATCTGCATAAAATGAATTAATTTATTTAATATTTGAGGATATTTACAGAAAACACCCGCAAATTAGGTAAACTATGCATTTTATCTATGCATGCAT
>CM038719.1:42531145-42578645 GCA_021613375.1 Megaleporinus macrocephalus | reverse complement strand
AGTGGTAGGAGTGTTTAATAGAGTGGACAGTGAGTGGACACAGTGTTTGAACACTCCAGCAGCAGCACTGCTGTGTCTGATCCACTCACACCAGCACAACACACACTAACACACCACCACCATGTCAGTGTCACTGCAGTGCTGAGAATGATCTACCAATATCTTCTATTAATACATACGAGCTAATAAGCAAATAATAATAATAATAATAATAATAATAATAATAATAATAATAATATTTAAAAAGAATATTTTAAAAAACTTATATAAGTTTATACAGTTATATAAGTATATAAGTTTATATATATGAATATATATATATATATATATATATATATATATATATATATATATATATATATATATATATATATATATATATATATATGTATAAATCAACATCAGTGATGTCCACGCTTTGTCTTTGGCGAGTCCCCACTCCATCCAATCTTTCCATCCTGAGCTGGGTCCTCTGACCACCGTGCTTAGAGGTCAAAGGCCCTGATGCTGGTGTCAGCTCAGGTCACCACGAACAGTGATGTCACACCTGGCTCGGTAACCTGGTTCGACCTTTCTGTGTCACAACAGCAACAACTGTGCATCAATCAGGCGAGCGGGGCGGCTGTGTAGGGCTAATCCAGACCGCATGTTGCCCAGTGGCCAGGGCTCGCAGGAGCAGCTCCAGCAGAAACGGTGGCAGTAGCTCGCATGACTCTAGATTCTGAAACCGCTCGGCCTGTCTCCGCACGTCTCACTTCATAAATCAAGCACGGCTACGGCAAGCCAGCAGGAACAAAACAGCTGCAGTCGCGGACACCTTGGCTACAGCTATGATATAATGAGTGTAGCAAAGCTGGACCAACGTGGAAGCTGCTGATGTTAGATATCTGGAACATCTTTATTGCATGAATTATTATTATTATTATTATTATTATTATTATTATTATTATTATTATTATTATTATTATTATTATTATTTCAGACTCACTACAGTGCAGAGCGGCATGCTGGACTCTACTGTAGGTAAAATAATAAGATGATTGAGTTCAGGTGTTTGAGCCACACCCATTACTAACAGGTGCATATAATCAAGCACATAGCCATGCAGCCCCCATAGACCAACACTGGCAGTACAATGGGTCATACTCAGGAGTTTACTGACTTATTACTGTTTATTATTTACAAGTCAGTTTGTTAAATTACTCCACTGCTAGATCTGCAATTAAATGCTATTATATTAATAAGCAATATATTAATAATTAATATTACGTGCTATTATTGTGAAATAGAAGTTACAGTACCACTTCATATGGATATAACTGCATTAATAAGGTGTATTTATGGCATATATATATATATATATATATATATATATATATATATATATATATATATATATATATATATATATATATATATATATATATGTAATGGTATATAATTACATGCATCATACATTAAGTTCAGTTCAGATTTCATAACAAATTATAATATCAATTTACAGGAAAACTGTATGCTGTAATTATAAAATGTTATAACAGATAATTAAAAGTTTGAGTGAAGTGAGATAATTACATATAAGTTATAAAGCAGGAAGAAGTGAGCCCAGTTAGCATAAAGCTATTGCTAATGTTAGCTATGTTGCTAAACAAGGCAGCTCACGTTTACATACAGTCACTATCTAGTGCCTGTTGTGGCTCAACACTAAGTTATAATTTAGAACAAATAGATAAATAAATATATACTTTTGAAGAATTTAAACTGTTGGCAGGTCCATCAAAAATCATCTTCTGTTTTCTTACTCCATATAGAATCTTCTCTCTTGTCCTGGAACGAATTTTACCAAACTTGCATGTTTACCTGCATCACTGCTTCTATATGTGTATATATAGTTATAGTGAGTTATAGTGTGTAGTAATAGTGCATAATGACATTCATACGTTCACTCTCAGAGCTCTCAGAGAGAGGGACTGCCAATTGCTGGAGCCAATTCTCTGTTGCATCACTCACTACTGAGCTCCAAACTGCCTCTGGAAGCAGCATCAGCACAGGAGCTTCATAAAATGGGTTTCCAATGCTAAGCAGGGGTCAGCATCCACCACGTCTAGAGCTGGTTGGAGTAGTATACAGTGTGCTGTTGCTGGACTGGGGCAGTGGAAACAGAGAGATGATGTTTTGGGCGATGCCAGAGTACTATTAGTACAGATGCTACATAGTATCAACAGTTTGGTGGAGGAGGAATAATGGGCAGGATTCGGGTTTGACTTTTAAAAGGCATTGTTGATGCTACATCATACAAATACATTCCAGTGAACAGAACTCTGACCTCAACCCCGCTGAACACCTTCAGCATGGATTGGAACCTTAACTGTGATCAGCTGTGACTGAATGGGTACAAATTCCCACATATTCACTGGAAAAGCCTTCCTAGAAGACTGGAGGCTGTTATGGCCCCAAGGAGCAGGGCTGGTTTTGGGGTGTCCAGATACTTTTGGCCATGTACTATATGTGGCATTGCTGCAGAAGAATGCAAAAAAGGGCGATATGTTATATGCTGGTCCTTCCATGCTGGTCCAAGCTGGTTTATGTTAGCTCATCTCCCAGCTTGATGGTAGACCAGCATACCATCAAATCGTCACTGTCAGTACCTCCAAAATGATAACTTTACACGAGACGACAAAAACTCTCTTTACTTTCAATGTAAGTCAATGGAACCAGAATGTATTTTACTCCAAGTCATTTTGGAGCATTTCTATTGGACCAATGAAAATGGACAATGTTTTTTTTTTTGGGCAGTGATGATTCGTTAACTGCTGTCCATAGAAAAACAAATCTCCAAATTGGTAACTTTACAGGACAGGACACAAACGCTCTCTACTTTCAATAAAAGTCAAATGGAACCAGAATGTATGTACTCCAACGGTAGCTGTGGTGATCAAATGATTTGCTGGTTTTGCTGCTCAACAGCAAACATACAGCATCAGAAACCACATGAACAAGTCTGTTTGTAATTAATAACTGGTAGTAATTTGGGATTCAATGATTCGTGCAAAGCTATTTCTATGAGATGGTAGTTACACTGTGCAAACTGTAGTGAGCAAACTTTTGATTTCTGGACAAATCACTGCTTTAATTTAGGAGCTATCTATCTATCTATCTATCTATCTATCTCTCTCTCTCTCTCTCTCTCTCTCTCTCTATATATATATATATATATATATATATATATATATATATATATATATATATATATATATATATATATATATCCCAAGCCATCAACTGCCGATGCTTCAGATACTTTTTCAGCTGTGCATCACAATTGAGCAAGAGTGTCCTAACAACCAGTTAGTCTAATAACATCCTTAACTTGGATTGGTGGTCGTACCAGGAGATTTAGACAGAGGACTAAGAATTACTGATAATAGAACTATATGTAAAATAAGCCTCTATACAAAAATAGACTTTAATACAAACATTTTTATTCTTTAAAAATCATCTGATACACTTACATTAATTGACAAATGGACAATATTGTTTGTGAACTGCATGAAAATTGTATAAAAATTGCATGAAATTAAATTCTAAAGTGATCCTAAACTTTTTAACGGTAGTGTATATATATATATATATATATATATATATATATATATATATATATATATATATATATATATATATATATATATATATGTGTGTGTGTGTGTGTGTGTGTGTGTGTGTGTGTGTGTGTGTGTGTGTAACTGACTGTTAAACTATGCATTACGGTTTAGCACTCCAGCGTATTGGATGTTAATGTTAACTGTTTTGTATTAAACCCTCATTCCTCCGCTAACGTGTGTCTCTCTCGCCAGCCCTGTGATGAATGAGTCTATAATGGAGTTATGTGGAGTTATGTGTTAATAGGGTCTTATGCTCTCAGGCGAGTTTCTGTTTCAGGGGCCTGCGTGCTGGGTGGCTGAAACCAGTGGACAGTAGGGGGTCCTGTCTGGAGTTATGTGTCTATTATGCTTACTACTGTAGCTATTGTTCCAGTGTTTGCTGAATGTGTGCCGTATGTGTGATGTAGGTCCCGTTAAGAGCACTTAATTAGAGCGCTGACCTTGCTAAGCTGCGGAGGAATGTTTCCGTGAAGGAGACGTACGTTATATTTCACTCGCTCTGCTGTTTAAAAGAAAACTGTGAGGAGCATAAAACCCAAAGCCAAATAGTTCAGTCTTTATATTAACTGGTTTAACTTTACCTTGGTTTATTCCTCTGTAAAGAAAAGGCCACTGTGTGGTCAGTGAGTGAGTGGCAGTATAGATCAAACATTTCTGACGATATATACTTCATATACACTACTGATCAAAAGTTTGGGATCACAGTGAAATGTTCTTGTTTTAATGGAGTATCTTCTTCCTTAACACAACAATGGACTGACGGGTCTCTAAAGAAAGTTGTTTCTTTCTGGTCATTGTGAGTCGGTCAGCAAACCATCAACTGCTGATCTTCAGATACTAAACTAACCTAGAATGTTGTTCCCTTTTATACTCACTTATTAGTAGAATGTTTTTCAGCTGTGATCACAATTGATCAAGAGTGTCCTAACAACCAATTAGTCCAATAACATCCTTAACTTGGATTGGTGGTCGTACCAGGAGATTTAGACAGAGGACTGAGAATTACTGATAATAGACTATATGTAAAATAAGCCTCTATACAAAAATAGACCTTAATATAAACATTTTTATTCTTTAAAAATCATCTGATACACTTACATTAATTGTAAAATGGACAATATTGTTTGTGAATTGCATGAATGTTGCATGAAATGAAATTCTAAAGTGATCATAAACTTTTGGGCGGTAGTGTATATAGTCACATAATGATGATTATGAATCAGCCAAGCCTGTTATTACAGAGCAGCGTTCAATAATTCTTGTAATTCACTTTGTAAGTAGCTGTTTTTACTCATTAGCCATGGAAGACAAATCTAATATATATATATATATATATATATATATATATATATATATATATATATATATATATATATATATATATATATATATATATACACACACACACACACACAATAATATACAACATCAGATATTAAACCATTAGGAAGCAAGAGTCAGGTAAACTGAAAGTCTCTATAGATAAGACTCTCTGCCAAAATAGCAACTTTAAAGGAGAGAACAAAAACTGTGTTTACTTTCAATGTAAGTCAATGGAACCAGAATTTTTTCTATTCTATTATGGGGCTAACGCTAGGATTGGCTCCAGCCCTCCCATGACCCTGAATAGAGGGATAAAGCAGAAGATATAGGATGGATGGATGGATGATCAAGATCTTAATGATTTCCAGTGTTTTCCTTAAAATATAGAGAACCCGGATTTTCCACAGAGCCCCTTTATTTCCAGACGGTTCACTGCGACCCTGTAACAACACATACCCTCAGCTTACCAAGCACAGAGGTCTGATCTCTGGCTGCAGTCTTTGAGCGTCAAACTGGCAGAAGGACAAATGGAAGTTCTTCCACTAGAGCAGCTAGGAGGACGTCTGGCCCCTGAGATGTCTAATTTAAGAGAGGACGTGAATTTATGTCCCCGCCGCGTTACTGCGAGGCATTAAGGTGTGAGTTGGCCGGCCGAGGCGTATTCTTTTCAGCCTGAGCTGCCTTACTCCTGGTGGTCCTGGTTCCTGAGGTTTCCTCCATGAATTCACTCCCATAAAGTCTCGGCGCTCTCGTCAGGGCAGAGCGAGGTGGAAAAGCACCATAAACATTCAACGTTAAAGGAAAAACAGTTCGGAATGTGGAGTTTCAGCTGAGCGGCTGCAGAAACCCAGCCTCGCCGCCGAGATGCCCTTCCTGCGCCATCGGACTTTTACGACCTGGCATTAAAAAACGTACCAGTTGGAGCAGAAAGGAAGCTGGAAGTCATGTGATGTAGATGAAGAGCGGAGCCGGGGGCAGAATAAAGCTCTGAGGCCTGTACGGTGAGAAGTGTTTATTGAAGTCAGGGGCGTAACTTTGGGTGGAGGGGAAGTAAATCACTGTAACAGTTTTAAGAGATATAGAGAAATAGAATGATATAATAAGAGATATTAACACAAAGGTCAAGAGGCTAACCTAGCAGAGCCAGGTAGCAACACCTCGCAGGTATTAATGTTCTTAGAAATATAGATAGATATATACACACACCAATCAGCCATGATCCTAAAACCACCTCCTTATTCACTGTATTTGGCCACACCCACTTTCAAGCGTGTGTTTGTTCCGCCTTTGTGTTAGAACTTCCGCTCAGCTAACCTAAATTAATACAGTTACATGGAAGGAGACCAGAGAGACAGTAAGAAGTTTTAATGGTACAACACTGTCCCCTCCGTGGTTAATAACACAGTGGGTGGATGATATGAGAAGGTGGTCTGAGGTTAATAACACAGTGAGTGGATGATATGAGAAGATAGTCTGAGGTTAATAACACAGTGGGTGGGTGATATGAGGTGGTCTGAGGTTAATAACACAGTGGGTGGATGATATGAGGTGGTCTGAGGTTAATAACACAGTGGGTGGATGATATGAGAAGGTGGTCTGAGGTTAATAACACAGTGGGTGGGTGATATGAGAAGGTGCTCTGAGGTTAATAACACAGTGGGTGGGTGATATGAGAAGGTGCTCTGAGGTTAATAACACAGTGGGTGGATGATATGAGAAGGTGGTCTGAGGTTAATAACACAGTGGGTGGGTGATATGAGAAGGTGGTCTGAGGTTAATAACACAGTGGGTGGATGATATGAGAAAGTGGTCTGAGGTTAATAACACAGTGGGTGGATGATATGAGAAGGTGGTATGAGGTTAATAACACAGTGGGTGGGTGATATGAGAAGGTGGTCTGAGGTTAATAACACAGTGGGTGGGTGATATAAGAAGGTGGTCTGAGATTAATAACACAGTGGGTGGGTGATATGAGAAGGTCGTCTGAGGTTAATAACTCAGTGGGTGGGTGATATGAGAAGGTCGTCTGAGGTTAATAACTCAGTGGGTGGGTGATATGAGAAGGTCGTCTGAGGTTACTTATGGAGACATATTTAATTACTCGGTACTCTCGGAAGGTGTAGACGGTTCAGTAATGAAAAACTATAAAAGTTAGTTATTATTATCATTATTATTAATTTATTTTTTATTCTTATTTTACCATTCTTTTATTTTGCATTAATATTATTTCTCTTACTATTTTAGAGTTATTACCCCTGTGTTTTTTTCAGTTTGTCTTGTTTTTATTATTCACTCTTTTTTATTAAAATCTTACTTTTTTATTATATTTACTTTATTTAATTTATTTTATTCCTGTCTTAATCTTTATTTTATTGCCATCTTTTTTATCATTATGGTTTTCTTGTTACTCTGTTTACATATTTTTTTTACTTTTATAATGTTTCTATATAAAATTTTATTTTATTTTATTTTATTTTATTTTATTTTATTTTATTTTATTTTATAAAATATTTTTTTTCAATTCCTTTGTGAAATTGTAATGCTCGTCTACATTGTAAATTAGGGTCCCCCTCAATGTACTTCCGAGTGGAAATAAAGCTTGATTCATTGATTGATTGATAATTTTAAAATTATTAACTAATTAAGATATTTTTGTTGTTCTCTATTGAGGACATACAGGATTTTTGCCTAATCTTGCATCAGTCAGTGTGATTGGACGATCTACACACGTTCTAAGGCCGTCCTCGCAACGTCTGAGTTAGCTGACTCGTTTGTGGTCAGCGTATTAGCGGCTTTGATCTTTTCCAGCGGTTAGCCAGGTCAACAAATCCATAGGTCGAGGGTTCACACCACCAATTAACCTGCAATGGTCCGTCATGAATGTAAACACAGACAAAGGGTCTTGTGTTCAAACTTTACTGGGTAGAAATGGACGGCGTCCAGGTTCTTTTGAACCGAACACAATGGACTCTTAAACCTGGAGGACGGCTAACTGCGTGTTTCACAAACACAAACACGGACAAAGTGGATCCAAATGGCGGCGATTTGAGCACTCATGCGCCATCACCTTCCCCGGCCCCGTAAAACAGGAGTCGGGAGCCGCTCGGAGCCTCCAGCCTGGATGGAATTAAAGCCTGAGTTAGCGTAGCGCTGAGCTAACCGCTAGCCGGCCCCCAATTACAGCGCCGTCCCTTCGCAAGGCCGTGAACGGGCCTAACGAGCTGATTGCCTCCAGATGTCTCGGCGAGGATCGCGTCCGTGAAAACAACGTGGTGGAGCTTCTCGTTTCAGCAGGTTTGGAATAGCGCAGCGAGGGTCCTCGGCAGGCCCACCGGCGTTTAGCTGGTGTGTTTATTCGGCGTCGGCCTTGTCACAGACTAAATATGTATGAGGTGGAAGGACAAAGGAAGACGAAATTCGACCTCCGGAGTCTTTTCCTGGGCCGAGGCGGGGCTGGTGTCGGACGTTTCGCGGGTGGTAATGGCTGCTTCGACAGGAAAACACATCCAGCCTAAAACCAATATTGTGTTTCCCTGTTTCCTGCCATTATAAGCTCGGAATTTGACAGAGTGACAGCTCGTCAGAGGAGAAGCACATGGTGAACATACCACCAGCAGACATCCAGCGAAACACACGTTCCAGTGTTTGAGTATGTGTTCAGTATATTCAACCAAACTCTGAAATAGATGCTTAACAGACTCTCACAATAACAATAAACGATAATTCTGATTATAGATGGAGACGGAGGTGTTTATCTCTCTTGCTCACTCTACTTAACAATTTGATGAAAATGCACCCTACATGCACCCTACAAGTAATCAGAGTGGGCTGGGCGATAAATCGATAACGATAATTATTGTGAAATAACGTTTCCTTGATAGAACTATAAGACGTAGCCGATAGAAAGTTGATAGGATTAAGTTCCATCCATGTTTTGAGAGACAACACGAACAGCCAATGAGAATAAGACTAGTGCCGCCCCAAACCAACCAGGTGGCTGAACTGGAGTTCCAGCTGCTGTGTTGATGTTTGATCTTCAAGGTCTTGTGTATAGCAGCTGTACTGTTGTGATCGTCTCCACTGAGCAGAGCTGACAGAGCACCACACTGTTGTGTTTCTGTGTGAAACACTCCCACAACGTTAGATCTACGTGTGAGTGATTGTTTGTAGCTGCAGCTCACGCTCCGGATAAATCCAGGCTTTCAGGAGACGCGGCCACTTTTGAGACATCAACGCACACTATGCTAATTGACGTAATTTGGTAATTGATAAAGATAAATATATGTACTGTAGGAGTTTGAGTGAGACGCTGAGACAACGTTGACTTTATAACCAAAAATCCTGAGTGGGAAACTTTATTTTCTACTGAAAACAGAATCACTAAACCAACAACTCCTCATTAGAGCAGACAGAGAGTCGAGTCATGTCCTTAGCCCGAGCTTAACGGGCCAGCAACAGCCTGCTTAACACAGTGTTGGTGTGTGGATACTGTTCATACTAACATATGTGTGTGTTTAAATGATTTGAAATACATTTGTGTAATGTTCTATCTTCTGATAGAAAATAAATCAGAAGCTGAAAAACATATTAACAAATGTTTAGCGCTCGTGTTTTAACTGCTTTAATATTCTGGAGGAGTCAGGAGTGCACATTTCACATACTTATTAAAGAAGAGCCGAGAGGAAGTCGTCACGTCCTGCAACAGCGTTTTAATCCGTGTTAGCGAGGAGTCGATGAATTCATCCATAATTTAGTAAACGGGACAGAGGAGCTGATTTCACTGTTCTGATTTTTTGTTTTGTAAACGTTGATATGAGAAACTTTCTGTTTTTAATTTACTCTGTAGTTCGTTTAACCCACCGTCGTTCATTTCCTCATATACTCGTCTGAACAGCTCGTTATTGCTTTACAGACGTCCATCCTGCTCACTGTTTTTAAATCTTTTAAGGTTTGAATTCTGAACTTAGTCTCTTCTGAAGACCAGTCTCTACCTCCCACCATGTAGAAACGTCCTCTATGACGCTACAGTACATGCCCGTATTTAAACTTTCTGATTGGGAATGTAATCAGATACAGGCATTTACACAGTTATTATTCTATTAAACGGATTATTTACAGGATTAACCACCTCCTTCAATCAGATAGAAACTGTAATCAGAATGACCTCAATCGGACTAGTCTATTGGGATTGAAGTGTATACATGGACGTGTTCTATTCCGAAACGTAGCCGCTGTAGTGGCTGTGAAGCATCTAAATACATACTGTAGCTTAATGAGACACTTCTGATTAACTGTCCATCAATAATGGATCAATAATCTGCTGATCGTTGTTGTTTGTCTTTATTTGGAGGCTCCAGGTTTATATCTGTAGATGTTCATCTGAGAAGTCACAGAACATGTAACAGGTCGCAAACAGACCCTCAACATCTTCAACAGGCTTCTGTAAGTTTATTGTCTTTATTTATTTAGGATTATGTTTTAAACTGAGGCTAAATTTAGGGTCAGGATTAGGTTTTAGATTGAGGCTAAATTTAGGATTAGGATTAGGTTTTAGATTGAGGCAAAGTTTAGGGTTTGGATTAGAAGCAATGTGAGGAATAAATTTAGGCTACAGAGTGAGATAAAGATTAAGGTTAGGATTAGGACCGGGGTGAGAGATAAATTCAGGCAATAGGTTAAGATTAAGGTTTGGGTTAGGATTAGGGCCAGGGTTAATGTTGGGATTAGGGTTAGGGTGAGGGATAAATTCAGGCTATAGGTTGAGATTAAGGTTCGGGTTAGGATTAGGGCCAGGGTTAATGTTGGGATTAGGGTTAGGGTGAGGGATAAATTCAGGCTATAGGTTGAGATTAAGGTTCGGGTTAGGATTAGGGCCAGGGTTAATGTTGGGATTAGGGTTAGGGTGAGGGATAAATTCAGGCTATAGGTTGAGATTAAGGTTCGGGTTAGGATTAGGGACAGGGTTAATGTTGGGATTAGGGGCAGGATAAGGGATATATACAGGCTATAGGTTGATATTAAGGGTAGTGTTAGGATTAGGGCACGGTTAATGTTGGAATTAGGGCCAGGTTTGAGGTTGAGGTTAAGTTTAGGGTCAGGTTTAGGGCCAGACCAAGGATCAGGATTAGGTTTTAAGTTGAGTATAAAGTTAAGGCCAGGATAAGAGCCAGGGTGAAGGTCAGGATTAAGGTTTAGGTTAATGTAAGGGTGAGGATTAGTTCTAGGGTGAGGGATAAATTCAGGCTGAGGTTGAGGTTAAGGTAAAGGTCAGAGCTAGTATTGGGAATAGAGTCATGGTTAGTCTTAGGTTTTAGGTTAGGTTAGGTTTAGAACTAGAGCCAGAGTTAGGATTGGGAATAGGGCCAAGGTTAAGGTTAGGATTAGGTTTTAGATTAAGGTTAAGTTTAGGGTCAGGATTAGGGCTAGTGTGAGGGATATATTAAGGCTATAGGTTGAGGTTAAGGTTAATGTTAGGATTAGGGCCAGGATTATTGTTGGGATTAGGGCTAGGGTGAAGGATATATTCAGGCTATAAATTGAGATTAAGATTAGAGTTAGGATTACGGCCAGGGTTAATGTTTGAATTAGGGCCAGGGTTAGTTTTAGGGTTAGGTTTAAGGTTGAGGTTAATGTTAGGTTTAGGTTTAGAGCCAGGATTAGGATTAGGTTTTGAGTTGAGTTTAAGGTTAAGGTCAGGATAAGAGCCAGCGTGAAGATGAGGATTAGGTTTTAGGTTGAGGTTAATGTAAGGGTGAGGATTAGGGCCAGGATAAGGGATACATTCAGGCTATAGGTTGAGATTAATGTTAGGTTTAAGATTAGAGCCAGGTTTAGGATTAGGTTTGAGGTTGAGGTTAAGTTTACGGTTAGGGTAAGACTTAACCCTTTATGTAAAAATGCATCATTTAAGTTATTGAAGTGTAACTGATAATAGTTTATTGATAATATGCAAGTGACTGTTGCATATATAATAGTCAAATAAAAATGAATTAAGAGGAAAAATAGTAAATATAAAATTCCAGGCATAGAATTTTGTGAAATTTTGTAGTTATTAGGAGACCAGGAACATATTTCATGCAGATGCTTCCACGCCAGTGCAAGCTGCATTCTCAGCATTCCAGCAAGAGGGCGCTATAACAACAGCCAAGTCTGTTTCTGGCCTAAAGGTAGCTTACGAGCAGGTGGGTGGTTCTTATGTCTCTGATGCATTTAACGTCTCTCTATTGTATATACTAGTGAGTGAGTGAGCAAGCGAGTGGGCAAGACCAGCAACAACCTTCAAATGGATTTGCGGCACGTCGTTGTGAGTGGAGATGGTGCAGGTGGTCTCATTCTCAAGCACATTACTCAACAAGAAAAGATTCCGTAGACATGATCTGCTGTACTTTTCCCAAGATAGAAACATATAAACTGAACAAAGCCATAAATAAGAACGTACGAACGTGCGGTGCGTACAGGATTACGCCGGCTGGCGCCAGTGGCTTGTAGAGTCTGACAGCAGCAGGAAGGAAGGACCTGCGATATCTCTCCTCTGCACACCGCAAGTGAAGGAGCCTCTCGCTGAAGCAGTGGATGGGATATGTTCTCCATAAGGATGACAGCTTGGCCGTCATCCTGCTCTCCCCCACTGCCTCCCGTGGGCATCCCAGGACAGACATTGCCTTCCCGAGGAGTTTGTCCAGCCTGCTTCCGTCTGCTGCCGTAATGCTGCTTCCCCAGAAGACCACTCCATAAAAAGAGGCTGATGCATCATGGAATTACTTCAGAAGAGCGCAACGACTGTCAGTCCAGCTCATTGTTCAAGTGAACACCCAGGTACTCATTATCCATTCCCTGGACGTTCACTGGGGTTGTTGGAGGTCCTGCGGAAGTCCATCACCAGTTCTTTGGTTTCACTCATGATGATCTGGAGACAGTTCCATTGACACCAGTCCAAAAAGTCCTGAGTGTGTTTCTTGTGTACAACATCATCTCCATCTGAGATGTAGATAACAATAACAGTGCCATCTGAGAACTTCTCAAACTGATATTGTTGCAGATGAAGTCAGTCTACAGTGTAGAGATGGGATGGGACCAGAACCATCCACTGCGGGGCAGTTGAGTCACATTAATATGACCACCAGCTAATATCCAGAGTGACCGCTGTGTGCAGAACTGACAGCAGCTAGACGGACTGGGAGACTCAGTAAGGTCCTGGTAGGTGGTCACAGGTATCTGGAGGTATCATGCTGACTGCAGTGCATCCCACATCTGCTGGAGGGAGCGTGGAGGAGGATCCATAGAGCCAACACCACCATCCAGGTGGTCCCACAGATGCTCAACTGGGTTCAAGTCTGGGGAATTAGGGGTCCATGGTAGGACTTGAAAATCTTGGTCAGCTCTTTCAACCAATGTGGGACATTTCTAGTCATGTGACGTGTCTCATTGTCTTGCTGGAAGATCCCATCCACCCCAGAGAAGACAATCAGTATGTATTTAAAGAAGTACAACAGTTCAGGTATGTGTTTACATGGCTTAGAATTGAACCACTAAGAGACCAGAACAGGGCAGTCATTGGGGGGGAGGGGGCAGCCTTGTGACCGGAAGGTCATGGGTTCAAAACCGCAAACCAACAGGACACGACTGAAGTGCCCCTGAGGAAGACACCTTACTGCTCTCCAGGAGCTGTGGATACGGCTGCCCAGCAGTCACTTGGGCAATCGTGGGCTGAAGATTGGGGAACCAGACTTATGACCAGAGGGTCATGTGTTTGAGGCCCCAAACCAACAGGACACGACTGTAGTTCCCTTAAGCAAGACACCAAACCCCACTAACTGCTCCCTGGGTACTGTGTATAGGACTGCAAAACCACTCACTTGGGCAATCGTAGGCCAAAGGTTGAGCCTTGTGCCCAGAAGGTCATGGGTTTGATCCCCCAAACCGGCAGGGGATCAAACCCATGACTGAATTGCCCTTGAGCTTGGAACAAGGCGCAGTGGGTAGGGCTGCCCACCACAGAAGTTAGTAGAATTAGATAACTATCCAATGCAATTTATTAGAAATCCAATAGTACAGAACTTCTTCAACAATAACTACAAGAGCAAGCAATACTTTAGACACTCATACTTACTTTATTATACTCAATACAATACTGAGTTTTGAATTTTTGGGTACTGCCATGCTTACTTCTCATCCATATGCTCTGCGATTCTTTCTCTTTTCCTGGCTTTTCTTTCTTTTCTCCTCCTTGCTTCCTACCATCTCCCTTTGCTCTCCGATGCTCCAACTCTGGCCTGGAGGAAAGAACTGCAGTGTTATGGCCCAGCTTGTTTGTTATCTGCTCTTCTCCATTATTATTAGTTATCTTTATATTGGTGGCCATTTATTTGCCTCTGTTTTGCCTTATTAAACAAACTCATGATGTGTGCAGGGTCTCCGAGCCTCAACGCAATAAAATAATTGGTTGCAAAAGTAACGAAGTCAGGGGCGACGCAGCTACACGGAGAGTAAATGAATGCAAATTGAAAGCAGCGGTTAGCTTCAGCACATCTGCAGGAGTGTCGGGCCAAGACGTGGGCAGAGTGTTTCTAGCACGTTCTGTCTCCCCAACACCCCGGTGGCTAATCTCACACAGCAGACCGAGACACGCCCCCAGGCTCGGAAATCCCTCACGTCCTCGCTCGCAGACCTCGTTCATTTTCGTCCTGTCAGGCGTCCATTCACACGGGACGGACTGGAAGGCCACGGAGACATCTGTGTATGAAGACACAATGCCATACAGCACCTGCTTACAGCAGGAAACAGTCAACACTCTGGAACTGCCCACCGATGGCAAAATGAATATAGATGGGTTTCCTGTTTACAAACATTCCTGGATGCGTGTGCAGCCACGGGGCAAAGCAGTTTTAGTAATTTGGATAATCACAAGATTATAATGTTAGTCAAGCTGTAAGTTTGCATGTTTGTAAATTCTTGTTGACTAAATAATAAAGTTTCAGAGTTAAATGTGTATGTGAAACGTTATCTTATCAAACAATAGTTAAATTTAGTCATCAGATCTCTTTGAAGTTCTCTATTCACTAAATCATCACAAATATCTTTATGGCCTTTATGGCTTGTTGACATGTCCCAGGTATTTTGCCCAGCTTACCTGGTTTTAATGTTCATTGAGTCTGTCTGTACTCTTACGCTCTCAATATCAGGAGTTGTGATATAACATTCTTTTTCTCTTTGTTATGAATGAGGAGAACCTTAAAGGCAGAACAAGTAGGACTTATTGCATTAGATTCCTTAAAGGCAGAATAAGCAGGATTTGTTGTGTTTGGTTCCTTAAAGGCAGAATAAGCAGGATTTGTTGTGTTTGGTTCCTTAAAGGCAGAATAAGCAGGATTTGTTGTGTTTGGTTCCTTAAAGGCAGGATAAGCAGGATTTGTTGTGTTGGGTTCCTTAAAGGCAGAATGAGCAGGATTTGTTGTGTTTGGTTCCTTAAAGGCAGAATGAGCAGGATTTGTTGTGTTTGGTTCCTTAAAGGCAGAATGAGCAAGATTTGTTGTGTTTGGTTTCTTAAAGGCAGAATGAGCAAGATTTGTTGTGTTTGGTTTCTTAAAGGCAGGATAAGCAGGATTTGTTGTGTTTGGTTCCTTAAAGGCAGAATGAGCAGACTTTGTTGTGTTTGGCTCCTTAAAGGCAGAATGAGTGGGATTTATTGCAAATGGTTCCTTATAGGCAGAGTGAGAGGAATTTGTTGCATATGGTTCCTTAAAAAAGATAAGTAAATAAGTGGGATTTGTTGCAAATGGTTCCTTAAAGGCAGAGGGTTTCTTGTGTTTGGTTCCTTAAAGGCAGAATGGGTGGGATTTGTCTCATATGGTTCCTTAAAGGCAGAATGAGTGGGATTTTTTCATATGGTTCCTTAAAGGCAGAATGAGCAGGATCGGTTGTGTTTGGTTCCTTAAAGGCAGGATAAGCAGGATTTGTTGTGTTTGGTTCCTTAAAGGCAGAATAAGCAGGATTTGTTGTGTTTGGTTCCTTGAAGGCAGAATGAGCAGAATATGTTGTGTTTGGTTCCTTAAAGGCAGAACAAGCACAATTTGTTTTGTTTCGTTCCTTAAAGGCAGAATGCGCAGGATTTGTTGTGTTTGGTTCCTTAAAGGCAGGATAAGCAGGATTTGTTGTTTATAATTCCTTAAAATTGGAATGAGTAGAATTTCTTGTGTTTGGTTTCTTAAAGGCAGAATGAGCAGACTTTGTTGGGTTTGGCTCCTTAAAGGCAGAATGAGTCGGATTTATTGCAAATGGTTCCTTATAGGCAGAATGAGTGGTATTTGTTGCATATGGTTCCTTAAAGAAAGATAAATGAATAAGTGGGATTTGTTGCAAATGGTTCCTTAAAGGCAGAGGGTTTCTTGTGTTTGTTTCTTTAAAGGCTGAATGAGTGGGATTTGTTGCAAATGGTTCCTTAAAGGCTGTATGAGCAGGATTTGTTGTATTTGGTTCCTTAAAGGCAGAACACATAGAATTTCTTGTGTTTGGTTCCGTAAAGGCAGAATAATATATATATATATATATATATATATATATATATATATATATATATATATATATATATATATATATATATATATATATATATATATATATACATATATATATATATTGTGTGTGTGTGTGTGTGTGTGTGTGTTCACTAGTGTTTGTGCTGCACGGATGAAATAAATACAGGGATCAGATTCCTCTGTGTGCAAACACACATGGCGTATAGCTCTAAACTCTAATTCTATTCTGAGAAAGCCATATAATGTGAAGATCTGTTTATGATGCAGTGGCATCTAGTTCTTTGCTAACAACAGTAAACAGTGATATTCTAGAGAAGCAGCCCAGTGCCGTCCCCCCGGTGGGCCCCGCTGTGTAAACGCTTGGTGGTTTAGCCTGGTCACGGTCCGTCAGAGCGACGAGAATTTCATTCTTAATTCAAATAAAGACGCTGCCAAAAAACACAAGCGGGAAATTAACGGCAGAACGAAAGCACGTTTAAATTTTTGTACATACAGATGTTTATGTTTAGGTCTTTTGTGTCCCATTATATATGCTGGGGTTCCTTTCAGGCCTCTGCGGTACAGCATCTGTTCTACTGTAGAGTCAAAAACTATGTATTATAGAGTTTCGCTTCTAGAGCAACATTTTCGAGGAATCAAAATTCCAGCCAGTTGGACACAGTATAGTGATTTTGTCACACTGGGTTTCCTTAAAGGCACAATGAGCAGGATTTGTTGTGTTTGTTCCTTAAAGGCACAATGAGCAGGATTTGTTGTGTTTGTTCCTTAAAGGCACAATGAGCAGGATTTGTTGGTTTACATTCCTTAAAGGCTGGAGGAGCAGTATTTGTCACGTTAGATTCCTTAAAGACAGAATGTGTTGGATTTGTTGTGCTTGGTTCCTTAAAGCCAAAGTTAGTAGAATTAATCACATTTGGATCCTTAAAGGCAGAATATGCCGGCTTTGTGTTGTCAGGTTCCTTAAAGGCAGAATGTGCTGCATTTGTTGTGTCAGGTTCCTTAAAGGCAGAATGTGCAGGCTTTGTTCTGTCAGGATCCTTAAAGGCAGAATATGCCGGCTTTGTGTTGTCAGGTTCCTTAAAGGCAGAATATGCAGGCTTTGTGAGGCGGAATGATTGGTCACATTTGGTTCCTTAAATGTAAAGTGATCAGGATTTGTCACATTAGATTCCTTAAAGGCAGAATGTGCTGCATTTGTTGTGTTTGGTTCCTTAAAGGCAGAATGTGCAGGTTTTGTTGTGTCAGGTTCCTTAAAGGAAGAATGTGAAGGTTTTGTTCTGTCAGGATCCTTAAAGGAAGAATGTGCAGGCTTTGTGTTGTCAGGTTCCTTAAAGGCAGAATGTGCAGGCTTTGTGTTGTCAGGTTCCTTAAAGGCAGAATGTGCAGGCTTTGTGTTGTCAGGTTCCTTAAAGGCAGAATATGCAGGCTTTGTTGTGTCAGGTTCCTTAAAGGAAGAATGTGCAGGCTTTGTGCTGTCAGGTTCCTTAACGGTAGAATGATTAGATTTTATTGCATTAGATGCCTTAAAGGCAGAATAAGCTGGATTTGTTGCTTTTGGTTTGTTCTGTCAGGCAGAATAAGCTGGATTTGTTGCTTTTGGTTTGTTCTGTCAGGTTCCTTAAAGGCAGAATGTGCAGGTTTTGTTCTGTCAGGATCCTTAAAGGCAGAATGTGCAGGCTTTGTGTTGTCAGGTTCCTTAAAGGCAGAATGTGCAGGCTTTGTGTTGTCAGGTTCCTTAAAGGCAGAATATGCAGGTTTTGTTGTGTCAGGTTTCTTAAAGGAAGAATGTGCAGGCTTTGTGTTGTCAGGTTCCTTAAAGGAAGAATGTGCAGGCTTTGTTGTGTCAGGTTCCTTAAAGGAAGAATGTGCAGGCTTTGTGCTGTCAGGTTCCTTAACGGTAGAATGATTAGATTTTATTGCATTAGATGCCTTAAAGGCAGAATAAGCTGGATTTGTTGCTTTTGGTTCCTTAAAGGCAGAACGAAAGTCTGTTGTGTTTGGTTCCTTAAAGGCTGAAGGAGCAGGATTTGTCATGTTACAAACCTTAAAGACAGAATGAATAAGATTTGTCATATTATGTTCCTTAAAGGCAGAGTTAGTAGGATTTGTCACATTTTAAGGCACAATGACCAGAATTTTTTTGTTGTTGTTGTTTCCTAAAAGGCAGAATGATCAGGGTCTGTTGTCTTTGGTTTCTTAAAGGCAGACTAAGCAGGATTGGTCACATTTGGTTCCTTAAATGTAAAGTGATCAGGATTTGTCACATTAGATTCCTTAAAGGCAGAATGTGCTGCATTTGTTGTGTTTGGTTCCTTAAAAGCAGAGTTAGTGGAATTCATTACATGTGGATACTTAAATGCAGACTGAGCTGGCTTTGTTGTGTCAGGTTTCTTAAAGGCAGAATAATTAGATTTTATGACATTAGGTTCCTTAATGTAGGTTAGTGCGTCCACATTTTAGTGGACATTTTAGTAGTTAGTAGGTCACATTTTAAGGCAGAATGACTTGAAGGGAATGAGAATTCTTTAAAAGGCAGATTGATTAAGACTGGCCACATTTGTTTCCTTAAAGGCAGAAAGATCAGGGTTTGTTGTCTTTGGTTCCTTAAAGGCAGAAAGATCAGGGTTTGTTGTCTTTGGTTCCTTAAAGGCAGAATGAGCAGGGTTTGTTGTCTTTGGTTCCTTAAAGGCAGAATGAGCAGGGTTTGTTGTCTTTGGTTCCTTAAAGGCAGAATGAGCAGGGTTGGTCTCATTTAGCTTGTTAAATATGGAGTGAGCAGGATTTGTCATGTTAGATTCCTTAAAGGCAGAATGTGCTGGACCTGTGTTCAGTTCCTTAGAGGCAGAGTTAGTAGAATGCATCGCATTTGGATCCTTAAAGGCAGAATGATTAGGATTTGTTGCACTTGGTTTCTTAACGGAGGAATGAGCAGGATTTGTTACATTTGGTTCCTTAAAGGCTAAAGGAGCAGGATTTGTCATGTTACGTTCCTTAAAGGCAGAGTTACTAGGATTCATCATATTTTAAGGCAGGCAGAATGGCCAGGATTTGCTTTTTGGGTCCTTAAAGGCAGAATGATCAGGATTGGTTTGTTAAATGTGAAGTGAGAAGGATTTGTCATGTTAGATTTCTTAAAGGCAGAATGTCCAGGCTTCGTGGTCTCAGATTCCTTCAAGGCTGAAGGAGCAGGATTTGTCATGTTATATTCCTTTAAGGCACAAAGAATAGGATTTGTTGTGTTCAGTTACTTAAAGGCAGAGTTCGTAGGATTCATCACATTTGGATCATTAAAGGCAGAATGTGCTGAATTTGTTGTGTCAGGTTCCTTGAAGGCAGGATTTTAAGGCTCATGGGGAATTATGAGAAGAAAAAAGAGGAGGCTTATGGAAATGTTGGCAAGCTAAAGTGTTATGTCAGGTTTTCTATTCTGGGGGCGTAAAAAAGAAGAAAATCCAGCCTCCTCTGATGCCATAGGATGATGGGAAATATTATTATATAATCCACAGTGGGGTCTAGTTCTGGCTAACAATAATAAACTATGATACTCTGGAAATGCCACTCAGTGGAGTGATTTGTTTATGGTGTCACAATGGTACTCAGTCCTGGCCAACGATAGTAAACAATCACACTAGAAAAGCAACCCAGCGCAGTGATTTGTTTATGATGCCACAATGGCATCAAGTTCGGCTAACAATAGCAGCCCCGGCGATGGTGGCCCGTGTGCCTCCCTAACAATAGTGAGCAATCAGATTCTAGACAAGCGGCGAGACGTCAGTGCGACAGACCTCACTGTGTACGCTGAAATAACAATCTGGGCTCGGGCATGTCGCCGGACAGACGGTGATGACACGCACCAGTAAATGGTGCTGATTTGTTTTCTTTCTCCGATTCGGTCATTTCTACACGTGTACTCAGCGTTATTCGATATCAGAGATTTTAAAGGCGGACTCCGGAGCCAGCGAGCTGTCAGCAGGCCCGTCAGCCGCGCTCCTCACGGGAAGCAGAGTAAATTGAAGACGATGTTCTGGACGGCGGAGGAATCGACCCCCCTAACATGATTCATGCCTGAAAGGAGTTTTCGCTCGGAAACACTTCACTCATTAAATTAGAGCTGATTTGATGTGCGGTCTTCAAACAGAGACAACGACAGTCTGAGATTATCCGTCCATCCATTATCTTCCACTTTATCCCGCTAGTCTGGGGGCTGGAGCCAATCCCAGCGTCATCATGGACAGGTCTTGTTTTTCAGGTCTTGTTTTTCTTTGGACAGGGATGATGTGTTTACATTTGGGGGTCAGGATGTGGTCAAAATTAAGGCGAGGTCAACGCAGGAAAATGAGATAATTGGTAGAATGTAGGGTAAATGCAAGATAAGATGTGGGTTCATCACTTATTTTGTTTTGTTGCTGCCCTTCCTTATACAGGACCAGTGCAAAATACCCCCCTGGCTGATAACGTCATGGGTAACATTTACATTTAGGGCATTTAGCGAGACTAGAATGTCTCTTCCAATGGAAGTTCGCCCCACCATCTGGGCTCTCGGACAGAGAAGAGTCTTGTTGCTGGTCTTCCATGCATCTTAAGGGGTGGCGGGTCAAGCCGAGATGTTCTTGAAGCTGGAAGAACTGGAGGTACAGATGGACTCTTGACCACTGCTGTAAGGAGCTGGTCCATTCTCGGCCTTGTAGGCATCAAAGTTTCACAGTGAAGCGAGCGCAGCAGTGGAGTGACATTTGAAGTGAATTTGGGGAGATTGAAGACGAGCCATGCTGCTGCACTCTGGATCAGTTGCGAGGACCTGATGTCCTGCAGAGTAGGACCAGCCAAGAGCAGGTTGCAGAAGTCATGCCTTGAAATGACAAGAGACTGGACTGTCAGACCGTTTATCATAAAAATGTTCACACAGTGTAAACACTGAGTTCAAATGATGCACAAAAACCGAGATGCATGTTTTTCTATGGACAGCGACGATATTAGATCATAAGCTGTGACATCAGCATCAGTAGTACGTACTCTTTTCAAAAACCCACCAAGTCTTGGTTTTACCATTTATGGGCTTAAATACAGTAACCTGATTCACAAATCACAGCACTTAGCAGACCCCATCCTCACTAACCAGAGTGATTTCATCCACCTGTGACCGAGTATCAGCCAGTAATCCAGCCTAATACAACACTCTTCACTCACTACTGTTAATTTTATTAGTTTATAGCATTCATTTTATTACAAAGGGTTAAAAGACTGGCATGATTTCCATATCCCATATTCCCACAGTTGCAACTTCATAGAAAAGTTATTTTGCTATTTGCTACAAGCTATTTTGGAGCGTTTCCGTTGGTCCATTCAGCATACAATCTTCACAATGTTCAAACAATGTAAATTTCCATGTTTTTCTTTGGCCAGAGATGATATCAGAACACTCGGGATAGTAAATGTGGACCCTAATTAAACTGCTGCTACAGGAGTTAGCGCTACTGCTGAGGTAAACAATGATTACATTCCTCCCGTTTCATCTTCTCTGATCTACAGCTCCACACCGTCTGATACATAATCAGATAAAAACATAGATCAGAGTCACTAAAAGATCTAAATCTGTCAGTAAACAAGCTTTTAAATGAATAGCAGGACTTTTACAGTGGTGGTCTGACGTCTTGCGTCACAGGACGCTGGTAATATGGTGGATGTAGTACGTCTGAGATTGTGTGGCTACTAAAACTCTCCTACTGAAACTACCTACTAGTCTACCGCTCAAGCAGTACGTACTGACTCTAATCCAGTACCTACTGACTTGTAGGCGATTTTGGACGCACCTTTACTTTCCAGATCTGTTTAAAACAAAATTTACAACAAAAATCAGACAAATGTCCAAATACTTTTAACATTTACATGTCAAATAATGACATCTGAGTAGGGCAGGGTCAACATATGCCATATGCAACTGTCTCAAATAGTTTAAAACTGCAACTAAACAAAATAGTAAGTTAAAGAGTTATTAAAAGTTAAGGAAATTAAAAATTGTCAGGCGGCACAACTAGCAAGTCATATGGTGCAACCAGACCAGAACAGCTTTACTCACTAAAATAAACCGTACAAAGCTGTGATACCACTGACTATATTATAGATCTACAATGCACATAGATTATTATTGTTACATCATATTTTAACACATTTCAGTGTGAAATAATAAGAATATTAACTAATAAATATAGGTTATTAAAGAATAATAATATGTATTAATTAAGATTTATTGAATTGTCCTTGTTAGAGCTGTTGCTATTGTTAAATTGTTTCCTGATTACAGGAACATGAGCTGGTATATGTAAACTTTGGAACATATTTTTGGGTGGAGTCTGTTTGGCTGTTGCATAAGCTGTTGAGGAACAACAGTGTTTAAGGTTCAGGGTATGTACAGTTCTATATATGAACTCTCGTTATTACACTATATAACTATAGGTACAGTCTAAGGCACCTTTAATAACATTTTCCTTTATCTGTAGAGTTGCAATGTCAGATACCCAAGATGTTGGACCAGAAATGTAATGTTATAATTTAGTTTAGACAGCGATAACATAAACATCCATCTCAGTATCTTCTCTGCTGGATCATCCACAGAATGTACCAGCGCAGGAAACTGCAGACGCTCGGGAGGAATGTAAAACCAAACATTTTTAGTGCAGACTGTCACCGTCTGTCCTGGACGTCTCTACTCGGATCCAGCGCTGATCTTCCGCAGATACAGATGTATCGGCTGCGGCCCAAGACGATGGTCGAGCCTCAGCCAGACAGCAGAGCCATCACTCATCATCTGGCAGAAGACAGGAGTTCTCTCTGTAGGAGGCTGGAGCATACAGAACCCACAGCCCCACTTAGCAACAACTGGTGATGAATAGTTCACTAATAATAGTAATGATAATAATAATATTGAAATTGTATTTAATTGAATTAATTTTCACAATTAATAAATTTTATGCTGTTAGCCAATTAGAGCGTGTTAAGTTCTCCAAGTTTCTGTATCAGCAGTGTGCAAGCAGTTTCAGCACATCTAGTACATATATATTATATATGTTCAATTATATACTGTATATGTTATATATACGAGTGTATGCAAATGTTAAGGCACCCACGATCATACTAGTTTTACTGTTGATGGCTGTTGATTCTTTCTTTATTCTTTCATATTTTATAATTATAGTGTATAGTAAGACATTTATGACTTTTTGTCCCCAAAGATCTAATATTGTCATGTGGCGCAACTCTGTATATTGAAAAAGTAAACATATTTTGTGATGTAAAACTCTATGTGAAATAATTTGGCATGGTTTTTATTTGAGAACTTAAAAACTGATAAGGCGACTTTAAAAATACTGAAGACTTTTATTTTGACATCCTTAGTTTTACAATAATAGTCACAGGTGTCCTTCATGGTGCAATACCAAGATCAGTAGTCCTTTCAAAAACTCATGTTGGTTAGAGACCTCCTCAGAAAAAAAAAAATGTGTAATGATAATCAGTTTTAATTCTTATTAATTATTGTAATTGTGTTTAATATATATATATATATATATATATATATATATATATATATATATATATATATATATATATATATATATATTTATTTATATTCCAGTTCAAGTATAAAAAATTCGAGTGTAGCAGCCTGTATAATTTAAAATTCGTCAGGTGGCACAACAAGCAAGTCATATGGTGTAACCAGACCAGAACAGCTTTACTCACTAAGCTAAACCGTACAAAGCGATACCACTGACTATAGTATAGATCTACAATGCACATTATTATTATTGTTACATCATATTTTAACACATTTCAATGTGAAATAATAAGAATATTAACTAATAAATATAGGTTATTAAAGAATAATAATATGTATTAATTAAGATTTATTGAATTGTCCTTGTTAGAGCTGTTGCTATTGTTAAATTGTTTCCTGATTACAGGAACATGAGCTGGTATATGTAAACTTTGGAACATATTTTTGGGTGGAGTCTGTTTGGCTGTTGCATAAGCTGTTGAGGAACAACAGTGTTTAAGGTTCAGGGTATGTACAGTTCTATATATGAACTCTCGTTATTACATTATATAACTATAGGTACAGTCTAAAGCACCTTTAATAATATTTTCCTTTATCTGTAGAGTTGCAATGTCAGATACTCAAGATGTTGTTCCAGCAGCGACGATATATATGCAAACATACGTTAGAGAAATATTAATATTAATAACAGAATATCTTACAGTAACCATACCAAGTTTACTAACAATTACATACCAGCTCACTGTAGGTTAAAGCAAAAGCATGCAATTCGCACATAAGCTTCTATAACACTGCCAATCAAAAGTTTGGGCAAATCTAAGTGAATATATATGTTCATTAAGATGCGTGTAAACAGTGAAGTTGGAGCCCATGTACACAAATATTACTAAAACAAACATTTGAGTGTATTTAAATGTAAAAATGAGAATGTATATTTTTACAAGAGCTATAAAACCACCAAACCTGTTTATGAGAACAAGATCTCAGCATCTACACTATCTTCTTCAGTCCTGTTAGAGAAGCAGCTCATGAAGCTCCTCATGAAGCTGCTGGTCAGAATGTTCAAAGTATGTAAACCTGCATCAGAGCAAATGAGCTCATTTCTAAAAGACCCTCTAAACATTCTTTAAACACAACCAGATGTTTAATTCTGCTCCAGGAATAATTCCATACTGACTATTCTATAGTTCTGATCTCCTCACACTTATTCACTAATATTATTATTATTAATGTAGTACACCAGGCGAGGTGTCTCCAAACTTTTGACTGGCAGTGTACTTCATTGCTAAAACTGTTCTGTTGGGCCGCTTGAGCTACTCCTGTCTCTCCTCGCGCTCCTCCCGTTACACTTTCTATCTTCAAGCGTCTTTCCTCAACTTCGGGAATCTTTTTCCTCCTTGTGTTTCTCTCCTTTCCACTTTTCTCTCGCTCTCGTCTCTCTCCCGGCCCGGCTGTGTTGATTAGAGAGGAGAACATGTGGTTGAAATCGGAGGGTCTCTGCGTTTGCCAAGCCGCAAGCTGGGACGGAGCTTTGCAGCAGGAGAATGTACCATTGTTCAAAGCGCCATCCACCAGGAGAGCGGGCGAGAGACAGGAGGTAGGAGGTGAAGGAGAGAGAGAGAGAAGTTAGGTCAGGGGAGGGGACGAAAGAGACGGAGGCTACGAAAAGCTGGCAGGAGGAGAGGGGGGCATGCTCGGAGGTGCTCTGGGTTAAACCAGACCGAGCAGAGAGTGGACACGTCCGCTTGAAAGGAGGAACCAGGAAGAAGGTCGGATAGTTCCAGTAAAGTTTTCCAAATGTTGCCGCAAAGAAGCCCAAACATCTGACAAGCTGGGCGGGAGCCACGTTCCGGGTTATGATGTGTCACCAGCCAAGATGTTCTCTGATATCACATGACCACTGTGGACCAAGCTGGCATGCCTGTCCGAATATGATGCTTGAGGGACCATCTACCTAACTGTCTAGCACTACCTTCACCTACCTGTGTGCAGGTAAACTGTAACACCAACATCTACCACTGAGCTTTGGAGGTGTGGAAATCCACAAACCAGAAATGGAACCCATAATGCGCACAGTGGAGTCACATTATTATGACCATCCATAGTGACTGTCGTGAGCAGCTAGGAGACTCAGTAAGGTGCTGGTAGGTGGTCACAGGTATCTGGAGGTATCATGCTGACTGCAGTGCATCCCACAGCTGCTGGAGGGAGCGTGGAGGAGGATCCATAGAGCCAACACCTCCAAACAGGTGGTCCCACAGATGCTCAACTGGGTTCCAGTTTGAGGAATTAGGGTTTCAGGGTAATGCTTGGAAGTCTTGGTCAGCTCTTCCAACCAGTGTGGGACATTTCTAGTTGTGTCTCATGTCTCATTGTCTTGCTGGAAGATCCCGTCCACCTCAGAGAAGACCATCAGCATGTATGGTGTAGGTGATCTGCAAGGATGGATTCAGACCCAAATCAGTTGAGAGTATCTTCCACATGGATGAGTGGGTCCAGAGCAGAATGGCATCGTGTATAGACTGTGTATTTGTACTGGACTAAATGAACTTTGGTCTTTTCAGCCTTAAGCATCTACATGAGCAGGTTGATTATGTCTGGTTGAGCAGATTCACACTCCAGCTCTGCTAGCCTGGCTTGAGGTTTAGGGTGTGAACGTATGGCTACTGCTATTTGGACGCGCAAAGCAAGCAAACACTGTGTGTTTGTACACATTCGAGCTAAACCCAACCTCAAAGCCCATAATGAGGTCTGAGAGCTGAACTGAGCCGAAATTAAGAATTTGGGAGTGGTGGCTTTCGTAGCGCCTCTGGTTCCCCCCCTTCGCTCACACGTTCAGAAACTGCCAGCTAAACAGGAAGGAACCCAAATGACTGTGGTTTTGGTTCAGCTAGGCTGATTGAAGATGAGCTGTGACAGGGATGGGATGGAATTTTTGGAAGCCGTGTAAAAAGGTGGGGTTTGATTCTAAGGAATTTTTTGGAATGGTACAAAATGATGGGCGGGGCATTTCTATGTGTCATAATAAATATATAAACACTCACTGAGCACTCTTTTACGTACACCTGCCTGCATCAGCTCCAGTGACCATAGTGTGTTGGTATGTTGGTGTGTGTTGTGTTGGTGTGAGTGGATCAGTTGATCAGAGTGTTTTAACACTGTGTCCACTCACTGTCCACTCTATTAGACACCGCTATATTGTTACCTTGTGTACCTCTAGACCTTCATTGGTGGTATATATATATATATATATATATATATATATATATATATATATATATATATATATATATATATATATATGTTGAGGGTGAGTCAGAAGTCCTAGGACACCCTTTTAATTCAGGAGTGAAAGGGAAAATGCCATATCTGAATACCCCAAGCAAGTAACGGGTGAGAGGGCCTATCTTTTAGGCTATGTCCTGAACATGTCTGCATCTTGAAAGCCGCCATATTGAATCAAGGGCAAGTTTTTCCAATGGGAAGGTGGTCGTGTAGCAGATCAAAGAATATATATATGTAATTACACATGGGTATTATCTTATATATATATATTATATTATATATATATATAAGATAATACCCATGTGTAATTACATAAGCTGTGTAAAAAATGTCCCAAACTATCACCTCAAATCTTCTTCTCATGTTTTAAACTCTTGTCTATATTAATCAGCAGCTCCATATACTGACCACACAAATGGCCCCGATGGCTCCCTGTGTTTTTCCAACGTTCCATATTTGCATGATGCCTGTTTTCAAAATTCGGGGCCCACAGAGACCTCCAAAGTCTTATAATTAGTCATAAATTCAGTTTTGCAACACTGTGGAGGCTCCGTTTCCAAGTACAGGAGAGAACAATACAGGAGACATGCTTTACTGGACAATATGAGCTTGTTGGTTATTCCAAAATCATGGGCTTCAAAATGAGGTCGACCCCACTTCACAGCTATAACAGTCTCAACTCTTCTAGGAAGGCTTTCCACAAGACGATGGACTGTATTACTTGGGAACTGCATGAACTTCTCTTTCAAACAGAATTTCATGCTACATAGGCCTATATATATTGAATGGACAAAAGTATGTGGACACGTGACCATCACATCTATAGAAGCTTGTTAGATATTTCAAAATCATGAGTTTTAATATAAAGGAACCCTTCGCAGCTACAGGAGACATGCTTTACTGGACTATATGAGCTTGTTGGTTATTCCAAATTCATGGGCTTCAAAATGAGGTTGACACCACTTCACAGCTATAACAGCCTCAACTCTTCTAGGAAGGCTTTCCACAAGACGATGGACTGTATTATTTGGGTAATGCATGGGCGTCTGCTTCAAACACATTTCCATGCTATGTAGGGGTATACATTTTATGGACAAAAGTATGTGGACACGCGACCGTCACACCTATATGAGCTTGTCGGTTATTCCAAAATCATAGGCTTTAATATGAAGAAACCATTCGCAGCTTTAACAGTCTCCAATCTCCTGGAAAGGCTTTCCTCAAGACATTGGACTATAGTATTATTTGGGTCCTGCAAGAGCATCTCCTTTAAACACATTTCCATGCTACATAGGCATATACATTGTATGGACAAAAGTATGTGGACACCTGACCATCACACCTATATGAGCTTGTTGGTTATTCCAAAATCATGGGCTTCAATATGAGGTCAACCCCCCTTAACAGCTATAACAGCCTCCACTCGTCTAGGAAGGCTTTCCACGAGACTTCTACTTCAAACACATTTCCATACTATATAGGCTTATACATTGTATGGACAAAAGTATGTGGACACCTGACCATCACACCTCTATGAGCTTGTCGGTTATTCCAAAATCATGGGCTTCAATATGAGGTCAACCCCCCTTAACACCTATAACAGCCTCCACTCGTCTAGGAAGGCTTTCCACGAGACTTCTACTTCAAACACATTTCCATACTACATAAGCTTATACATTGTATGGACAAAAGTATGTGGACACCTGACCATCACACCTATATGAGCTTGTCGGTTATTCCAAAATCATGAGCTTTAATATGAAGTAACCCTTCCCAGATATATCAGCAGCTCAATATGCTGACCCCACCAATGGACCCGATGGCTCCCTCTGTTTTTCCAGCGTTCCGTATTTGCATGTCTGTTTTCAAAATCCGGGACCCACGGAGACTTCCAGAGTCTTATAATTAGTCATAAATCCGGTTTTGTGCAACGCTGTTGAGGAGCAGCTGAAGCTGCAGGCCTTGTTTCCAGGAGAGTGCAGGAGAGATCAATACAGGAGACACGCTTTACTGGACCCCGTATTTATGACCCTGACTCAGACAGTGTGGGCGATTCTTCATTTTCACAACGGAGCCCATAATTCTAATGACCGTCCGACTGTCCTAGAGCAGCTGCTACTACAGATGTTCCCCTTCGCAAAGTTCTCTCTCTCACGGCTGAAAACAGCAACTTCATACTGGAGCATTTCTGATAGTTAGCTCGCGTCTGAAATTAGCTCTGCTCCGCCACTGACCCGAGTCGCGGGGAAGGTCCTACAATTATCCCGAAATACATTCCACGTCGCTTTCATCCACATATTTGGAGTGGTTTTATTATGGATACGCATGGTTGCCTTGCTACTGTACTATACTAGACGTATTGCTTTTGATAGCTGAATTAGAGCAAAGATTTATGAGTGTGTTATTTGGCTTCAGACTTTCACCCAATTGCGTAATTGAAAGTAAGCGCGGCGAAAGTTCAGAACGGCGAGAAAAGTGAGACTGTGAAATCTAATACGTCTCAGTCTGTCATGTGGAATTGCACACGCGTTAACCTATGGCTTTGCATGCTGCGGGAGAGCTCCAGCTCGAGAACTCCCCCAGTGAAGACTGGACGGGCTCTGTTTTGTCTGTGTTTCGTCCACTCTAATTTGTTTGGTCTTTAGCGAGTAGAGCAGGACAGTCTTTACATTGTGAACTGCATGAACTTCTCTTTCAGGCCCCTTCTTACGCTATGTTGGCTTGTATTTGGTATGGACAAAAGTATGCGGACACCCGGCCATCACATCTATATGAGATTGTCGGTTATTCCGAAATCATGGGCTTTAATATGAAGTAATCCTCCGTAGCTATTCCAGCCTCCACTCCTCTAGGAAGGCTTTCCACAAGATGTTGGACTGCATTATGTGGGAATTGCTTGGACTTCTCTTTCAAACTGAATTTCAACTGCATAGGCTTATATACTGAATGGACAAAAGTATGTGGACACCCGACCATCGCACCTACAGTATATGAGCTTGTTGGTTATTCCAAAATCATGGGCTTTAATATGAAGTAATCCTCCGTGGCTATTCCAGCCTCCACTCCTCTAGGAAGGCTTTCCACAAGACATTGGACTGTATTATTTGGGAATTACTTGGACTTCTCTTTCAAACTGAATTTCAACTGCATAGGCTTATATACTGAATGGACAAAAGTATGTGGACACCTGACTATCACCACCTATATGAGAATGTTGGTTACTCCAAGATCATGGTCTTTGACATAAAGAAACCCTCTTCAGATATAACAGCCTGCACTCCTCTAGGAAGGCTTTCCACAAGACATTCCATCGTATTATGTGGGAATTGCTTGGACTTCTCTTTCAAACTGAATTTCAACAGCATAGGCTTATATACTGAATGGACAAAAGTATGTGGACACCCGACCATCGCACCTACAGTATATGAGCTTGTTGGTTATTCCAAAATCATGGGCTTTGATATAAAGTTGACCCTCTGCTGATATAACAGCCTCTGCTCTACTGTAGACGTGTATTTTTGGGAATTTGTACCGGTGAAGTCAGGCACTGATGATGGATGAAGGCGAAGTGAGATTTAGGACTAGCCACTGGAGTTCCTCCACACCAGTCTCATGTGTCCAGGTCTTTATGGAGCTGGCTTCGTGCGCAGGGACGCAGTCATTCTGGAAAAGAAAAGAGTTCTTCCCCAAACTGCTGCCACAATGCTGTAAGCATATCATTTCTAAAAGGCTTTCGTACACTGTAGCATTAGCATCATCTCTTAAAGAGAGAGAACATGTTTCTGCTGCTTTACACCACTCTCGCCAACACTCAGCACCAGAACCAGTTCCGTTACTGCTATACGATGATATACTGGGGTTATATATGCACAGTGTACATAACTATACTACTAGTAGTAATAATAATATTATTTACTCACGTTTCAGTGTAGATGGGCTAACTTTGTTTTAAATGCTTAGCTGGTAGCTGGTAATGAATTGGCTGTTAATTACTACTTTATTAAGCTGTAACTACAGTGTATTAAACATTTCCACAGCACTATTGTTTGGATATAATTTAATCTTCTTTGCACAACATTGTAAGTGTCCACTGCTAACTAATGTAGTAAATAGTTTGAGAAGTTATTTACTAGCTATTAAGCGTGACGAGACTTAATTAGGCTATAATATGTATAACATACTACATTTACACGTTCATAACAACAATAACAATACTATTATTATTGCTAGTATTGCTATTAATAATAATAATAACAATAACAGTAATTGCCCACATTTCAGTATAACAGGTCTAACTTTATTGATTGTGCTTATTAACCCTTAATAGACCAATAACTGGCAAAGGTATGAATATGAACTACTATGTTATTAAACTGTAACTACAGTGTATTACGGCTTTCCACAGCACTATTGTTTGGGTATTTTAAGTGTTTCCTGTATGTAGTAATTAACTTGAGTTATTTACTAGCTATTAAGCGAGATGAGACTTAATTAGGCTATAATATGTATAACATACTACACTTACAATACATTTGTCACAGTGCATAACAACAATACTATTATTATTGCTAGTATTATTACTACTACTACTACCACTAATAATAATAATAATAATAATAATAATAATAATAATAATAATAATAATAATAATAATAATAATAATAATAAAAAATGCCCACATTTCAGTATAAAGGGACTAACTTTATATATTGTGCTTTAACCCTTAATAGACCAAATAACTGGCAAAGGAATGAATATGATTGAATGAATATTAATTACTACTACTACTACTACTACTACTACTACTAATAATAATAATAATAATAATAATAATAACTGCCCACATTTCAGTATAAAGGGACTAACTTTATATATTGTGCTTTAACCCTTAATAGACCAAATAACTGGCAAAGGAATGAATATGAATAAATGAATATTAATTACTACTACTACTACTACTACTACTACTACTACTACTACTACTAATAATAATAATAATAATAATAATAATAATAATAATAATAACTGCCCACATTTTAGTATAAAGGGACTAACTTTATATATTGTGCTTTAACCCTTAATAGACCAAATAACTGGCAAAGGAATGAATATGAATGAATGAATATTAATTACTACTACTAGTACTACTACTACTACTACTACTACTACTACTACTAATAATAATAATAATAATAATAATAATAATAATAATAATAATAGTAATAATAATAATAATAATAATAATAATAATTGCCCATGTTTTAGTATAAAGGGACTAACTTTATTTATTGTGCTTATTAACCCTTAACAGGCCAATAACTGGCAAAGGAATGAATATGTATTACTATGTTATTAAGCTGTAACTACAGTGTATTAAGCTTTTCCACAGTACTATTTTTGGGTATTATTTAATCTTCCTTGCACAACAGTTTAGGTCTATTTAAGTGTCCACTGTTTTCTAAAGTAGTAATTAGCTTAAGAAGTAATTTACTAGCTATTAAGCGTGATGAGACTTAACAAGGCATGTATAACACACTGCACTTATAATACATTTGCCACAGTGCATAACAACAATATCAACAATACTATTATTATTGATACTACTTATAATAATAATCTCCTCTCTGTAAAAAGGGACTATCTTTATTTATTGTGCTTATTAGACCTTATTAACCCCATAGCTGGTAATGACTTGTCTGATAATTACTATGTTATTAAGCTGTAACTACAGTGTATTAGGCGTTTCCATAGCACCACTGTTGAAGAGTAATTAACCAGCTATTGAGCGTGAAGAGGCGTATGTTATACGTATGTATAAAGCACTACATTTACAATATATTTGCATAGTTATTGCTTACTGATGCGTGGTTTCTTAGCAACTGGCTTGCTAAACCATAATAAGATCATGGTTTTGTATTGCTTACAATATACACGCAGTAAAATGATTCATTCTGAGTGTTCTGAACATTTAAGAGGGTCTTTATATGAAGAGAACAATCAAGATGATCACTTACAGGCACAGCGCAATCGCCCTGGAAACCAATAAGACAAAGCAGACGGACTCATGTTCTCATAACATGCTTGATACATTAATAGGTTCATTAGTTCTTACACGTAACCGTCAACACTACTTCACTGAGCCGGGCTGAAGCGCCCCTGTGCTCATTCCGGGCCTCGCCAGCGTCCAAACCATCGTTAGAGCGGACGTTTAGCAGCCAAGCCGCGATACGCCGCCTGCCCTTAAAACAGAACCTGCCTCGTTTCAACAATCTCTGCCACCCCCAGCTGATTTTTACATTCCCGGCGGTTCGTCTTCTGGTTTTCCAGCAGCTGCCGGAGTGCCAAAGTCTGCTGGAGGCTCGATTAAACAGGCTTCCACCTCAAACACAAATACACAGCCTGGAACGAGCTCCATTCGTCTGCCGCGCTGGCCCGGACCTCCGCCACTTCTGCAACCCTTCATCTCGACCCCGACGCAGCCAGAGCTATCAGACGCTAACTATAGCGAGAATCTACGACTCGAACAAGCCGCGATCACTCACCGCCTGTGAGCTCCCAACACAATGCGGCCATAGACGCTCTGGATAGGCAGATCCAGGAATAGACTTCTCCGTGCGCCCACAGTCGGGGTTACGGGGGGCTAAAATTAGCTCGGGAATTTAGCAGAGACAATGTTTCAGCCTTTATTGCTGTGGAACAGACAGGTCTGCGTTTGGGGGGGAGCTGAAATGAAACTAATATGTTTAAAGCTGTGGCAGGAGAGTGTAAATGTGGGACAGGTACAAGTAGAAGCTGTAGCGGTGTGGCTCTGGGGGGACCGGGTGGGCTTTCCTGCACCTTTCAGCTTTTATTGGTGTAACAGAACTGGCCCACACGTGTTGTATGGATCGTAGTGTGTTATATTTTTATATTGAATTTATTCTGAGGATCTGTGAGATGACAGTATTAAGACTAGGTTTGTTTTTGGGAACCTCATAGACCTACAACCAAAACATCTATGATCTAATCAGCCGTTCCTTTGGGTGAGCTATCACGTTTCCTTTAGTTTCTGCCTCCACTTTGAGGCAAGTCGAGGTTTTTTTATATGCACCTTTAACAACAGATGTTGTCACAAAGCAGCTTTACAGAAAATCCGGGTCCAAACCCCCCCGTTAAGCAAGCAGGGGCTCCTCAGAGCAAGATGAAGAACCTCAAGAGGAACCTGACAACAAGCAAGCAGGATCTACAGGAGGGTCAGCGTCATGCAGGTGAAGCTCTCTAAGCACTGAACAGCAGGAGCTCCAAGGTGGGTAAACTGGTCCAGACTGCAGCAAATAGGGGCAACTGGTCAAAGCAGGAGAAGCAGCAGCATCAGACCACACAGGCTGGACAGTTGTTCAGTATCAGACCACACAGGATGGACAGTTGTTCAGTATCAGACCACACAGGATGGACAGTTGTTCAGTATCAGACCACACAGGATGGACAGTTGTTCAGTATCAGACCACACAGGATGGGCAGTTGTTCAGTATCAGACCACACAGGGTGGGCAGTTGTTCAGTATCAGACCACACAGGATGGGCAGTTGTTCAGTATCAGACCACACAGGATGGGCAGTTGTTCAGTATCAGACCACACAGGATGGACAGTTGTTCAGTATCAGACCACACAGGATGGGCAGTTGTTCAGTATCAGACCACACAGGATGGACAGTTGTTCAGTATCAGACCACACAGGATGGGCAGTTGTTCAGTATCAGACCACACAGGCTGGACAGTTGTTCAGTATCAGACCACACAGGATGGGCAGTTGTTCAGTATCAGACCACACAGGATGGACAGTTATTCAGTATCAGACCACACAGGATGGACAGTTGTTCAGTATCAGACCACACAGGATGGGCAGTTGTTCAGTATCAGACCACACAGGATGGACAGTTGTTCAGTATCAGACCACACAGGATGGGCAGTTGTTCAGTATCAGACCACACAGGCTGGACAGTTGTTCAGTATCAGACCACACAGGATGGACAGTTATTCAGTATCAGACCACACAGGATGGACAGTTGTTCAGTATCAGACCACACAGGATGGGCAGTTGTTCAGTATCAGACCACACAGGATGGGCAGTTGTTCAGTATCAGACCACACAGGATGGACAGTTATTCAGTATCAGACCACACAGGATGGACAGTTGTTCAGTATCAGACCACACAGGCTGGACAGTTGTTCAGTATCAGACCACACAGGATGGGCAGTTGTTCAGTATCAGACCACACAGGATGGACAGTTATTCAGTATCAGACCACACAGGATGGACAGTTGTTCAGTATCAGACCACACAGGATGGGCAGTTGTTCAGTATCAGACCACACAGGATGGACAGTTATTCAGTATCAGACCACACAGGATGGGCAGTTATTCAGTATCAGACCACACAGGATGGACATTGTGTGAATAGAATTGTGGCCTCCTACACAGTCTTCTTTCCTCTGTTTGCTTTCAGAACCATCTTTACCTCCATCTCTCCATCACAGAGAGACAGATAGACAGACACACGCCTCATCTGTCACACTGTCCTCCTCATTTAGCTCCTCACTCTCTCCCATTCTCTCCCTCTCTCTGTCTTCCTATCTGTCTCTCTCCCTATCTGTCTCTCTCTCCCTATCCCCCCCTCTCTCTGTCCCTGTCTCTCTCTCTCCACATCTCTCTCTCTCTGTCTGTCTGTCTCTCAGCCTCTCTCTCTGTCTGTCTCTCTCTGTCTCTCACTCCCTCTCTCTTCTGCCTCTTTTTCTCTCTCTCTCTGCCTCTCCCTCTCTCCAAATCTCTCTCTCTCTCTCTCTTTCTCTCTGCCTCTCTCTCTGCCTCTCTCTCTCTGTGTCTGTCTGTCTTTCTCTCCTCTCTCTCTGTCCCCCTCTCTCTTCTCTCTGTCTTTCTGCCTCTCGCTCTCTCTCACTCCCTATTTCTCTCTCTCTCTCTCTTTCTCTCTCTTTCTCTCTGCCTCTCTCTCTCTGTCTGTCTGTCTGTCTGTCTGTGTCTCTCGCTCCCTCTCTTTGCCTCTCTCTCTTCTGCCTCTCTCTCTGTCTGTCTCTCTCTCCCCATCTCTTTCTCTCTCTCTCTCTCTCTCTCTCGTCTCTCTCTTTCCTCATCTTTCTCTCTCGTCTCTCTCTCTCCCCCATCTTTCTCTCTGTCTCTCTTTCTGCCTCTCTCTGTCTCTCTGCCTCTTTCTCTCTCTCTCTCTCTCTCTCTGTCCCTCTCTCCCCCTCTCTCTCTCTGTCCCCATCTCTCTCTCTCTCTGTCTCTCTGCCTCTCTCTTTCTCTGCCTCTCTCTCTCTCTCTCTCTCTCTCTCTCTCTCTCTCTGTCCCTCTCTCCCCCTCTCTCTCTGTCCCCATCTCTCTCTCTCTCTTTCTCTGCCTCTCTCTCTGTCTGCCTTTCTCTCTCTCTCTCTCTCTCTCTCTCTCTCTCTCTCCTCTCTCTCTCTCTCTGTCTCTCTCTCTCTCTCTCTCTCTCTCTCTCTCTCTCTCTCTCTCTCTCTCTCTCTCTCTCTCTCTCTCTCTCTCTGTCTCTGTCTCTGGGGGTAAAACAAACCCGTTGCACATGGCCATGTGTGCAATCCAAACAAAGCGTCGGGGGACGAGTCCGATTTCAGGCTCCTCGCGCTCGCCCGTGTCCTTGAGCCGCGAGTCGAAGTCCCACATGTACAAACAAGCATAATGAAAAATAAATTTCACCTCCTCCGTCAGCGGGCCTGCAGCGGGCCGGGCCCTTCAGGGAGCTGAAATCATGTGTTTAGGAACGACTCCTGGAGGCGCTCACTCACACGCACGCAGATTTGTTTTAAGTAATTAAGATCCAGCTAATCATAGACAGCGCTAATGGAGGGAAGCAAAGCAAACCCACGTGCAGGCGGCTCACAGCAGCTGCTCTCGCGGCCCACCGAGCGGCGCCTTGGTGAGCAATGGCAGCATCAACCCGCACACGAGCACGCAGCTCACTCTCCACGTCTCGCACAGCGGAACCAAGAGAACCATCCTATAAACCTGCTCCACCTTCTCACTGAGATGATTAAAGAGACGAACGAGAAACCCCCTTCTGATGATGCGTCTTAAAGGTGAAGGAGCTTCCTGTTCCAGTTTCTTGTAGCTGTAGTTTTAAACCTCTCACCAGTGACCAGTCACATCACCTCCAGACCAACTGTTCACTCTACAATACTCACTCCTACCGAGCACACGAGGGTGAAGCAGCTCATTCACCAGTTTTCTGTTCCACCTTAAACAGTGCAGCAGGAGCCAGAACGTACCTGCACCTCCATTTAAGGTGGAAACAGGAGAACTGGTGAAGGACAAGCTGAGCTGATGGTGCTGGTGGTCAGTAAGAGTGAGTATTATAGTGTGTAAGGGTGATCTGGTTTGAACACTGGTGGTCAGTAGGAGTGAGTATTGTAGTGTGTAAGGGTGATCTGGTTTGAACACTGGTGGTCAGTAGGAGTGAGTATTGTAGTGTGTAAGGGTGATCTGGGGGTGAACACTGGTGGTCAGTAGGAGTGAGTATTGTACTGTGTAAGGGTGATCTGGGGGTGAACACTGGTGGTCAGTAGGAGTGAGTATTGTAGTGTGTAAGGGTGATCTGGGGGGTGAACACTGGTGGTCAGTAGGAGTGAGTATTGTAGTGTGTAAGGGTGATCTGGGGGTGAACACTGGTGGTCAGTAGGAGTGAGTATTGTAGTGTGTAAGGGTGATCTGGGGGTGAACACTGGTGGTCAGTAGGAGTGAGTATTGTACTGTGTAAGGGTGATCTGGGGATGAACACTGGTGGTCAGTAGGAGTGAGTATTGTAGTGTGTAAGGGTGATCTGGGGGTGAACACTGCTGATCAGTAGGAGTGAGTATTGTAGTGTGTAAGGGTGATCTGGGGGTGAACACTTGTGGTCAGTAGGAGTGAGTATTGTAGTGTGTAAGGGTGATCTGGGGGTGACCACTGGTGGTCAGTAGGAGTATTGTAGTGTGTAAGGGTGATCTGAGGGTGAACACTGGTGGTCAGTAGGAGTGAGTATTGTAGTGTGTAAGAGTGATCTGGGGGTGAACACTGGTGGTCAATAGGAGTGAGTATTGTACTGTGTAAGGGTGATCTGGGGGTGAACACTGGTGGTCAGTAGGAGTGAGTATTGTAGTGTATAAGTGTGATCTGGGGGTGAACACTGGTGGTCAGTAGAGGTGAGTATTGTAGTGTGTAAGGGTGATCGGGGGGTGAACACTGGTGATCAACACTTTAGTATGTGGTAGTTTGTTTTCTTGGTGGTTCTTAATCTGCTGCTCGATAGCAGCTCAAAGCTCTCTTCATCACATCAGCATCACCTCCAACATCTACTGTAACATCTCACCTCCATCTCCTCCACTCTGTTCCTCACCTCCATCTCCTCCACTCTGTTCCTCACCTCCATCTCCTCCACTCTGTTCCTCACCTCCATCTCCTCCACTCTGTTCCTCACCTCCATCTCCCTCACTCTGTTCCTCACCTCCATCTCCTCCACTCTGTTCCTCACCTCCTTCTCCTCCACCCTGTTCCTCACCTCCATCTCCTACACCCTGTTCTTCACCTCCATCTCCTCCACTCTGTTCCTCACCTCCATCTCCTACACTCTGTTCCTCACCTCCATCTTCTCCACTCTGTTCCTCACCTCCATCTCCTTCACTCTGTTCCTCACCTTCATCTCCTTCACTCTGTTCCTCACCTCCATCATCTCCACTCTGTTCCTCACCTCCATCTCCTCCACCCTGTTCTTCACCTCCATCTCCTCTACTCTGTTCTTCACCTCCATGCTCATGTGATCTGTATATGTATTTGAATCCACTGTATATGTATTCACTATCCATATTTATATGTATTTGTATTTAAATTCATTGTAAATGTATTTAATATCCATATTTATATTTATATGTATGTGTACTGACTTATCCAGTATGTTCACCTTCTAGAGTGATTCACAGTAATGTGTTTAAAAGTATGAATTTGTAGTATATTAATAGTGAAAAAGTGATAATTAATGGTTAATTAATAGGAAGTATAGAGTAATGTATGGTGTACATGTAAATACAGCTCTGAGGAGGCAGCTGACTATGTGGTCAGGAAGGAAAGGGTCCAGGAAAGTCAAACATTGGTGGTCCACACAGCGCTCCATGGTGGCAGGAAAGCTAACAATAATCCAGTAGATTAATTACCTGATAATTAACGAGACCAGTGCTGGTTTCACGTTTTTGCTGTAGACGGGCGTCGGCACAGGTTTCAACAGAGCCACGACGGAAAGTTTTGCCAACGCCAGCTGTAGCGTTCCACAGACCACAGTAGTTAATGGAACCATTCAATGTTCTCAACTGTTGCCATTAACCACAGTTGTGGAATAAACCGGATGTTGATCTTTTAGGGAACCATGGACGCCAAACATCTCCTATTTGGATTTGATGGGAAGCTACTATTACACAACAACAAGAACATGCAGCAAAGGTCTCAGGTTTATGAGAGTAAACATGATAATTAGTATATTAACAGTGTAATAAGCAGCTGCTACAACAGAGTTCATAGGTAATTACATTATTATTAACTTATACTAAATAAAACCATCAACAGTCATTATAGTCAACACAATATCTAAATGTATAATCAATAACTAAATATAACTAATGCTTAATAAACACCTTATCAATAATATAATTACTAATTAGTAATGATTTACTAACAGCTCTAAACTGTATTAAACACTATCAGTGTAATAAGCAGCTGTTAATACACAGTGAATAAGTAGTGGGGTTATTAATAATCAGTCAACAGTGTAATCAACTCCCAATATATTATTACAGTATCTGTAATTAAATAACTAAAGCTTAATAAACACTTTAGACCTTAAGAGCAGAGCAAGTTCATTATTAATAATTATTATTTCTTATAACATGGCAAACTATCAGCTAACAGTGTAATCAACTGTTATAAATAAAATAATCAGTAACTTAAAAAACTACTAATTAATTAATAATTTATTACAAAAGAAATGAACTTTATTAAACATGTTAGCAGTGTAATAACCATCTGTTAGTACATAGTTAAAAATTCATTAAGTTATTATAAGCTTATAATGTAGCTTATAACTGCCAGCTAACATTGTAAGAAACCTATATATAATCAGTAACTAAAAAACTACTTATTAATTAATAATTTATTACAAAAGAGATTAACAGTATTAAACATATTAGTAATGTAATAAGCATCTGTTAGTACATAGTGAATAATTCATTAAGTTGTTATTAGCTCATAATATAGCTTATATCTGCCAGCTAACAGTGTAATAAACCTATATATAATCAATAACTAAAAAAATACTAATTAATTAATAATTTATTACAAAATATATGAACAGTATTAACGTATTAGCAGTGTAATAAACATCTGTTCATCTATCAAATACATAATTGACATCTAAATAACTAATGCTTAATAAACACTTTAGTCAAATATAGTCACTAAATAATTTATATCTTGACAGAACTTAACAGCATTAACTGTCATGGCAGTGTAATTAGCAGCTGCTAGAATATAGTTAATAATAAATTCTGTTATTATTAGGTTATAATAAATTAAACTATAACACTGTAATAAATGCCTAATACTCCTAATAAAGTCCTTACTTAATCAGTAAATAAATACTAATCAATAATAATAAACAATGTATTAAAAGATTCATGATTGTAAATAAAAAATGCATACATAATTAGTGACTCACTAACATTAGATTTTTTATTTACGACCCTTAATTTAAAGTATTACTGAATTTTTGGAGATAAATTAGAAATTTAAAGTAAATTATGGGAGAGTCCATCAATACACAATACAAACAAAGCAGCATCCAGACAACAAACATCTCCTGGCTCCTCAGCAAGGCTTGGAATTGGCCAATCAAGCCAATTAGACCCTCTGTTCAAAAACGAAGTAGTTCACAGTTTAAACAGCAGCTTCTACGTGCATCCAAATGCTCCACGCACGACTGGAGGCCCTTATTTCTCATCCTAATTGTATTCAAATCATATAAGAACACCAAGGTAGTCCCCCAGCCTGAGCCAGCGCTCACAGGTCCAATTAAACAGAGCTGCTTACGAACACACCCAGCCAGCCAGGCTCTCGTGCCGCCCCACACCACCACATTTATGGCTGCCGGTCATCCAAGTTGATGACGTGCTGATCAATGATCCCCAAGCAATGCCTCCGATAATTAAAGAGCGGGGGGCCGAGCCAGCCGCGCAAAATTATAGTCCAATTAACATCTTCTCCAAACTCGGGGCCACCGGCGCGCGGCTCAGAAGCGTAAGAGCGGAGCATTTTACTGCGCGGCTGCCAGCGGAGTGTGCACACTAAACAGCTTATTAGGCCCTGAAACAACAGCAGGTCTGGCAGCCAGCGGGAACGCTGAACAATGCCCTGGCACACGGAGAGGGAACGCTCTTAATCCAGCCCATTAAAAGAAGGAGTACAGATGTTTTTCCATACAAATCATACTGGTTTCCAGCTCTACTTATTTTTTATATTTTCCATTTTTCTAAATCCCAAAAGTGTTGCTTAGTTAAGCCCTACTCGCGCTAACACTACTGACTGGTAACAAAGCACAACTGAACACAAACACAAACTTTTCTATTTATTTGGTCTCCCAGTGTCTGTGTGGAGTGTGTATGGTCTCCCAGTGTCTGCGTGGAGTGTGTACGGTCTCCCAGTGTCTGTGTGGAGTGTGTACGGTCTCCCAGTGTCTGTGTGGAGTGTGTATGGTCTCCCAGTGTCTGTGTGGAGTGTGTACGGTCTCCCAGTGTCTGTGTGGAGTGTGTACGGTCTCCCAGTGTCTGTGTGGAGTGTGTACGGTCTCCCAGTGTCTGTGTGGAGTGTGTACGGTCTCCCAGTGTCTGTGTGGAGTGTGTATGGTCTCCCAGTGTCTGTGTGGAGTGTGTACGGTCTCCCAGTGTCTGTGTGGAGTGTGTACGGTCTCCCAGTGTCTGTGTGGAGTGTGTACGGTCTCCCAGTGTCTGTGTGGAGTGTGTATGGTCTCCCAGTGTCTGACTGGAGTGTGTATGGTCTCCCAGTGTCTGTGTGGAGTGTGTACGGTCTCTCAGTGTCTGTGTGGAGTGTGTACGGTCTCCCAGTGTCTGTGTGGAGTGTGTACGGTCTCCCAGTGTCTGTGTGGAGTGTGTATGGTCTCCCAGTGTCTATGTAGAGTGTGTATGGTGTCCCAGTGTCTGTGTGGAGTGTGTATGGTCTCCCAGTGTCTGTGTGGAGTGTGTATGGTCTCCCAGTGTCTGTGTGAAGTGTGTACGGTCTCCTAGTGTCTATGTGGAGTGTGTACGGTCTCCCAGTGTCTGTGTGGAGTGTGTACGGTCTCCCAGTGTCTGTGTGGAGTGTGTACGGTCTCCCAGTGTCTGTGTGGAGTCTATATGGTCTCCCGGTGTCTGTGTGGAGTGTGTACGATCTCCCAGTGTCTGTGTGGAGTGTGTATGGTCTCCCAGTGTCTGTGTGGAGTGTGTATGGTCTCCCAGTGTCTGTGTGGAGTGTGTATGGTCTCCCAGTGTCTGTGTAGAGTTTGTTTGGTCTCCCAGTGTCTGTGTAGAGTGTGTATGGTCTCCCAGTGTCTGTGTCGAGTTTGTTTGGTCTCCCAGTGTCTGTGTGAAGTGTGTACAATCTCCCAGTGTCTGTGTGGAGTGTGTATGGTCTCCCAGTGTCTGTGTAGAGTTTCTTTGGTCTCCCAGTGTCTGTGTAGAGTGTGTACAGTCTCCCAGTGTCTGTGTGGAGTGTGTATGATCTCCCAGTGTCTGTGTGGAGTGTGTATGATCTCCCAGTGTCTGTGTGGAGTGTGTATGATCTCCCAGTGTCTGTGTGGAGTGTGTATGGTCTCCCAGTGTCTGTGTGGAGTGTGTATGGTCTCCCAGTGTCTGTGTGGAGTTTGTACGGTCTCCCAGTGTTTTCCTGAGATGCTAATTTGCTACCCAGGTGTGTGTCCTAGCTTTCACATCATATGTAAATTTGAATGTGACCTATTTAAAAATTAATATTGGAAATAAATGGAATTACAGTGAATGCCAACAAAACATTATGGCCAAAATCATGTGGACACATATTTATCATGCCTTTCTAAAGCCATAGACATTAATAGTTGAGTCCCTCGTGACAGCTGAGACATTATCCACTCCTCTAGAAAGGCATCCCAGGATTTGAGAATGTTTACTGGGAATTTGTGTCCATTCGCTCAAAAGAGCATTCGTGAGGTCAGACATGACTCATCAACCGTACAGTACGTCCCAAAGGGGTTCTGTGGGGCTGCAGTCAGGAGGCTCTGGAGTTCCTGTGCACCAAACTCGTCAAACTGTGTCTTTATTGACCTCCGCAGGAGCAGAATCACGCTGGAACTGGAACGGGACAAGGTCTTCCCGAAAACGTTCCCACAAGGTTGAAAGCATATAATTGTCTAATATGTCTTTGTATATAAATTCTGGTAGGTAGCGTCTCCTGGATTCATCCACCAAACCCAGATTCATCCCCCAGACTGCCAGCTGGTGATTCACCACTCCAGAGAGCACGTTTCCGCTGCTCCAGAGTCCAGTGGCGGTGCTTCACGTCACTCCAGCTGACGCTCACCATTGCACGTAGTGATCTTGGGCTTGTGAGCAGCTGCTCAGCCATTCAAGTCTTTTTGATGAAGCTCTTCATGCACAGCTCTTATGCTGAAGCATGCAGGAATGAAATGTATTCAAGTGTACCAAAGATATAGTGTGTAAACTAAAAAGAAGTGAGTTTTCCTTCAGTTTACTTTCTATGTTCTGATCAGTGAAACACTGAAAACAGTTCTACTTAAGTATAGTAGGCTTATTCTCATGAGTACACAGACAAGTCTAAGTATATTTGACCTTAATTAGATATTATTGTGTGGAGTGTGTACGGTCTCCCAGTGTCGGTATGGAGTGTGTACGGTCTCCCAGTGTCTGTGTGGAGTGTGTATGGTCTCCCAGTGTCTGTGTGGAGTGTGTACGGTCTCCCAGTGTCTGTGTGGAGTCTGTATGGTCTCCCAGTGTCTGTGTGGAGTGTGTATGGTCTCCTAGTGTCTGTGTGGAGTGTGTACGGTCTCCCAGTGTCTGTGTGGAGTGTGTATGGTCTCCCAGTGTCTGTGTGGAGTGTGTATGGTCTCCCAGTGTCTGTGTGGAGTGTGTATGGTCTCCCAGTGTCTGTGTGGAGTGTGTATGGTCTCCCAGTGTCTGTGTAGAGTCTGTATGGTCTCCCAGTGTCTGTGTGGAGTGTGTATGGTCTCTCAGTGTCTGTGTGGAGTGTGTACGGTCTCTCAGTGTCTGTGTGGAGTGTGTACGGTCTCCCAGTGTCTGTGTGGAGTGTGTATGGTCTCCCAGTGTCTGTGTGGAGTGTGTATGGTCTCCCAGTGTCTGTGTAGAGTCTGTATGGTCTCCCAGTGTCTGTGTGGAGTGTGTAAGGTCTCTCAGTGTCTGTGTGGAGTGTGTATGGTCTCCCAGTGTCTGTGTGGAGTGTGTATGGTCTCCCAGTGTCTGTGTGGAGTGTGTATGGTCTCCCACTGTCTGTGTGGAGTGTGTATGGTCTCCCAGTGTCTGTGTGGAGTGTGTACGGTCTCCCAGTGTCTGTGTGGAGTCTGTATGGTCTCCCAGTGTCTGTGTGGAGTGTGTACGGTCTCCCAGTGTCTGTATGGAGTGTGTATGGTCTCCCAGTGTCTGTGTGGAGTCTGTATGGTCTCCCAGTGTCTGTGTGGAGTCTGTATGCTCTCCCAGTGTCTGTGTGGAGTCTGTATGCTCTCCCAGTGTCTGTGTGGAGTTTGTATGGTCTCCCAGTGTCTGTGTGGAGTTTGTATGGTCTCCCAGTGTCTGTGTGGAGTGTGTATGGTCTCCCAGTGTCTGTGTGGAGTGTGTATGGTCTCCCAGTGTCTGTGTGGAGTCTGTATGGTCTCCCAGTGTCTGTGTGGAGTCTGTACGGTCTCCCAGTGTCGGTATGGAGTGTGTACGGTCTCCCAGTGTCTGTGTGGAGTGTGTATGGTCTCCCAGTGTCTGTGTGGAGTGTGTACGGTCTCCCAGTGTCTGTGTGGAGTGTGTATGGTCTCCCAGTGTCTGTGTGGAGTGTGTACGGTCTCCCAGTGTCTGTGTGGAGTGTGTACTGTCTCCCAGTGTCTGTGTGGAGTGTGTATGGTCTCCCAGTGTCTGTGTGGAGTGTGTATGGTCTCCCAGTGTCTGTGTGTCACATACAGTTGATCTACTGGAGCAGATATTTTACAAACCGACTAGAAGGAGTTATTCACGGTTCTTGAGCCCAAACAGGAGTTCCAAACCCTGCAGAAAATCCACCCTCTAAGCGGGTTCACCTTCACACCGCTCTAAAGCCAGCCCTGGGTGTGGTGCGTTGTTATCGACGCTTCCGGAAACGGCGCCTTCCAACCCTTCCAGTAAAATGCTTGTTAGTGTTTCTCTCAGTGATTGCAGATGCCAGTCAATCCGCAGCTCTGGAAACTTCTCAGACGCTTGCATGGCCTCCCATTTAGATAATGAAACTTCTGCTCCCTCTTTTTCCATAAGTTAAAAAAAGAAAAAAAGAGAGAAAGAAATCACTCTGGGAAGCATAACAATACGATGGCTGACCCGGGCTGATTTAGCACGCCCCAGCTGCTAGGAAAACCATGTAACTGCTATGATGTGTATTTATCCCACTCGGAGATCAGGGCCCTCTCCCGCTGCCAAGTCCTCCTCTCCCGGCTCTTTGTTTGACTTGGATTAAAGGTTTGAGGTGCTAAACGTGTTTTTCACGTCTGAACTCTTTAAGCGCGTGTCAGGCGTAATGACATGGCACCGCTAGTGACGGTGTTTTGGTAACAGCGCGGTTCAAATTAGATGCTCGTTTTTTTCCTTTTGCTTTGTTGAACATCGGGTTGAAACTCATTTCCTAATGTCTGACACCCAGGCTGGGACAACGAGAGCCAAGTCTCGGGGGGGAATGAAAACATAGGCAGCATTGCTTTATAAGGAAAACATCCACGTTCACCTCGAGCCACTTTGGAGCTTCGTAATGCACTAAAAAATGCAAGTGCAGTTTAATAAATGATGTAATTGCCAAATTATATAATTATCCCTCAATAACTGCATGAGTAGGTGAAGCTATTTCCAGGAATGTTTCAGAATCATAAGCTGGTATGTCAGGTTAATGCTGACCTTAAGTTAGCAGCTAACTGCTAACCTTGGTGTGCTTAAATAAAAACATTATAGAACCACAAACCACAAATGTACCCCCCACTCATTCAGTCTATACAGTTCCAGCCAAAAGTTTGGATTGTTTTCTTTATTCTTTATTTTTATTATTTTATTTATTGTATTTATCACACTGTAGTTTAATATTAAGAAAGGAGAAACCACAGAACAGTTGCAGCATAAGCAGTTTGACAACTGCTGCTAACATGTTGCTAGGCAGTTGCTATAGTACCTCAGAGTGTTGCTAGGATGTTGCTTGGTGTTTGATAGGGTACCCCAGCTGGTTGCTAAACCGTTGATAGGATATCCCAGCTGGTTGCAATGTTGTTGTTACAGTGTTGCTATGCAGTTGTTTGGGCATTGCTATGTATTTGCTAGGGTGGCCCTAGGGTACCCCAGCTGGTTGCTAGGCAGTTGGTAGGATTTCCCAGCTGGTTGCAATGCTGTTGCTACAGTGTTGCTGTGCAGTTGCTCAGGAGTTTCTATGTGTTTGCTAGGGTGGCGCTAGTGTACCCCAGCTGGTTGCTAGGCAGTTGCTAGGATATCCCCGCCGGTTGCAATGTTGTTGCTACAGTGTTGCTATGCAGTTGCTCGGGTGTTACTATGTGTTTGCTAGGGTGGCGCTAGGGTACCCCAGCTGATTGCTAGGCAGTTGCTAGGATATCCTAGCCAGTTGCAAAGTTGTTGCTACAGTGTTGCTATGCAGTTGCTCGGGCGTTACTATGTGTTTGCTATGGTGGCGCTAGGATACCCCAGCTGGTTGCTAGGCAGTTGCTAGGATATCCCAGCTGGTTGCAATGTTGTTGCTACAGTGTTGCTATGCAGTTGCTCGGGTGTTACTATGTGTTTGCTAGGGTGGCGCTAGGGTACCCCAGCTGGTTGCTAAGCAGTTGCT
>CM038719.1:42491145-42526145 GCA_021613375.1 Megaleporinus macrocephalus | reverse complement strand
TAGATAGATAGTTAGATAGATAGATAGATAGATAGATAGATAGATAGATAGTTAGATAGATAGATAGATAGATAGATAGATAGTTAGATAGATAGATAGATAGATAGATAGATAGTTAGATAGATAGATAGATAGATAGATAGATAGATAGATAGATAGATAGATAGATAGATAGATAACTCACGCAGCAGTGCTGTCAGCTCTGGTTTGTTTAATAGACTGAAGTCTATCTGCTGACAGACGACAGAGTCTATACAATCAAATAAAACACAGGACGGAGATCAATCACACACATCACACAGCTGTCCCACCACAGACGGACCCCGCAGGAGGAAGGAGCGAGACTCTGCTCCTCTCTAATCCTGCAGTAGCTGGAGGGTCTGAAACCCCACGTCTTTCAGAGGTCCCGTCCTTTCATGTGTAATGTGGCGGAGACGCTACACGCGGTGTGGAGGTTTGATCTTTGTGTTTATTGTGTTTGGAAGACGCTCAGACGAAGATTCTCGAAAGACACCAGGACTTGAGGTTTCGGCTTTTGGCAGCCATATTTGATAAAACATCTGGGAAGCAAATGATTCTTTATGCATGAATGTTATTTCATCTGAGGCTGGGGTACCATCGGACCACCGCACTCAGTGTGTGAGCGTGTGCTGGTTTTTATAGGCTTTCAGGGCAAAAATGACTTACGTTCTTCTTCTTCCAGACTTAGTAGGAACTGAATGAGATGTAGGACCTACAGGACGGTCAGCGTGTGAAGTGTCCTGTTATGTTTCTATTGCATATCACGTTTCTGTATGTAGTTTATTTCATTGGCAGAGGTTCTGGGCTCTGGGGTGGTCAGTCCATTCAGTGATGTTGAGGTTCTGGACTCTGGGGTGGTCAGTCCATTCAGTGATGTTAAGGTTCTGGACTCTGTGGTGGTCTGTCCATTCAGTGACGTTGAGGTTCTTGACTCTGTAGTGGTCAGTCCATTCAGTGATGTTGAGGTTCTTGACTCTGTGGTGGTCAGTCCATTCAGTGATGCTGAGGTTCTGGACTTTGGGGGGTCCGTCCATTCAGTGATGTTGACGTACTGGACTCTGGCCTGATCATTCCATTCAGTGATGTTAAGGTTCTGGACTCTGAGGTGGTCATTCCATTCAGTGATGTTAAGGTTCTGGACTCTGTGGTGGTCTGTCCATTCAGTGATGTTGAGGTTCTGGACTCTGTGGTGGTCTGTCCATTCAGTGATGTTGAGGTTCTGGACTCTGTGGTGGTCTGTCCATTCAGTGATGTTGAGGTTCTGGACTCTGTGGTGGTCAGTCCATTCAGTGATGTTGAGGTTCTTGACTCTGTGGTGGTCAGTCCATTCAGTGATGCTGAGGTTCTGGACTTTGGGTGGTCCGTCCATTCAGTGATGTTAATGTTGTGGACTCTGGCCTGGTCATTCCATTCAGTGATGTTAAGGTTCTGGACTCTGAGGTGGTCAGTCCATTCAGCGATGTTAAAGTTCTGGACTCTGACGTGGTCAGTCCATTCAGTGATGTTGATGTATGGGACTCTGGGGGGCTCAGTCCATTCAAGCATGTTGAGGTTCTTGGCTCTGGGGTGGTCAGCCCATTCAGTGATGTTGAGGTTCTGGACTTTGGGTGGTCTGTCTATTCAGTGATGTTAAGGTTTTGGACTCTGAGGCAGTCAGTCAATTCAGTGATGTTGAGTTTCTGGACTTTGGGGTGGTCAGTCCATTCAAGCATGTTGAGGTTCTGGACTCTTGGTTGGTCAGTCCATTGGATGAGGTTAACGTTCTGGACTCTGCAGTGGTCAGTCAATTTAGTGATGTTGAGGTCCTGGACTTTGGGGTGTTCAGTCCATTCAATGATGTTGAGTTTCTTGACTCTGTGGTGGTCAGTCAATTCAGTGATGTTGAAGTTCTGGACTTTGGCGTGGTCAGTCCATTCAGTGATGTTGTGGTTCTTGACTTTGGGTGGTCCGTCCATTCAGTGATGTTGATGTTCTGGACTCTGGCCTTGTCATTCCGTTCATTGATGTTAAGGTTCTGGACTCTGTGGTGGTCAGTCCCTTCAGTGATGTTAAGATTCTGAACTCTGGGGCAGTCAGTCCGTTCAGTGATGTTGAGGTTCTGGACTCTGGGCTGGTCATTCCATTCAGTGATGTTGAGGTTCTGGACTGTGGGCTGGTCAGTCCATTCGATAATGTTAAGGTTCTGGACTCTGTGTTGGTCAGTCCATTCAATGATGTTGAGTTTCTAGACTCTGTGGTGGTCAGTCAATTCAGTGATATTGAGGTTCTGGACTCTGTGTTGGTCAGTTGTATCAGTGATATTGAGGTTCTGGACTCTGTGGTGGTCTGTCCATTCAATGATGTTGAGTTTCTAGACTCTGTGGTGGTCAGTCAATTCAGTGATGTTGAAGTTCTGGACTTTGGGGTGGTCAGTCCATTCAGTGATGTTGTGGTTCTTGATTTTGGGTGGTCTGTCCGTTCAGTGATGTTAAGGTTCTGAATTCTGAGTTGTTCAGTCCATTGGATAAGGTTAAGGTTCTGGACTCTGAGGCAGTCAGTCAATTAAGTGATGTTGAAGTTCTGGACTCTGTGTTGGTCAGTTGAATCAGTGATGTTAAGAATCTAGACTCTGTGATGGTCAGTCGTATCAGTGATATTGAGGTTCTGGACTCTGTGTTGGTCAGTCGTATCAGTGATATTGAGGTTCTGGACTCTGTGTTGGTCAGTCGTATCAGTGATATTGAGGTTCTGGACTCTGTGTTGGTCAGTCGTATCAGTGATATTGAGGTTCTGGACTCTGTGGTGGTCTGTCCATTCAGTGATGTTAAAGTTCTGAACACAGATCTGGGGGACTGAACATGTTGTTCAATGTGGTTGTTGGTGTAACTTTCTGTGCTGATAATGTTGGAACTACAAGAGATATTACAAATCTGATCACATCAATCGATTTCTGATCAGTTCTGATCTTCTTTGATCTTCTACACGACCACCTTCCCATTGGAAAAAACTTGGCCTTGATCCAATATGGCGGCTTTCAAGATGGTGGCCATGTTCGGGAAATAGCCTAAAAGATAGACCCCCTCACCTGTTACTTACTGGGGTATCCAGATACATCTTTTTCCCTTTAAAAGAGTGTCCTGAGACTTTCGACTCACTCTATATAATACAATGTTTGTAGGAACTGTATAGGCCCTGTCACTACATACTGCAGTTACTAATAGTATATGAAAACCAGCCTGTCTGTGTGTGTGCGTGTGTTCGGGGGGTGGGGGTGGGAGGGCTGTTGGCTCTGAACAGCTGAACTGAAAGATGAACCCAGCGGTAATAAACGCGAGCTGATCAAACAGCAGCGGAAAACGAGGGAAACTTCAGGGACGTCTGAGTAAACATGGAGGAGACCAGGCCGTGTTCTCTTCTCAGCAGATCAATTAATGCCACTTCATTCAGCTTTTCACCGAAACACCTCACCGCCAAGCCACACAGGAAAGGCCACGAGAGAGGCGTCCACTCTGGGGCGACCACCCCATCGCTGGTCATCGTGGCTCGTTGCTGCGCTGCTCTCGGGCGCGTGATGGACAGGACATTAGAGACGTGCTAACAAGTCCAGGCAAAGAAATTACAATGTGTTAAATGAAGATGTTTAAATGATTCACACTAAAATAAATAGTTCACAATCAGTTAAACAACGTTATTAAATCTTATATCTTTACATCTTTTGAACACGACTGCTGACGATTACATCGTGTAAAACCTTCCCAACGACTGGACCAATAGGAATGCTCCAAAATAGCTTGGATAAACTTCTGGTTCCATTGACTTCCATTGAAAACTAAAACAGTTCACCTAACAGACTGACCATCAGGGTCTCCTCCTCACCTAACAGACTGACCATCAGGGTCTCCTCCTCACCTAACAGACTGACCATCAGGACCTTCTTCTCACCTAACAGACTGACCATCAGGACCTTCTCCTCACCTAACAGACTGACTATCAGGGTCTCCTCCTCACCTAACAGACTAACCATCAGGGCCTCCTCCTCACCTAACAGACTGACAATTAAGACCTTCTTCTCACCTAACAGACTGACCATCAGGGCCTCCCTCTCACCTAACAAGCTAACCATCAGGACCTCATCCTCACCTGACAGAATGATCATCAGGACCTTCTTCTCGCCTAACAGACTGACCATCAGGGCCTCCTTCTTACTTAACTGACAAACCATCAGGGCCTCCCCCTCACCTAACAAGCTAACCATCAGTACCTCCTTCTCACCTAACAGACTGACCATCAGGACCTCCTTCTCACCTAACAGACTGACCATCAGGACCTCATCCTCACCTAACAGACTTACCATCAGTACCTCCTTCTCACCTAACAGACTGACCATCAGGGTCTCCTCCTCACCTAACAGACTAACCATCAGGGCCTCCTTTTCACCAAACAGACTGACCATCAGGGTCTCCTCCTCACCTAACAGACTGACCATCAGGGTCTCCACCTCACCTAACAGACTGACCATCAGGGCCTTCTTCTCACCTAACAGACTGACCAGAGTGAGGATCCTAACATGCATGTGTTAGGACTGTGGGAGGAAACCGGAGAACCAAGAGGAACCCACTCAAACACGGAGAGAACATACACACTCCACACAGAACCACCCAGACCGGGAATCCAACCCAGATCATCTTACTGTGAGAAGACAGTGCTGACCACTACCCCTTATATATATATATATATATATATATATATATATATATATATATATATATATATATATATATATATATGTATATATATATATATATATATATATATATATATATATATATATATATATATATATATATATATATATATATATATATATAGAGAGAGAGAGAGAGAGAGAGAGAGAGAGAGAGAGAGACAGACAGACAGAGAGAGAGAGAGAGACAGACAGACAGAGAGAGAGAGAGAGAGAGAGCTTATTAATGCTGCAGTGACTCCTGCGCTGTAATTCTCCAGTAGCCTGGACTGCAGCAGCTCTGGGCTTCATTTAGCAGGATGTGATGTCATCCTTCAGGGACGAGCGAGGAGAATTAGCCAGAAATCAACTACAAAGTGACTAATCTTTAAAACTAAGCCAAGAGTTGTGTTGTGTTATATTAATGCTGACCACGTTTAACATGCAGCTCTAGCAGATGTCGCATGACGGGACAGTGAAGACTCTAGAGAAGGAGACGAGGGTCCGGCTTGGCTGAGACAGCATGTAGACAGAAACAGGATAAATGTTATAAAAGCCTTTTTCAGACATCTTAGTTAAAAAAGTGAGGCAGAAGAAAGTGATGCGTATCCATATCTCTATACTCATCACTTTCATAACAGTACATCTACTTATTACATGTTATTACTGTGTAATAAGCTCTGAGCTAGAGAGAAGGGTATCGGCTTTAATGAGCTGGAGCGACTGAAAATGAAAGAAGGAGACTGAGGGAGTGAAGCTGAAAGAAAAGGAGATAATATTTTATAGGAAGTGTTTATGAAAGTCTGTGGCATTCCGAAAGGGGGGAGCGGGAGAGGAAGGAGGAAGAGAAAGGGTAGAGAGAGAGAGAGAGAGAGAGAGAGGCAGTGTAGAAAGAGTGAGGAAGGGCGGGAGCTAAATCCGTGATGTATTTCAAATAAATGGTGTTAATCGGTCTCTTGCCCCCCCCCCCCCTTCCATGACCTCTCTCTCCTCCTCCCTCCCTCCCTCTCTCTCTCTCCTCATCTCTCTCTCCATCTCCCCGTGATGTGCAGCAGTTGAAGGGCATCGTAAATCTGCGGGTCAGCGTCTCGGCCAGTCCAACGGGGGACAAAACAAAGAATCCTTTGGGTTCGGAGCTGCAGTCTGATTCTAATTATTAGCTGCCCTGAAACCCAACACTCACTCAGTACAGCAGAGCGCTTCATAAAAATAACATACGAGGACAAGAAACGTGCCCGCAACGAGGCCTCCCCGCCAGCTGGAGAGAGAGAGAGAGAGAGAGAGAGAGAGAGAGAGAGAGATAATGAGAGAGGGAGAGAGAGAGAGAGAGAGAGGGAGAGAGAGAATGAAAGAGAGACAGACAGTGAGAGAGAGATGTAGAGAGATAGAGAGAGAGTAAGAGAGAGAGAGAGAGAGAGAGAGAGGGAGAGAGAGAGAGGGAAGAGAGAGAAAGAGAGAAAGAGAGAGAGAGTGAGAGAGAGAGAGAGAGAGAGAGAGAGAGAGAGATGTAGAGAGATAGAGAGAGAGTAAGAGAGAGAGAGAGTGAGAGAGAGAAAGAGAGTGAGAGAGAGAGAGAGAGAGAGAGTGAGAGAGAGTGAGAGAGAGAGAGAGAGAGAGAGAGAGAGAGAGAGATGTAGAGAGATAGAGAGAGAGTAAGAGAGAGAGAGAGTGAGAGATAGAGAGAGAGTAAGAGAGAGAGAGAGAGAGAGGGAGAGAGAGAGAGGGAGAGAGAGAGAGAGAGAGAGAGAGGTAGAGAGAGAGAGAGAGAGAGAGAGAGCTGCTGTTCAGAGCACAGGACTGGTAGTTAAACACAAAGTAGTAACACAGACGTCTGTTCTAGGTTCTCCGGCTTCCTGTCGACTCGCGCTGCTTTAAAACTAGAAGATAAATATCTGAGTGCTGCTCCGCCTCCTGTGTGGTGGAACACTGTCCCCCAGCAGCAGGACCTCCGTCTGTATCTGTAACGTCCTGCATGATCTATCACTCAGTCTCCACCATCACAATACCAATCAGTGCAGAGCTGAAATCACCATCAGTGAAATACACAGTCACAGTACAGTTTACTGCTCGCTGTCAGGAAGCTGACCAATCACAGACATTCACTGATAAATACTCAGACAAGTCACATTATTATGACCACCAGCTTAAATCCAGAGTGACCGCCCTGTGCAGCACAGACAGCAGCTAGACGAACTGGGAGACTCAGTAAGGTGCTGGTAGGTGGTCACAGGTATCTGGAGGTATTATGCTGACTGCAGTGCATCCCACATCTGCTGGAGGGAGCGTGGAGGAGGATCCATAGAGCCAACACCACCATCCAGGTGGTCCCATAGATGCTCAACTGGGTTCACATCTGGGGTCTGGGGTAGTACTTGGAAGACTTGGTCAGCTCTTCCAACCAATGTGGGACATTTCTAGCCATGTGGCGTGTCTCATTATCTTGCTGGAAGATCCCATCCACCCCAGAGAAGACCATCAGCATTTATGGTGTACGTGATCTGCAAGGATGGATTCAGACCTACATTGGTTGACATGGATGAGTGGATACAGAGAACATCATGGAAGGCAGCCAGTGTCCAGAGTAGCCGCCGTGTGCAGCATGGACAGCAGCTAGACGGACTGGGAGACTCAGTAAGGCCCTGGTAGGTGGTCACAGGTATCTGGAGGTATCATGCTGACTGCAGTGCATCCCACAGCTGCTGGAGGGAGCGTGGAGGAGGATCCATAGAGCCAACACCACCATCCAGGTGGTCCCATAGATGCTCAGTTAGGTTCAAGTCTGGGGAATTAGGGGTTCAGGGTAGTATTTGAAAGTCTTGGTCAGCTCTTCCAACCAGTGTGGGACATTTCTAGTCGTGTGACGTGTTGCATTGTCTCGCTGGAGGATCTCATCCACCCCAGAGAAGACTATCAGCATGTATCTATGTGATCTCCAAGCATGGATGAGTGGGTCCAGAGAATGCCAGAGATGTGACTCGACTGTGTATGTGGTAATAGGGTTACGCTATTTTTCCCATACAGCCGAGTCCAGATTCTGGGTCCCATCGGCCCTGCATGTCCCTCTGCATATCTGCTGAGGCATCCGTCCCAGCTGGACCTCAGCTAACAGCTGTAAACAGCAAGGAGGCTCCATATGACTTCTCCATTAGCTCCTGTTATGGCTTTAGCCAACGACTGCGCCAACAGGAAGCTAATGTTTTATATACTACAGACAGCTTTACTTTCCAGTGTATGTTTTCACGCAGACCTGGCGCTCATAACATCTCAGCCATGTTCATTGTTTCAACAAAAAGCCAGGGCATGTCATTCCACAGGCATTTCTAAACACCAACCCTGCAGCTCAACTCGCTTCCAAACGCTGCGCTGCCGCCCCAACGCGGCACGGGAGACTCCAACCCGCCAGACTAATACCTAATATGCTCCAGCCAAGGAATGCTTAAACCCACAATGCACTTGTGGCTGATCCGTCTCCCGGGTTGGACACCAAGAGGTCACGGCCAGATGGTGGTCCTGCTAACTCATCAGACGAGGAAAGCACCGGGCCACTCGGCTGGCCGGACACAGGGGTTTCGCAAGCGCGTCTCCAGGCAAGGCCTCACCAGGGACGTGGAATCTGGAGACGTGGGTGGCTTTGAAACCTCTAAGCCGCCTAATTAGAGCCGCAGCCTCGCCGGACAGGAAGAGGAAGCAACAAGCCACAGGAAATGAGGAAGAAAGAACAACACGCGGTTCACCAACACTGGACTTGAAAGCCTCGCTAATGGCAAACATGAAAAACAATTGGATAATATTGCTGCAGGCAAACCTCCCGTTCAGGCTCATGTACTCAGGAGTCCATCATGAGCTAGGAACGGAGGGTCTGCTAGGGGCTAGCTCCTGACGTCCTTCAATGCACGTTAATGGAAAAGCATTTTGGAGCGTTGGTCCAGTCATCGAGACATGCTGACACAATGTAGTTATGCAGAAAGCCAAACATCGCAAACCATTGAGAAGCTTGGTTTGCATTGGACTATGAAGATATTTCCCAGTAAATGCTGAACACCTTCTAATTACTGACCAGTTCAGACAGGTTAAGATGTCCAGCTGCTGCTCCTTTGGTTTAGTGTTGGAGAGACGTTGCTTAAACAGTCGATGGTCACTCAAACCTTGCCCCAGAACCTCTGTCATGAAGCTCAGACCACAAATTCACTCCCCATTAAGAGGCTGTGCATCAATCTAAGAGTCACGTCGTCGGCATCTGCTGAGGCTGCCAAACTGAAAGCTGGAGCTGTGGATGTTAGTGATGGTCACTGCGATGAGGCTGTGGTCAGCTCCCAGCACTTTCTGGTCGATTGGACATTTACAGTGTAACATAGCTACATGTCCATTTAACATTATATAAGAAGTAGACTTAGCTGGGATCCTGGTTTCAAAAGAGTGGCGGCCAGACCAGTTCCTTCTTTTGTATTGGTCAGAAGGGCCTATGACCATGTGGGAGAGGTGGGAGGACTGTGGAGACTGTTATGGCCATAGGGTGTATATGTCTGTAATAATGGGTGAAAGGGATGTTTGTAATAATTGATTGATTGATTTTTTTTTTTTTAGATATTTTTGGTATTTATCTGTACCTGTAAATTGGTTTAGCCTGGGCGGGGCTTGGTCACAGTGGTTTGTTTTGAATCTGTTCTTTTCTCTCCATTTTTTAATTACGTTTATTTGTTAATAAACTATTCAGTTTGGACTTACCTGGAGGAGTCCTGTATCATGATGTAATAGACCCAACCTTCTACTTTGCCACTCACCACATATAAACCCGTGAGTTCCCGTGAGTTCCCGTGAGTTTTGCCATCTCTCAGCAGTGAACTTTCACAGTCACTGAACTGGAGCTGTGGATGGAGCTGCCAATAAACCAGTATTTAGTGTTTATTGTGGTTAGATCACCTCATATGGCCAAAAGTATGTGGACACCTGATTATTGCTGGACATCCTTGTTCTGAAAGGCATGAGCTTTAACATGGAGGCCTTTACAGCTATAACAGCCTGATATGCTTTCCACAAGAGTGTGGAGTGTGTCCGTAGAAATCTGGGCCTATTCCGTCTCCGTGTCCGTGGTGGCTTACTCCGGGTTTTCCAGTTTTCCTCCCACAGTACTAAGACATGCAGTCAGGTGAATTGGAGACTCTAACTTGCCTCCCAGTGTACATGATTGTGGGTAGGCCATGTGATGGACTGGCGACCTGTCCATGGTGTACCCCGCCTTTGCCCGATGATGCTAGGATTGGGTCCAGCCCCCCTATGGATGGATGAATTGATGGATAGATGGTTTGATCACATTACATGGCCAAAAGTATGTGGTCGCCTGGCTATCCTATTCCATAACCATGAGCTTTAGCATGGAGCTGGAGCCCCCATTGCGAGTGTAACAGCCTGGGTCTGCACAACCTTGTTCATCTTCATCTTCTAAGCCAGTTATCCTTTACTACAAAATATTTGGGTGACTATTGATCTCTACTGTTGATGTTACCCTTATAGCTCCAGGGATAAAGTAATGAAGTGAAATTCAGAGATTAAACATGTCTCTACTGATCAATGTCTTAGTCCCAAACCATGAGCATTAATATGGAGTTCATCCTCCCTTTGCAACTGTAACAGCCTCCGTTCTTCTGGGAAGGCTTTCAACAATATGTTGGAGGTTGTATATGGGAATCTGTGGACATTCAGGCAAAAGGGTATTTGTCAGGGACGTCAGATGAGATCTGGCTCACAGTCCACATTCCAGTTCATCCCAAAAGTGTTCAGTGGGATTGAGCTGCAGATTAAGGTTTTTCCCAAGCTGTTGTCACAAAGTTGGAAGTATGTGAAGCCTGATTCATCACTCCAGAGGACTCAGTTCCACCACTGGAGTCCACGCCTCACACCACTCCAACTGATACATAGCTTCATGCATTGTGATCTTAGTCTTGTGCCATAGAAACCCATCTCATGAAGCTACAAATGCACAGTTTCTGTGCCATTGTTGCTACCGGAGGAACTCTGTTGTGAGTGTACAACTTTTTAAATAATAGGCGTCCACATACCTTTGGCCATATAATGTAAAGTTTAGTGGTTAGTAAAGTATAGTGGGTTAAACTGCTGCCCTCCATGCTGTAGACTGGGGTTCTATTGACCACTTGGGTAACCACCTTACACTATACCAATAACAGTCCTAACACTACCTTCACCTACCTGTGAACAGGTAAACTGTAACACTACCTTCACCTACCTGTGAACAGGCAAACTGTAACACTACCTTCACCTACCTGTGTACAGGCAAACTGTAACACTACCTTCACCTACCTGTGTACAGGTAAACTGTAACACTACCTTCACCTACCTGTGTACAGGCAAACTGTAACACTACCTTCACCTACCTGTGTACAGGTAAACCGTAACACTACCTTCACCTACCTGTGTACAGGTAAACTGTAACACTACCTTCACCTACCTGTGTACAGGTAAACCGTAACACTACCTTCATCTACCTGTGTACAGGTAAACTGTAACACTACCTTCACCTACCTGTGTACAGGTAAACTGTAACACTACCTTCACCTACCTGTGTACAGGCAAACTGTAACACTACCTTCACCTACCTGTGTACAGGTAAACTGTAACACTACCTTCACCTACCTGTGTACAGGTAAACTGGAACACTACCTTCACCTACCTGTGTACAGATAAACTGTAACACTAACTTCACCTACCTGTGTACAGGTAAACTGTAACGCTAACTTCACCTACCTGTGTACAGATAAACCTTAACACTATCTTCACCTACCTGTGTATAGGTAAACTGTAACACTACATTCACCTACATGTTTATAAGTAAACTGGAACACTACCTTCACCTACCTGTGTACAGGTAAACTGAAAAACTACCTTAAACTACCTGTTTATAGGTAAACTGTAACACTACCTACCTGTGTAACACTTTGGGTGACTATTGATTTCTATTGGTTACTCATTAGTCATTAGTCTCATGGCTGTAGGGCAGTCTGTATATATCCCTGCAAAAGCATTGTCAGTAGAGTGGGCTGCACAGGAGCGGACCCCAACGTCACCATGCCCAGTGCCCACAAGGAACTTACTGCGAACTCTCAGCTGCAGTCAATAGGCTACCAATCAGTCCTCATTAAAGCCTCAGGGCGGAGTGAGCTCTCTCCAAACCCCACTCATTCTTAAAGGCCGTAAAACGCCGGGGGAGCGTGAAGCTATACGCAGAGAAAAAAAAAAACAATGGAAAAGACTGTTAGGACGAAACCAAGCAAAATAAATGCTGAGATTATTTTGGCTCGGTGAGTCCGACCCACACCGGGTCACCTGTCTCCGGCGAATGTCGTTCTCCACACTGAATAATCAGTCATTGTTACAGCCGGCGCTCACTCCGCCATAAAGAAGTCTTTTAGGAGCTAGCAGCACTGCGTTTGGCAGGACTGGACCACAGGAAGCTTTACTGTAAGACCAACAGGGCCCCGGCAGTGCCACAGCACACAGAGAGTATTTGTAGCACATTTGCAAAACTCATAAAATTAAGTTATCACAGCTCGGAATTAGTGACTAGAGTCACAAACTTGTCAGAAAGGAGTTATTTTTAACTCTACCTAAAATCTACCTTAAAATCTATCATGGAGTTCCACAGGGTTCAGTTTTAAGGCCTTTCTTTTTCTTTGCACATGCCCTCTGGAGGTTATCACATCATAAAACTATCAAAAACTTTGGTTAAGATTCAGAAAAAGTTTGAAATATTTGAAAAGTTTGGCCTTTGCATATATCATTTTTTTTGTTTTTTTTGTTGAGCATTAAAAAAAAACTTAAAAAAAAAAAAAAAATTAATTACTGGTAATTACAATTACTGGTCATAATTAGCGTGTACAGAGTTAGTTGTAAAAATTTGAATGAAGAGATGAATAAACAGCTATGACTGAATTCACTCTTCACCTTTAACAGTATGGTTTATCTGAGTTACGTCTACTTTAATATAAGCAGAATGTGATATAATATTCTTAATATTCTTCTGGAGTTCCACAAGGCTCGATTTTAGGGCCTTTTTCCTTTTCTTTTTCTATTCATTTCTTTTTATTTCTATTGCACCAGTTTTGCTTTAGCATACTGTCAAATTTCCTACAGAATCCTTTATTAATGTAAGTTTTAACAGTGTTTTTGAATTTATTTTGATATTTAAAGCACACAATATAATAGTTTTAACATTTCTTGTGGAGTCCCACCAGGATTGATTTTAGAGCCTTTTTTGTTTTTCTTGAACATGTATATACTGTTTCTAATTTTATGAGTATATGTAAATATATATATATATATATATATATATATATATATATATATATATATATATATATATATATATATATATATATATATATAAATTGCTAAATATTCTAAATAATCTTTTAATAATGAGTTATTTAATGTGTTTTTGAATTTTTTTTTCTATTTAAAGAACATGACCTACAATTTTTACCGTTTCTTGTGGAGTGCCTCAAGGTTCAATTTTAGGGTCTTAAAACGATCCGTTTCCTGTATGTTAGGTTATAAAGAATTTTCATAGTTTAGTTTATGATACACAATCATACTGGGAGGAGACATAAACACAGAGCAGGTGAGGGGTGGAGACAAGAGGGCGGAGACAAGGAGCACATGACTAATACAAACAGAACCACATGGCATTGACAGGACAACATAATCAAAGACAGGTAGGCAAGACTGGGCGAACAGTGACACAAGAGCTCATTAAAAATCTTGTTTTTGATCTTAAATCATTATTTTAATTATTATTTATTTACTTAATGAACAATAACAGTGTTTGTAAATATGTTCCCGACTGCAAATGTTTACAAATGAACATCCATTTTTCATCTTCCACTTTATCACACTAGTTGGGGTCACAGGGGCTGGAGCCAATCCCAGCATTGGCTGAAGGCGGAGTACAACATGGACAGTTCACCAGTCCATCGCATGGCCAACACACACTCACACCTACGGTCAGTTCAGAGTGAGGATCCTAACATGCATGTGTTTGGACTGTGGGAGGAAACCGGAGAACCCGGAGGAACCCACTCAAACACAGAGAGAACATACACACTCCACACAGAACCACCCGGACCGGGAATCCAACACAGATCATCTTACTGTGAGGAGACAGTGCTGACCACTACACCACCATACTGACCACTACACCACCATACTAACCTCTACACCACCGTACTAACCACTACATCACCATACTAACCACTACACCACCGTACTAACCACTACACCACCGTACTAACCACTACACCACCATACTAACCACTACACCACCGTACTAACCACTACACCACCATACTAACCACTACACCACCATACTAACCACTACACCACCGTACTAACCACTACATCACCATACTAACCACTACACCACCATACTGACCACTACACCATCGTACTAACCACTACACCACCATACTGACCACTACACCATCGTACTAACCACTACACCACCATACTAACCACTACACCACCATACTGACCACTACACCACCATACTAACCACTACACCACCATACTAACCACTACACCAGCATACTGACCACTACACCACCGTACTAACCACTACACCACCATACTAACCACTACACCACCATACTAACCACTACACCACCGTACTAACCACTACATCACCATACTAACCACTACACCACCATACTGACCACTACACCATCGTACTAACCACTACACCACCATACTGACCACTACACCATCGTACTAACCACTACACCACCATACTAACCACTACACCACCATACTGACCACTACACCACCATACTAACCACTACACCACCATACTAACCACTACACCACCATACTGACCACTACACCATCGTACTAACCACTACACCACCATACTGACCACTACACCATCGTACTAACCACTACACCATCGTACTAACCACTACACCACCATACTGACCACTACACCATCGTACTAACCACTACACCACCATACTAACCACTACACCACCATACTGACCACTACACCACCATACTAACCACTACACCACCATACTAACCACTACACCAGCATACTGACCACTACACCACCATACTGACCACCACACCACCATACTAACCTCAAGACCACCATACTAACCACTACACCACCATACTAACCTCAAGACCACCATACTAACCACTACACCATCGTACTAACCACTACACCACCATACTGACCACTACACCATCGTACTAACCACTACACCACCATACTAACCACTACACCACCATACTGACCACTACACCACCATACTAACCACTACACCACCATACTAACCACTACACCAGCATACTGACCACTACACCACCATACTGACCACCACACCACCATACTAACCTCAAGACCACCATACTAACCACTACACCACCATACTAACCTCAAGACCACCATACTAACCACTACACCATCGTACTAACCACTACACCACCATACTAACCACTACACCATCGTACTAACCACTACACCACCATACTAACCACTACACCACCATACTAACCTCTACACCACCATACTGACCACTACACCACCATACTGACCACTACACCACCATACTAACCTCTACACCACCATACTAACCACTACACCACCGTACTAACCACTACGCCTCCGTACTAACCACTACACCACCATACTGACCACTACACCACCATACTGACCACTACACCACCATACTAACCACTACACCACCTTACTAACCACTACGCCTCCGTACTAACCACTACACCACCATACTAACCACTACACCATCGTACTAACCACGACACCAGCATACTGACCACTACACCACCATACTGACCACTACACCACCATACTAACCTCTACACCACCATACTAACCACTACACCACCGTACTAACCACTACGCCTCCGTACTAACCACTACACCACCATACTGACCACTACACCACCATACTGACCACTACACCACCATACTAACCTCTACACCACCATACTAACCACTACACCACCAAACTGACCACTACACCACCGTACTAACCACTACACCACCAAACTGACCACTACACCACCATACTAACCACTACACTCTCAGATATGCCCGTGTTGCATCATGGGATTGTCTTAGCGGCTGAGGAAGAGTTCGATGCTTCTTAAAATCAGGTGTAAATAAGGTTCCTCAGTAGCAGCATGTTTAAGGTATGTAAGAATTGGGACAGTCTACATGTCAGGAGCGCATACTATGATGTAAAATGCTGCCTATGTAGGGAGCTCAGTAGGATTTGAGACAGATCCATAGTGTGTGTTTGAAGGGCAGGATTTGTGATGAAATGAATTTATTGCAAAGATGCAGAGAATAAAATCTCAGTCGGGTCACTTTTGAGAATGAAAGAGTTCAAAATGTGTGTCTGAAAAATGACCTTAGCTCTGCTGATAATCACCGTCTCCAAATAACTATAAATATCTAAAACTGGCCTCTTTTAAAATAACTATAACTGTAGGCCCTAATTAGACTTCTTACTTTCCAAATGTTAATGAGTTAACCGGCGTCCAAACTTCTGCCCATCACCTTCACTCCCGAAGTTGTCACGGCGGATGCCTTGCCCAGCGTGTGCCTGCCATGCCAGGCCTTCAGGATAACTCTGTAGCTCTATTTATCTTCCAGGTGGGCGGAGCAGGTAATGCACTGGCACATCATTTAGAAGACAGCAGGCTTTTTCTTTACGCTCGCCTAAAAACATTACGCTTCCCGAGCGGCGGCCGGCGTTGGGCTGGACCGGGGCCTTCCTCTCGCAGGAGCTGTTTGGGTTGGACGCTGTCCCTCTCTCCCGCCGGTTGACATGTCTGATTGATTAAGTGTGCAGCTATAGAGTTTCCTTTAATTAACAGACTGAACTGTATAGCCTTTCACTTTAAAGCCTCAGGCCTTGTTGCACTTGGTGGTTAGCCTCGCGCTAAGTCTTCCTCGCGTGTGTGTCATTCCTCCTTTTATCACTCATCTGCGCGGCTGACGGAGTTTCAGACCCGGGTCATCATATTACAACAGCGTGAAATTAGCACTTCATTTTAATATCAGTGTAGTTTAAAGCAGATCTGTCACTCAGACACAGTTTCAGGGGCGGTTTGCTTTAAGAGCTCTATATGAACCTTTCTACTGCTTTTAGATATAATCTACTTAAACCCAAGATCCTAGATACTCACTGACTCTGGATCAGCTGTGTAAGTATCACTGACTCTGTATCAGCTGTGTAAGTATCACTGACCCTGTATCAGCTGTGTAAGTATCACTGACTCTGTATCAGCTGTGTAAGTATCACTGACTCTGTATCAGCTGTTTTAGTATCACTGACTCTGGATCAGCTGTGTAAGTATCACTGACTCTGTATCAGCTGTTTTAGTATCACTGACTCTGGATCAGCTGTGTAAGTATCACTGACTCTATCAGCTGTGTAAGTATCACTGACTCTGTATCAGCTGTGTAAGTATCACTGACTCTGTATCAGCTGTTTTAGTATCACTGACTCTGGATCAGCTGTGTAAGTATCACTGACTCTATCAGCTGTGTAAGTATCACTGACTCTATCAGCTGTGTAAGTATCACTGACTCTGGATCAGCTGTGTAAGTATCACTGACTCTATCAGCTGTGTAAGTATCACTGACTCTGTATCAGCTGTGTAAGTATCACTGACTCTGGATCAGCTGTGTAAGTATCACTGACTCTATCAGCTATGTAAGTATCACTGACTCTGGATCAGCTGTGTAAGTATCACTGACTCTGGATCAGCTGTGTAAGTATCACTAACTGTATCAGCTGTGTAAGTATCACTGACTCTGGATCAGCTGTGTAAGTATCACTGACTCTGGATCAGCTGTGTAAGTATCACTGACTCTGTATGAGCTGTGTAAGTATCACTGACTCTGTATGAGCTGTGTAAGTATCACTGACTCTGGATCAGCTGTGTAAGTATCACTGACTCTGTATCAGCTGTTTAAGTATCACTGACTCTGTATCAGCTGTGTAAGTATCACTGACTCTGGATCAGCTATGTAAGTATCACTGACTCTGTATCAGCTGTGTAAGTATCACTGACCCTGTATCAGCTGTGTAAGTATCACTGACTCTGTATCAGCTGTGTAAGTATCACTGACTCTGTATCAGCTGTTTTAGTATCACTGACTCTGGATCAGCTGTGTAAGTATCACTGACTCTATCAGCTGTGTAAGTATCACTGACTCTGGATCAGCTGTGTAAGTATCACTGACTCTGGATCAGCTGTGTAAGTATCACTGACTCTATCAGCTGTGTAAGTATCACTGACTCTGTATCAGCTGTGTAAGTATCACTGACTCTGGATCAGCTGTGTAAGTATCACTGACTCTATCAGCTATGTAAGTATCACTGACTCTGGATCAGCTGTGTAAGTATCACTGACTCTGGATCAGCTGTGTAAGTATCACTGACTCTGGATCAGCTGTGTAAGTATCACTAACTGTATCAGCTGTGTAAGTATCACTGACTCTGTATCAGCTGTGTAAGTATCACTGACTCTGGATCAGCTGTGTAAGTATCACTGACTCTGTATGAGCTGTGTAAGTATCACTGACTCTGTATGAGCTGTGTAAGTATCACTGACTCTGGATCAGCTGTGTAAGTATCACTGAATCCGGATCAGCTGTCTAAGTATCACTGACTCTGTGTGAGCTGTGTAAGTATCACTGACTCTGGATCAGCTGTCTAAGTATCACTGACTCTGTATCAGCTGTGTAAGTATCACTGACTCTGGATCAGCTGTCTAAGTATCACTGACTCTGTATGAGCTGTGTAAGTATCACTGACTCTGTATGAGCTGTGTAAGTATCACTGACTCTGGATCAGCTATGTAAGTATCACTGACTCTGTGTGAGCTGTGTAAGTATCACTGACTCTGGATCAGCTGTGTAAGTATCACTGACTCTGGATCAGCTGTGTAAGTATCACTGACTCTGTATCAGCTGTGTAAGTATCACTGACTCTGTGTGAGCTGTGTAAGTATCACTGACTCTGGATCAGCTGTCTAAGTATCACTGACTCTGTATCAGCTGTGTAAGTATCACTGACTCTGGATCAGCTGTCTAAGTATCACTGACTCTGTATCAGCTGTGTAAGTATCACTGACTCTGGATCAGCTATGTAAGTATCACTGACTCTGTGTGAGCTGTGTAAGTATCACTGACTCTGGATCAGCTGTGTAAGTATTACTGACTGGATCAGATGTCTAAGTATCACTGACTCTGGATCAGCTGTGTAAGTATCACTGACTGTGTGAGCTGTGTAAGTATCACTGACTGTGTGAGCTGTGTAAGTATCACTGACTCTGGATCAGCTGTGTCAGTATCACTGACTCTGGATCAACTGTCTAAATATCACTGACTCTGTATGAGCTGTGTAAGTATCACTGACTCTGTATCAGCTGTGTAAGTATCACTGACTATAGATCAGCTGTGTAAGTATCACTGACTCTGGATCAGCTGTGTAAGTATCACTGACTCTGGATCAGCTGTGTAAGTATCACTAACTGTATCAGTTGTGTAAGTATCACTGACTCTGGATCAGCTGTGTAAGTATCACTGACTCTGGATCAGCTGTGTAAGTATCACTAACTGTATCAGTTGTGTAAGTATCACTGACTCTGGATCAGCTGTGTAAGTATCACTGACTCTGGATCAGCTGTGTAAGTATCACTGACTCTGTATGAGTTGTGTAAGTATCACTGACTCTGTATGAGCTGTGTAAGTATCACTGACTCTGTATCAGCTGTTTAAGTATCACTGACTCTGTATCAGCTGTGTAAGTATCACTGACTGGATCAGCTGTGTAAGTATCACTGACTGGATCAGCTGTGTAAGTATCACTGACTCTGGATCAGTTGTTTAAGCGTCATTGACTCTGTATCAGCTGTGTATCACTGACTGTATCAGCTGTGTATCACTGACTCTGGATCAGCTGTGCAAGTATCACTGACTCTGCGTGAGCTGTGTAAGTATCACTGACTCTAGATCAGCAGTGGATCACTGGCTCTGTATGAGCTGTGTAAGCAGTACTGACTGACGATTAAATGAATTAAATAGACAATTGAGATTTCATTTAAAACTGATATATATGTCTTATATAAGGGTAATTATTGTATTAATATTGTATTAATATAATAAATTATTTGAACTGTTAACAGATCTTAATCACAGGTTAATCACTGTAATCCACAGCTACTACAGTAAAATAAAATAATTACCATCTTAATATGTTACAATTCAACATCATCTCCTTAATTAACTTAATTAAATTCCAATTTTGTGTCTATTTCAGTCACTACAGCCTTAATTAACTCAACTTATGATTAGCTTAATTTAGCTGAAACACCGCCCGGAGTTACTAAACTGAAGTATCACCCTGATGGCTTTATGACCCAGCAGTGGAGTAGCGAGCCTGCCGGCAGTGATTTACACACGGGGTCCGGGCCACAAAGCGACGGCTCCAAGAAGACTCGCCGACTCGGAGAAATCCTTAAAGCCCAGCCTGTCTTCTCGACTCACGGCTCACGTTCACGGCTCACGTTCGCTGGGGGCTTTCTCCCGGCTGACGTACTTACCTTAAATTCTTCTTTAGTTAGATAATATCGCTCTGCGCTGTATTCACGCCCGTCTCGTAAACTGTCCGTCACCTTTACTGCCTCTTATTTCTGGTGATGGGACGAGATTCCCGTCCCAACATAAACAGTGCTTAGTCCGAAAATCAGAAAGCATGTGGAACGTTTTATTAGCCCCCATCACAGAGAACCCAGCTCGACGTGAGGCGGCGTCAACAAGGGAGTCCAGTCCAGTGAAATGACCACCATTCTACACTGATAATGACCCCAGATTAGAGACGAAAACAAAAGACCACCTAGAAAAAAGGGGGGTTTCCTCCTCCACAGCTTACTCCAATGCACCTGATTCTAGTTGATTCCACTCATGGGTCACTTTGATTATTGAGAAAAATCAATATATTCTTCGGTCATTTCTTTTGGTCCATTGATCACATAGTCTAGGTAACGAGTTCTATTCAACCTAAAAATATACTTTAAATTAACGATTCGAACCCGTCTTGGTAGGAGAGCAGCATATCATCACACACATCACACTGCTTCTTCATGTGGTAACGAGTTCTATTCAACCTAAAAATATAGTTTAAATATTTTTAAGGGCTTTACAATATTTACAATATTTTTTGTTTTATTATTTGTAATCTCTTACCCATTTTTATCTTAATTTCTAACTAATGTAATCTTAACTTTTATCTATTTTATTTTTTATTTTATTTCTATTTTATCTTTTAGTATTATTATCATTTCTACTTAAAAATTTTAATTTAATGTATATTAGTTACTTTCTTCTTTTGCTTTTATTTTTTTATATCAATCTCTGTCCATGTTAATGCTCGGCTACATTGAAAACGAGGGTTGCCCTCAATGTACATCTGACCTTAAATAAAGGTTATTGATTGAATGATTGATTGATTGATTGATTGATTGTATGTGGACAGTTTTGGCACATTTGGCCAGAAATTGTAAACGTAGTACTTTCCAACTGATTCGACTCATCGGTCTTCGTAATTACTGGGTAATTATCAGGGCCTAATGAGTTGAATCAGGTGTGTTTGGGTTTAAAAAGCAAAGAAAAGCTTGGAGACGAGTTTGATTAACCCCAACACATCAGACTGAACTTCAGTGAAAACAAACCCATTTTGATTCAAACTCGCAGCTCGAGGGTAAATTGGAAGCGTGCTTTCATTTCCTAATACTTTCAGCCTCCGCTGCCCTCCCCGACGCCCCCCCCCCCCCCCCCCACCCCACCCCCGAAAACTGGGGAACGCAAACAAATCTAAATGTCAAACTCCTTCAATTACAATGAACACAAACCCACCTCGGTCCCCCTGCGATGAAAAACGGTGGGCCGTCTAATCCCGCTACTACAACCTCTAATGAAAATAAAGCAATCTGCCACTTCAGTCTAAACACGGCCGAAAGGCGGGACCGCCGCGTAAACAGTTTAAACTTCCCAGCGATACCCCCATCTCAATCAGGCAAGCCAGACACAACATGTGCCGAGCCTCTTCCTGGGTTAGCTGCTCCCCTATTGGCCAGTCGAAGCTGATAGCCACTGATGCTTCCTGTCTCGGTGAAAGGATGATCCAGGAGGACGAGGCTGAATAGAGAGACTGTAGGAAGATATTAAAGTGGAGTCAGTTTCTCTTTCATCTTCAGCTCATCTTCTTATATCTGTGGCAACATTGGTGAAGCCCTGCAATTCTTAGACTATTAATACAACACTGTAAACATTTCTTTTGTTGTTACAACCGTGGTGTAGTGGTCAGTATGGTGGTGTAGTGTTTAGTACGGTGGTGTAGTGGTTAGTACGGTGGTGTAGTGGTCAGTATGGTGGTGTAGTGGTTAGTACGGTGGTGTAGTGGTTAGTATGGTGGTGTAGTGGTCAGTACGGTGGTGTAGTGGTTAGTATGGTGGTGTAGTGGTTAGTATGGTGGTGTAGTGGTTAGTATGGTGGTGTAGTGGTGGTTAGTATGGTGGTGTAGTGGTTAGTGTGGTGGTGTAGTGGTCAGTATGGTGGTGTAGTGGTTAGTATGGTGGTGTAGTGGTCAGTATGGTGGTGTAGTGGTCAGTACGGTGGTGTAGTGGTTAGTATGGTGGTGTAGTGGTCAGTATGGTGGTGTAGTGGTCAGTACGGTGGTGTAGTGGTCAGTACGGTGGTGTAGTGGTCAGTATGGTGGTGTAGTGGTTAGTATGGTGGTGTAGTGGTTAGTACGGTGGTGTAGTGGTTAGTATGGTGGTGTAGTGGTTAGTATGGTGGTGTAGTGGTTAGTATGGTGGTGTAGTGGTCAGTACGGTGGTGTAGTGGTTAGTATGGTGGTGTAGCGGTTAGTATGGTGGTGTAGTGGTCAGTATGGTGGTGTAGTGGTCAGTACGGTGGTGTAGTGGTTAGTATGGTGGTGTAGTGGTTAGTATGGTGGTGTAGTGGTCAGTACGGTGGTGTAGTGGTCAGTACGGTGGTGTAGTGGTCAGTATGGTGGTGTAGTGTTTAGTACGGTGGTGTAGTGGTTAGTACGGTGGTGTAGTGGTTAGTACGGTGGTGTAGTGGTTAGTATGGTGGTGTAGTGGTTAGTACGGTGGTGTAGTGGTTAGTACGGTGGTGTAGTGGTTAGTATGGTGGTGTAGTGGTTAGTATGGTGGTTTAGTGGTTAGTATGGTGGTATAGTGGTCAGTACGGTGGTGTAGTGGTTAGTACGGTGGTGAAGTGGTTAGTACGGTGGTGTAGTGGTTAGTATGGTGGTGTAGTGGTTAGTATGGTGGTGTAGTGGTCAGTATGGTGGTGTAGTGGTCAGTATGGTGGTGTAGTGGTTAGTATGGTGGTGTAGTGGTTAGTAAGGTGGTGTAGTGGTCAGTATGGTGGTGTAGTGGTTAGTATGGTGGTGTAGTGGTTAGTAAGGTGGTGTAGTGGTCATTATGGTGGTGTAGTGGTCAGTATGGTGGTGTAGTGGTCAGTATGGTGGTGTAGTGGTTAGTATGGTGGTGTAGTGGTTAGTTTGGTGGTGTAGTGGTTAGTATGGTGGTGTAGTGGTTAGTATGGTGGTGTAGTGGTCAGTACGGTGGTGTAGTGGTCAGTATGGTGGTGTAGTGGTTAGTATGGTGGTGTAGTGGTTAGTATGGTGGTGTAGTGGTTAGTATGGTGGTGTAGTGGTTAGTATGATGGTGTAGTGGTTAGTACGGTGTTCTGATTGGCTGCTCTGTCTTGTGCCCTATTCAGAAAGCAGTCCAGGCTGGAACTCTATTTGTCTTTACTTTTAATGTAAGTCAATAGAACCAGATTGTTTCTAAGCTGTTTTTGGAGTGTTTCTATTGGTCCATTAACTATGAAATTCTCATTACACAGTAAACGGCAGCTGTCGCGTACGAGAGATATCAAAAAATGCTTTTCATTGGACAGTGATGATATGGCCCAGTGAGTAAAGACTACATCAACCTCTGTTGTTTCAGAATGTCAAGGAAAATCAGTTTTCCATGTTTTCCCAGGGTTCCGTCATGGCAGCTTTCCTGCTGACTGTTTGTTGTGGGGACGCTTTAACACAAGGCAACGTGCAGAAGGCAACATCAAAGCACTTTATTTATTTATATTTCTGTCTCTTGGCTTTCATACTGTCGCTCTTGCACGCTCGTGCTGACCTTTGTCGTGACTCCTCAGTTTAAGATGTCATCGTCAGTCAATTAGTGCTGTTAAACACGTCAGCTCTTTGTGTTTCTACTGTGGTCAGTCACGAGAAACGTATGACTCAAGTCACTGGCTCAAATTTTGGACCAAGAAGAAAGTCCTCGTTAGGCGAGGATGACATGGTCTAGGACACATGTACGTACGTCACTGGGCAAAAAGCTGCACGAGCTGAACTGCGAGATGCTGGTATACGAGGAAAACCGCAAGACCTCAAAACTTCATAGCCAAAAACATATTGTTGCTGGATGCGAGGACTGGACTGCTTACAGCTACAAGAGGATAAGTGAGGTCAGGTTCTGATGTTGGATGATTAGTTCTGGAGCATAAATGCCACTCCAGCTCATCCCAGAGGTAGAGCTCCATCCCTGCAGCTCCAACTGCACTGGAGCTTCTAGTCCTGTAGCCCTCTACGGTGACCTTATCTTCAACTTTAGGCCTCTTGTTGCCCAAATCGTTGGTGGCTTGACGTCTTTGACAGTTTCTCAAGCAGGTTTGGTTTCACTGATGCCAAGTACAAAACAGATCATTCCTTGGAGAGAAATATCTTGTCTATAAATGCAGTCGGTGTGTAAAGAAAACAATGTTTGGTCTTCACGATCATCATCCATTTGCCGCCATTCCTTCATTCTTCATAGGAACAAATACCTAGGAACCAAAAAAGGTGTGCTCTGTTTTACAGTGGTGGATTTAAAGGACACACCACCCTGCTTAGCTGTCACTGGTAATCATCATGTTCTACCTTCTCACCACGCTGATGCCACCCGTTTCACATCAGCGACGTTGTGCTTAGCCAGAATGAACCAGATCCAGCAATAAACGGATCAGTTCCAGCTGCTTTGTTGTGTCGTTGCAGGTGTGAACACAAGGTTGGGCTCATCTGCTGCTCCTGAGTAACTCATTCTGTTGCCAATGCTTCCATAGGAAGATTACAATGAATGAACTCAAGGCTGGAGCCTTTTGGAGGCCCTAAGCAGATCTCTTTTGAGAGACCTTTCATTGTGTTAGCTGACATGAGCAATCATAGGCTGTGTCGACCAATCAGAGACTGTGTTCCTGGCTTGTTGGCTAATCAGAGGCTGTGTTCCTGACTTGTGGACAAATCAGAGGCTATGTTCTTGACTTGTTGAGCAATCAGTGGCTGTGTCGACCAATCAGAGACTGTGTTCCTGGCTTGTCGACCAGTCAGAGGCTGTATTCTTGACTTGTCGACCAATCATAGGCTGTGTCGACCAATCGAAGGCTGTGTTCTTGACTTGTCGACCAATCAGAGGCTGTATTCTTGATTTGTCGACCAATCAGATGCTGTGTTCCTTACTTGTCGACCAATCAGAGGCTGTGTTTCTTACTTGTCGACCAATCAGAGGCTATGTTCTTGACTTGTTGAGCAATCAGAGGCTGTGTTGACCAATCAGAGACTGTGTTCCTGGCTTGACGACAAGTCAGAGGCTGTGTTGACCAATCGAAGGCTGTGTTCTTGACTTGTCGACCAATCAGAGGCTGTGTCAACCAATCGAAGGCTGTGTTCTTGACTTGTCGACCAATCAGAGGCTGTGTTCCTTACTTGTCGACCAATCAGAGGCTGTGTTCCTCACTTGTTGACAAATCAGAGGCTATGTTCCTGACTTGTTGACCAATCAGAGGCTATGTTCCTGACTTGTTGACCAAACAGAGGCTGTGTCCCTCACTTGTTGACCAATCAGAGGCTGTGTTCCTGACTTGTCGACCAATCAGAGGCTGTGCTCCTCACTTGTTGACCAATCAGAGGCTGTGTTCCTCACTTGTCGACCAATCAGAGGCTGTGCTCCTCACTTGTTGACCAATCAGAGGCTGTGTTCCTGACTTGTCGACCAATCAGAGGCTGTATTCCTGTATTCTTTTATGCACAATGTCCTTTGACTGTCTTCAGGTTTTCAGAGGCTAGAAGCCCACTGAATTTTTTTATTGTTTTAGATAACATGATTAACCACAACCTCGGACTTTTCCCCTCACTCGAACATCTTTGGCAACGTCATGGTGCAGTAATAACCAGAAGTTATTAGACGGCCCCTGGTGGCTCACAGACCCTAACCAGCTGTTAATCAGCCAGAGCTGGTACTGTATACACCTTAAAGTACTTGAATTACTTTGTAGGCCTTTGAGTACATTTGCATGTATAATGTATTTTCCTCCTTTAGTCTTTAAACCTGCTGCACAGAATAAAAACAGAAAAAATAGAAAGAACTCAAAGTACAGCAGCTTAAACTGACCCATTTAGCTTTCTCTTCTCTCTCTCTCTCTCTCCCTCTCTCTCTCTCTCCCTCTCTCTCTCTCTCTCTCTCTCTCTCTCTCTCTCTCTCTCTCTGTCCTTCGGGCTTTTTCCCCAGCAGGTCTGAGGACATAACCTCTTTAAAGTGTCATGATTTCACAAACAGACGGATGCGTCTCGGCCGTGTGGAAAAGAAGAAAGCGAAGTAGTGAGGTGACGGAGGGAGAGACATTTTTGAGGCTTCTGTGGATCGTACTTACCTTGGCATGTGACTAAGCGAAAATACCAAGACACGGCAATAATCAGCCACGTAGCCAACGTGTCAGCTCCGATCTGAGAGAGGCGAAAGCGTGTGCGCGAGTGCGAGGCAGAACGGGGAAGGAACCACTGCTTTTAAAATGGTTTAAGCTGTTTTCCTGGTTCCCGAAGGAGGAATCGCAGCAATACACACTGTGCCAGGACTCAGTGAGGGGAACCTCATCTGTCCACAGTGGGGGGACTTAATCAAGAAAGGCTAAACACATTGCTGGGCTCAGAACTTCCCAACAACCTCCCAGCAGAGGCTACAGTCATGCAGGGTTCACTGTCTGGGTGACTCGGGTTTTCTTCATGATCGCTGTAAACAGCCAACGTCTATCCAAAAGCTATCTGACACGTACAACTCAAAGACTTCCAAGGACACTTCCTCCTTCATTCCATCAGACTGGAGCAAAAAACAAGACCCCCCACCCCAACGAAGTGGGTCCCTTTCTACCTTGACCCATTGAATGACTGAACATCTGATTGTTGCTGGAACCAGTAGGATCCAGATCCACCACCTGCCAGACTGGATCTTCCAAAGAAGTCACTGCCATATTGGAGACACTTGTTTGTCATTAAACAGTGACAGGGTTCAGTGAGGGTTCACCAACCCCCCACCCCACCACCCCTTCAACTATGGCACTGCATTGGTGTCAGAAGTGGGATAAACTTCCCAACAACCTCCCAACAGAGGCTCCAGTCATGCAGGGTTCACTGTCTGGGTGACTCAGGTTTTCTTCTTGATCGCAGCCAACGTCTATTCAAAAGCTATCCGACTCAAAGACTTCCAAGGACACTTCGTTCTTCATTCCATCTGACTGGAGCAAAAAACAAGACCCCCCCCCCACCTCAACGAAGTGGGTCCCTTTCTACCTTGACCCATTGAATGACTGAACATCTAATTTTAGAACCTATCATCTCATGATCTCATTTTTGCTGGAACCAGTAGAATCCAGATCCACCACCTGCCAGACTGGATCTTGACTGATATTTGTTGCTGCCCAAAGAAGACGCTGCCATTTTGGAGACACTTGTTTGTAAATGGACAGTGACGATATGGGAAAGGGTTTAGCCAAGTATGCAAGGACTGGTGCATGTTCTTAAAGACTTCCACTATAGCTTTACCTTCTCACTGTATAGCACTGGGCTACATTGGTGTCAGAAGTGGGATGACAGTCCTTTGACTCAATGATGAAGTGGGCAGATAGAGGGGGGTTGGGTGCTCGCCAGCCACCTGCTGTATATACGTGGCTTCTGGAGTTGAAGGCACTCAAGCTATGCTTCAGTAGAACAGATTATACTCACACCCAACGATTCCAACTAGTTGACGATGCTGGGGGTCTTATCTAGACAGAAGTTCCTCCAGGAAATTTAATATCAATAGAACTGAGAAAGCTTTTAAACAACCCACCCTTCCTACAAGCTCCCCTATGCACTCCGCCCCTTCCCCCCAGTGCTACAAAGCTGAGCACAATACTCTGCTTACACCAATAAACACTGCAAGGTGGTTCCTCTCTTTTCAGGAACATAAACACAGACCCCGAGCTCCTCAGGGCTAAGTTACACACACACATACCTTTTAGCGTAGTGTCCGCATCATTTAAAGGAGAGAGGAAACAGGTCCAGGGTGTTGGTGACTCTGAGAATTACTCACACACTCGTATACACAGGTGTGTACATCAACGCGCCGGCACAAGCAATTTGACTGCGTTATGTCCTTGTCTGGAGAGCTGCAGAAAGCTTGACTTGTTGGATTACTGTTTGCCTCCATCGAGAGTTGACTTGCTGCTTGGGTTTGGCTCTGTTGATTGCAGACATGTGCGGAGTTGGAAAACTGACACTCTCCTCACGACCTTATGACCTTATGAATTTAGAATGTATGACCAGTAGCTCGATGGGACGTACAACATTCAGTATTAAAATGAACAAATTGCAATGGGGCTTCTGTCTTGGCACCATTATCCGAAGATTGGAAGGGTGGTCCCCAGCAATGTCCTAGCTATCCGTAGACGACTGGCATCCTGGAGGAAAAGAAAGGCTAAACACATTGCTGGGCTCAGAACTTCCCAACAGGCTCCAGTCATGCAGGGTTCACTGTCTGGGTGAAGCAGATTTTCTTCTTGATCGCTGTAAACAGCCAACGTCTATTCAAAAGCTATCTGACACGTACGACTCAAAGACTTCCAAGGACACTTCCTCCTTCATTCCATCAGACTGGAGCAAAGAACCAGACCCAAACGAAGTGGGTCCCTTTCTACCTTTGCCCATTGAATGACTGAACATTTGATCATCTCATGAGCTTATTTTTGCTGGAACCAGTAGGATCCAGGTCTGATATTCGTCGCTGTCCAAAGAAGACGCTGCCATTTTGGAGACTTGTCATTGGACAGTGACGATATGGGAAAGGGATCACCCCCCACATGCAAGGATGAGATTAGGATGAGCCCTCTTTTCCCCTAATTGGTAGGAGTAGGTCTAGCCATGTATTCTGATGGAACATAATTGCCTGTCATTGCTCACGAGGTGTGTTCTTAGGGATACAACTGCCAACGATGGTCTTGATGATGGATTGAGCTTTACATGGTGGAGGTAGAGGTGGGGTTGATGATGTGTAGGACCAATGCTGGGCTTGTTTAGGGGGGGAGCCTATTGTCACTGGGTTGCTTTCACAGACTAGAATTCCATCACTTTCTGCATACAGAAAGAACATTCCACAACAATCCCACCATCATGAAACCTGGAAAGTAGTTATAAAATTAACCAATCACATAACCCCAAGTGAAGCACAGGGAGTGGATAGTTTCCACATGTACCAGAGTCCACTTGAAGCAAATCTCAAGTGGGTTTGAACATTGCCTCTGCTGATTACATGCATGTGTAGAGTTGAACAATTGACACTCTCCACATGACCAATAGCTCAATGGGAAATGTAGCAATCAGTAGAATGGGGCTTCTGTCTTGGCACCACCACCAAGGTTGTGAGGTCGATACCCAGGAATGGCATAGCATAGCCATCCATAGACAACTGGTATCCTGAATTGGCTTAACTCTTTGTAGGTGATTAGAATAACCCCTCTCGTCCTCTTATCCCTGAGAGAAGGGCTGACCTTGTTTTCTAATATATCCAAGTTGCAAGTTATGAACCAATCATACAACCCCAAACACAGTGACGGAGTTCACTTGAAGCGAATCCCAGACCACTGACCAATATTGTAAGTTGACTAGCTTGGGTTTAAACATTGGCTCTACTGATTGCAGGCATGTAGAGTTAAAAAAAGTAACACTCTCCACATGACCTTATGACCCTAAGAAATCAGAATTTATAACCAGTAGCTCAATGGGAGTAAGAATCAGTACAATGGGGCATGATACCATTATCAGAAGGTTGTGAGGTGGATCCCTAGGAATGCCATAGCCACCCATAGACAGCTGGCATCTAGAATTGCTGTCAACACCAGAGTTCACTTGAAGTGAATCCCAGACCACTGATTTCAGGATCACCACCACAACAAGCAGTCCTGGATCCATAGAAAGAGGCTCTTAGTCTTGGGGGAACAAGTATAATTCATAACTAGAATGTTTAAGTCAGAAGTTAGGTGTCTGCCTCAAAACCTACATCACTGCCTACATAGACACTGACTCTGTATCAGCTGTGTAAGTATCACTGACTCTGTATGAACTGTGTAAGTATTGCTGACTCTGGAACAGCTGTGTAAGTATCACTGACTCTGTATGAACTGTGTAAGTATCACTGACTCTGTATGAACTGTGTAAGTATTGCTGACTCTGGATCAGCTGTGTAAGTATCACTGACTCTGTATCAGCTGTGTAAGTATCACTGACTCTGTATCAGCTGTGTAAGTATCACTGACTCTGGATCAGTTGTGTAAGTATCACTGACTCTGTATCAGCTGTGTAAGTATCACTGACTGTGGATCAGCTGTGTAAGTATCACTGACTCTGTATGAACTGTGTAAGTATTGCTGACTCTGTATCAGCTGTGTAAGTATCACTGACTCTGGATCAGCTGTGTATCACTGACTCTGTATGAACTGTGTAAGTATTGCTGACTCTGTATCAGCTGTGTAAGTACCACTGACTCTGGATCAGCTGTGTAAGTATCACTGACTCTGTAAGAGCTGTGTAAGTACCACTGACTCTGGATCAGCTGTGTAAGTATCACTGACTCTGTATGAGCTGTGTAAGTATCACTGACTCTGGATCAGATGTGTAAGTATCACTGACTCTGGATCAGCTGTGTAAGTATCACTGACTCTGTAAGAGCTGTGTAAGTACCACTGACTCTGGATCAGCTGTGTAAGTATCACTGACTCTGTAAGAGCTGTGTAAGTACCACTGACTCTGGATCAGCTGTGTAAGTATCACTGACTCTGGAACAGCTGTGTAAGTACCACTGACTCTGGATCAGTTGTGTAAGTACCACTGACTCTGGATCAGATGTGTAAGTACCACTGACTCTGGATCAGCTGTGTAAGTATCACTGACTCTGGATCAGCTGTGTTAGTATCAGTGTTCTCTCCTCATAAGACAGATCACTGAGAGGCTCTAGTTAGAGAGGCTGGTCACTGCTTGTTCCCGCCCACTGCATGTGAACAGTGTTTACTGACCTCAGCTGCAGCGTCTCCTCAGTGTTTCAGCTCCATGGGTTCTCCTCTTGTGGGTTCTCCTCTTGTGGGTTCTCCTCTTGTGGGTTCTCCTCTTGTGGGTTCTACTGCAGTGTTGATGGTTGGTGCTCTGGAGGAGTGGAGTAGACGGGAGTTTGGAGGAGCTGCAGTCAGACGCCCACGTTTAAGAGGACGAGCGCTGCTGCTGATCACTTACATCTGAACATGACGTCACCGCTCGGAGCTCCACTTGTACTGGAGAAAGTTTAGCTTGTGTTGCATCATGGGATTGTCTTAGAGGCTGAGGAGCTGTTAGATGGTTCCTTACAATTCAGCTGAAGGAAGGAACCTCAGTAGTCAGAATATTTAAGGGATGTAAGAGTTGGAACGGTCTACGTGTCGGGAGCCGCATAGTATGACATAAAACTCACTAGGACCCCCACAGGACCACCACAGAGCAGATACTATTAGGGAGGTGGGTCATTCTCAGCACTGCAGTGACACTGACTTGGTGGTGGTGTGTTAGTGGTGTGTGGTGGGCTGGTGTGAGTGGATCAGACACAGCAGTGCTGCTGCTGCTGGAGTGTTTAAACAGTGTCCTGTGGGCGGCGTCCTGTGTCCACTGATGAAGGACTAGAGGAACACAAACTGTGCAGCAGCAGATGAGCTACTGTCTCTGACTTTACATCTACAAGGTGGACCAGCAAGTAGTAGGAGTGTCTAATAGGAGTGTGGTGGTCCTGTGGGGGTCCTGATCATTAAAGAACAGAGTAATAAAGTATACAGAGAATCAGATGAACTACAGTCTGTAGGTGGAGATCCTGTACGGTCAGTGGAGCTGATACAGTGTGTGGTGGGCATACAGTATATCTCTATCTAAGGTTTGGGTCTATATGCACTATGGCTGTATACAAGGTTGCAAGCAGGATCTGTGAAACCACATCCCATAGCGGTGAAAGGCAGAGTGTGATCTGGCACCGGTACGCAAGCTCCGTGTCAGTGATGGATCTGCCTTTTGTCTCAAAATAATTAGCAAACCTGAACACGGGACGGGGAGCCGAGCCGTGCCAAGTATTAACGCCCTTAATGAAATCTCTCAGTGCTGACAGCATTCAAGTGTCATCTGTGGTTTGGCGTGCAGGCGCTGAAGGGTTTCGAGATTGGGCCTGAACGCGTCTATCGTAAAGGCTTTTGGCCGGGTTCGAGTCGTGAGCGCACCAGAGCCGACGTGAGATGCTTTCCTCCTCGCAGCTCGACGCCTCTCCAACTGCAGAACTCGCAACAACCCAGTAATTAAAACCCCAATAAGGAATTTCCTTGGAGCTGCCCGCGCGGCAGGAGTTTCTCAGCGTTCATTAAAGCAGACGTCTGTGAGCGTCCATACGTTCAGCCCGCGCAGTATTTTAGCACCGTTTGATGTTGCAGAACAGAAAGCAGCGCTGGTCCAGGACTGGAGCGGAAGAGCAATAGTTTGGCAAAACATGTTTAATCAACTTTATATATTGATTTACTTTAAAATAACAGTTATTTTATGGTGTAACAGAGAAACAGCGTATCTGGCAGACCCTCTCCAGGCCTGGAACACCTCGTACAGTGCTGATAGATGGATGGATAGTTAGATAGATAGAAAGATAGATAGATAGATAGATAGATAGATAGATAGATAGAAAGATAGATAGATAGATAGATAGATAGATAGAAAGATAGATAGATAGATAGATAGATAGATAGATAGATAGATAGATAGATAGATAGATAGATAGAAAGATAGATAGATAGATAGATAGATAGATAGAAAGATAGATAGATAGATAGATAGATAGATAGATAGAAAGAAAGATAGATAGATAGATAGATAGATAGATAGATAGATAGATAGTCAGTCAGTCAGTTATATAGATAGATAGATAGATAGATAGATAGATAGATAGATAGATAGATAGATAGTCAGTCAGTCAGTTATATAGATAGATAGATAGATAGATAGATAGATAGATAGATAGATAGATAGTCAGTCAGTCAGTTATATAGATAGATAGATAGATAGATAGATAGATAGATAGATAGAAAGATAGATAGATAGATAGATAGATAGATAGATAGATAGATAGATAATCAATTAGATAGATAGATAGATAGATAGATAGATAGATAGATAGATAGATAGATAGATAGATAGATAATCAATTAGATAGATAGATAGATAGATAGATAGATAGATAGATAGATAGATAGATAGATAGATAGATAGATAGATAATCAATTAGATAGATAGATAGATAGATAGATAGATAGATAGATAGATAGATAGATAGACTGACATAGACAGAGAGAGATACAGGGAGTAAGAGAGGAAGAGGGAGACTGATTTACAGAAGCTGTATTGTTCCCTGTATAATTTGAGTGCAGGAGCTCTGAGGTGAGGATCAGTTGGAGTGCAGGAGCTCTGAGGTGAGGATCAGTTGGAGTGCAGGAGCTCTCAGGTGAGGATCAGTTCATGCAGGAGCTCTCAGGTGAGGATCAGTTAAGGTGCAGGAGCGCTGAGGTGAGGATCAGTTGGAGTGCAGGAGCTCTGAGGTGAGGATCAGTTGGAGTGTAGGAGCTCCGAGGTGAGGATCAATTGGAGTGCAGGAGCTCTGAGGTGAGGATCAGTTCATGCAGGAGCTCTCAGGTGAGGATCAGTTGGAGTGTAGGAGCTCCGAGGTGAGGATCAATTGGAGTGCGGGAGCTCTGAGGTGAGGATCAGTTCATGCAGGAGCTCTCAGGTGAGGATCAGTTAAGGTGCAGGAGCTCTGAGGTGAGGATCAGTTGGAGTGCAGGAACTCTGAGGTGAGGATCAGTTCATGCAGGAGCTCTCAGGTGAGGATCAATTTGAGCGCAGGAGCTCTGAGGTGAGGATCAGTTGGAGTGCAGGAGCTCTGAGGTGAGGAGAGGTTGGAGTGCAGGAGCTCTGAGGTGAGGATCAATTTGAGCGCAGGAGCTCTGAGGTGAGGATCAGTTGGAGTGCAGGAGCTCTGAGGTGAGGATCAGTTGGAGTGCAGGAGCTCTGAGGTGAGGATCAGTTGGAGTGCAGGAGCTCTGAGGTGAGGATCAGTTGGAGTGCAGGAGCTCTGAGGTGAAGATCAGTTGGAGTGTAGGAGCTCTGAGGTGAGGATCAATTGGAGTGCAGGAGCTCTGAGGTGAGGATCAGTTCATGCAGGAGCTCTCAGGTGAGGATCAGTTCATGCAGGAGCTCTCAGGTGAGGATCAGTTAAGGTGCAGGAGCTCTGAGGTGAGGATCAGTTGGAGTGCAGGAGCTCTGAGGTGAGGATCAGTTGGAGTGTAGGAGCTCCGAGGTGAGGATCAATTGGAGTGCAGGAGCTCTGAGGTGAGGATCAGTTCATGCAGGAGCTCTCAGGTGAGGATCAGTTGGAGTGTAGGAGCTCCGAGGTGAGGATCAATTGGAGTGCGGGAGCTCTGAGGTGAGGATCAGTTCATGCAGGAGCTCTCAGGTGAGGATCAGTTAAGGTGCAGGAGCTCTGAGGTGAGGATCAGTTGGAGTGCAGGAGCTCTGAGGTGAGGATCAGTTGGAGTGTAGGAGCTCTGAGGTGAGGATCAGTTCATGCAGGAGCTCTCAGGTGAGGATCAGTTGGAGTGCAGGAGCTCTGAGGTGAGGATCAATTTGAGCGCAGGAGCTCTGAGGTGAGGATCAGTTGTAGTGCAGGAGCTCTGAGGTGAGGATCAGTTGGAGTGCAGGAGCTCTGAGGTGAGGATCGGTTGGAGTGCAGGAGCTCTGAGGTGAGGATCAGT
>CM038719.1:42381145-42486145 GCA_021613375.1 Megaleporinus macrocephalus | reverse complement strand
CATCCCCTCACCCGCTCTCTCTATCACCCCCTTTCTCTTTCTCTGTCTCTCTCTCTCTCTATCTATCTCTCTCTCACCTTTTCTATTTCTCACCACCCCTCTCTCTTTCTCTCTCACCCATCTCTCTCTCTGTTACACAAACAGACACTATACACACTGCCAGGTTCAGAGGTCATATATATATACACCAATCAGCCATAACATTAAACCACTGTATCAGCTCCACTGACCATACAGGAGCTCCACTTACAGACTGTAGTTCATCTGATTCTCTGTAGACTTTATTACTCTGTTCTTTAATGATCAGGACCCCCACAGGACCACCACAGAGCAGATACTATTAGGGAGGTGGGTCATTCTCAGCACTGAGAAGTGACACTGACGTGGTGGTGGTGGTGGTGGGTTAGTGTGTGTTGTGCTGGTAAGAGTATATATATACTGTGTTAAAATTTCAGTTCCCTGAGCTGAAAAAAGTGTTTATCTGATCAGTAAGTGTATTTTTTACCAGTAGGAACAGCAGAGCTGATTAGAACAGATGTAAATAATCAGACATACAATACAAAGTATCATGAATATGTTATTGTGAGAGAAGTAGATCAGATCTTGATCCAGTTTGAAGAACAAAGTTAGGTTCCAGATTTCTCCTGGACGCCCCAGACATTGTATGAATGTGTTCAGTTCCTTCAGCAGCAAATCTTGATTTAGCTTAATGAAGTACTGAGCAGTCAAAGCAGGTATTAGATCCACAAGGAGAAGATTGGAAAAGGTGCTCTCCCATTGGTTGGGACTTCAGCAGCTGAACTGAAGGCCTAACGTCTCAGATTAACCCACTAACATCATTAGGAAGTCACGGAGGAACCAACCAGTCAGTTCTATAAGAAATAGGTCACTCTAGATCGCCATGAAGTTCTAGATTCATCACTTGAGTTTGAGTGGCAACCAGAATGGACATGCACCGCCTATCAGTGTGAACGTACCTGTGTGAAGGTGAGCCGTGAGGTCAGGATGCTTGATTTGCAGGATCTTAGTTTGAAATGTTATTCTTTTCGGCTGTAATTAGATTTATACATGTGTGTGTATGTTTGTGTGTGTTTGTAATGATATATTTATGGGGACCACACGTCAAGGACCACACTGTATAGGACACTTGACCAACAGAATTTTGTTTTCTCCACGAATCACATGTTCTTGGAAAACCTAATAGAGCAGATTAGATTTGGACACCGAGGCTAAGGTGAAGGGGAGGTGTAGGTGTAGGTGTAGTGTTATTCAACTACGGCAGTGCAAAGGTCAGTAGAAATGTACGGATGACCTCACAAATACAGTGAGACAGACGTGTGTGCATATCTGTGTGAAGTGTTTGTCTGAAGCTGAGTTACGGCACCATTTCTCAGATATATGTGAGGTTTAGGTGGAGTTCAGATCATGATCATAAAACCTTCTACCAGGTTTTACCTGCATTACTGCTCTGCTTTACTGTAACTCCTCCAGTCCATCTTCATTACTGTAACAGGAGACACTCTGAAGAATTTAACCCTCAGATGTAGATGTGTAGTGGTCAGCACAGTGGTGTAGTGGTTAGTACAGTGGTGTAGTGGTCAGCACAGTGGTGTAGTGGTTAGTACAGTGGTGTAGTGGTCAGTACGGTGGTGTAGTGGTTAGTACGGTGGTGTAGTGGTTAGTACGGTGGTGTAGTGGTTAGTGTGATGGTGTAGTGGTCAGTATGGTGGTGTAGTGGTCAGCACAGTGGTGTAGTGGTTAGTACAGTGGTGTAGTGGTCAGTACGGTGGTGTAGTGGTTAGTACGGTGGTGTAGTGGTTAGTACGGTGGTGTAGTGGTTAGTACGGTGGTGTAGTGGTCAGTACGGTGGTGTAGTGGTTAGTACGGTGGTGTAGTTGTTAGTACGGTGGTGTAGTGGTTAGTACGGTGGTGTAGTGGTTAGTACGGTGGTGTAGTGGTTAGTATGGTGGTGTAGTGGTTAGTACGGTGGTGTAGTGGTCAGTACGATGGTGTAGTGGTTAGTATGGTGGTGTAGTGGTTAGTACGGTGGTGTAGTGGTCAGTACGGTGGTGTAGTGGTTAGTACGGTGGTGTAGTGGTTAGTATGGTGGTGTAGTGGTTAGTACGGTGGTGTAGTGGTTAGTATGGTGGTGTAGTGGTTAGTACGGTGGTGTAGTGGTCAGTACGGTGGTGTAGTGGTTAGTACGATGGTGTAGTGGTTAGTATGGTGGTGTAGTGGTTAGTATGGTGGTGTAGTGGTTAGTACGGTGGTGTAGTGGTCAGTACGGTGGTGTAGTGGTTAGTATGGTGGTGTAGTGGTTAGTACGGTGGTGTAGTGGTCAGTACGGTGGTGTAGTGGTTAGTACGATGGTGTAGTGGTTAGTATGGTGGTGTAGTGGTTAGTACGGTGGTGTAGTGGTTAGTACGGTGGTGTAGTGGTCAGTACGGTGGTGTAGTGGTCAGTACGATGGTGTAGTGGTTAGTATGGTGGTGTAGTGGTCAGTACGGTGGTGTAGTGGTCAGTACGGTGGTGTAGTGGTTAGTACGGTGGTGTAGTGGTTAGTATGGTGGTGTAGTGGTCAGTACGGTGGTGTAGTGGTCAGTACGATGGTGTAGTGGTTAGTATGGTGGTGTAGTGGTTAGTACGGTGGTGTAGTGGTTAGTACGATGGTGTAGTGGTTAGTATGGTGGTGTAGTGGTTAGTACGGTGGTGTAGTGGTTAGTACGGTGGTGTAGTGGTCAGTACGGTGGTGTAGTGGTCAGTACGATGGTGTAGTGGTTAGTACGGTGGTGTAGTGGTCAGTACGGTGGTGTAGTGGTCAGTACGGTGGTGTAGTGGTTAGTACGGTGGTGTAGTGGTTAGTATGGTGGTGTAGTGGTCAGTACGGTGGTGTAGTGGTCAGTACGATGGTGTAGTGGTTAGTATGGTGGTGTAGTGGTTAGTACGGTGGTGTAGTGGTCAGTACGGTGGTGTAGTGGTTAGTACGGTGGTGTAGTGGTTAGTATGGTGGTGTAGTGGTCAGTACGGTGGTGTAGTGGTTAGTACGGTGGTGTAGTGGTTAGTACGGTGGTGTAGTGGTCAGTACGGTGGTGTAGTGGTTAGTACGGTGGTGTAGTGGTCAGTATGGTGGTGTAGTGGTCAGTATGGTGGTGTAGTGGTCAGTACGGTGGTGTAGTGGTTAGTATGGTGGTGTAGTGGTCAGTATGGTGGTGTAGTGGTCAGTACGATGGTGTAGTGGTTAGTATGGTGGTGTAGTGGTCAGTACGATGGTGTAGTGGTCAGTATGGTGATGTAGTGGTCAGTACGATGGTGTAGTGGTCAGTATGGTGGTGTAGTGGTCAGTACGATGGTGTAGTGGTCAGTATGGTGGTGTAGTGGTCAGTACGATGGTGTAGTGGTTAGTATGGTGGTGTAGTGGTCAGTACGATGGTGTAGTGGTCAGTATGGTGGTGTAGTGGTCAGTACGATGGTGTAGTTTTTAGTATGGTGGTGTAGTGGTCAGTACGATGGTGTAGTGGTCAGTACGGTGGTGTAGTGGTCAGTACGATGGTGTAGTGGTCAGTACGGTGGTGTAGTGGTCAGTACGATGGTGTAGTGGTCAGTATGGTGGTGTAGTGGTCAGTACGATGGTGTAGTGGTCAGTATGGTGGTGTAGTGGTCAGTACGATGGTGTAGTGGTTACCCACACACACACACTAGTGAACATAAACACTAAGTGGCTGTGAAACACATACATACACACACAAACACTAGTGAACACAAACACTAGGGGGCAGTAAAACACCCACATACACACACACTAGGGGGCAGTGAACTCACTTACCCAGAGCGTCGGGCAGCCCTATACACAGTACCCAGGGAGCAGTTGGGGTCTTGTTCAAGGGCACTTTAATCGTGTACTCTCGGGGCTCAAACCAACGACCTTCAGATCACAAGGCTGCTTCCCAAACCTCCATGTGGTCAGCACGGACACGGACAGAACGTTCTCTAGCTTCTTTTTGTGTTGGGACAGAAATTTTAGGCCTGTGGTCTTGCTGTCTCGCTCTAATTGGATTTATAGGTGTGTGTTTGTGTCTATAACAGAGTTTGTGTGTGTGTGTGTGTGTGTTGTTGTGTAACCCCTGCTCTCCTTGTTGCTGTCTCACTCCCCACAGCATCCTAACGCTGGAATGTGGGGTCGTGATCCCGACCCCCATAAATGGGGCAGAAAGGATATAAATCTCCCACTTGGGACGTCCTGCGTTCTGGGGGTCACCCTGGCGTCCATAAAGCAGCCCGCTGCATCAACAACGGACTCGGGAGCATCTGTTTAAGCGCCAGGCCTGTTGATTCTAGCATCAAATCCACGTCGTCTGCAGCTCCAGAAGCTCCAGAATTCCAGAAGACGACCTACTCAACGTGTGGATTTTGGCCTTTCAATCAAACGGATTAGGCTTCAAAACTAGCAGCCGTATTTTCTCTTGCCCGGCGCGCGGGGCGTTTGAAGTGTTCTGGAAGAACGTCTCAGTAAAAGCTCATGTGTCTGTGTTTACCTCGTGGGAAGAGTTCCTGCTTTTATTTCCCTGGTATGAAGCACCAGCTCATCTCGAGCAGCAGTTTATGGCTCAATAAAACAGCAGAACGATGTGCTTTTGCTTTCTGTTGTGTTTATTCAAACATTCAATTGCCAAACGTTTCAAAGTCCAGATGCTGGTCAGCTTTTACATTTAAAAATAAACTAACCTGCGTATCAAACCGATGCTAACAGGAAATATAAGGGTGGACTTTATAGCTTATATATCTGATATCATATAAAACGAGAGCTCAGGTTCAGCCGTTTAATCAAAACAGCCATAGAAAAGTCTGTGATTATGATGTTGACAGCTATAGGCTACTGTTCATGTGTAGACTGTAGCCGCCGCCTACTTTTTGAATCAAATGATAACAGAGTTGGGATAACAGGCGATTAACTGCCTTCTTCCAGCAATTAATAATCAATGATTCAATCAATTAGCTTATTGGATTCTGTTTCTTGGCCACTGGCAGCACTCAACATTCTTCACACACTACCAGTCAAAAGTTTGGGCACACCTACCTGAATATATATGCCCATAACTGTAATTCCATACATGTATACATACATTATATAGTTTTGATCTCTTCACAATTAGTCACTAATGGTGTTTGGTGTCTCCAAACTTTCGACTGAGAAGTGTATATTGTAGAATGACTCATATCACTTATAGAGCAGCGGTCACTAATAGGCGGACCGCGGCCCGAGTCCGGACCCAGTTGTTGTCCAATGTGGACCCAAACAGTGTTTTGACAGTGTTTATTTTAAGCGGAGGGACGTTTCTTGTCTTTACGGTATACGGGCGCAGTAAACTTACTGACCAATCATGTGCGTTGTGAAATCACCGAAGGTGCTCCTCAGCCAATCAGATCTGTGCAGATTCGGGCGTGCGGCACGCACACAGGCGAGGTACGAAGCGTGCTAAAAAGAAGAAACTCGGCAGCGAAAAACAACTTTTCTACCAGGAATGAACCGAGACATGTTTATTCTTCCCACAGACAGCTCCACACCAACATCTCATCTGTTCTGAGAGCGTGGAGGATTAAAAATAGTCTCTTATGTGAGAGAGAACGGCCCTCACACCATTTCAGCCCAGGTTTAAAGTCCTGCTGGACCACCAAGAGCTCACTTCTCTCACTGAACCAGAGAAAGTCTGAGAGAAGAACACAAGAGAGAGATAAACTGTTAAGATGTTAAATTGAGTTAACAAGAAGTTTATAAATAATTAATTCAGTTCAGTATTTAAACAGTAAATATACTGAAATATACTGAACGGTATGTGTGGTGTGTTGGTGTTTCAGTAGCTGATGGTATAAGATGCTGATGCTAGACTACTTCAGTAAACAGGATACACCACTGAATCAGAACACACGCTAGAAGTTATGATGGTCCGGGCCTGAAGACATTTTCACCAATTGGACCTTACTGACTCTAATTAAATACTCCTGCTATAGAGCAGAGCCTTCTGTCTGTCGTTAGATAATCTAATAAGTTCAGTTTCTTAATAACGGCTATTGATTTTCTGATTGACAGGCAATTTGACCGATTACAGATGTGTGATGTGTAGTTGGCAATATTATCTCCAAATCTTGTTATTGTGTTATTTGAAGTCATGAAAAAGTTTCTACATTTGTAGCAACTGAACAGATGCTTCTACGTCATACAAACCCCACTTTTACCCCTAGAAAGTTTCCCATCCCCAGCCCTAATCCTTCCCCCCAAAAAAACAGACCCATCCCATCTGGAAGCTGGTTTAACAAAAAAATAATGGGGCACAACAATGAATAACTTACTATTAAGAGAAAATATAAATTAATAAAAAGATAGATAAAGAAGTAAATAAGAAGGGGAGAGAGGAAAAAAATAAAAACACCTGAGCATCGCTATCCTCTTCAGGTGCAACAGTCACGTTTTTAATAAAATCCAGAATAGGGTTCCAAGTATTGTGAAAAGATTCCAAGGAACCCTTCAGATAGTAACATAGCTTTTCAAGCTTAATACATGCTAGAACCTCCTGGATCCATCTAACATATGTTGGAGGGGAGGCGCACTTCCAGTCTGCGTCTGGCCAGCAGGGTGGTGAAAGCGGTAACATGTTGTGATGAGGTAGACAGGCGAAGGTCTGGGGTGACGCCGAACGGGGCTGTTGGAGGGTTAGGATCTAGCTCGCACTTAACTCTACACAAACAGACCCACGTTAACCGCAGTGTGCTGGAACATGTAGACGTTTCTTATTTGATATCTTCTAAAAGACTACCCCTATCTTTTAGAACAGACTTTAAACTTCTGTCCTCGTCTATAAAGCTCTAGATAATCTAGAACCTGTTACATCACAGAATGTCTCTCTGTCTATGTTCCAGCTGCTGATCTTAGATCTGCAGATACTGACCTTCTGTACAAACACCTTCAGTAACACACAGAGAACCTGGAGACAGTCTTTCTGTGGAGCTCATTTCAGCGTTTATTAAAAAGTCGAGCTCAGAGTCACTTTTAATACACGTTTAATAATGTCTCTCTTTAACTCAGCGCTTCATTAAAACTCGACACTGATCTGTGTCTCTGGCTTATTAACACTCAAAGTTTCTTCTATTATTGATCACAACCATCTGTGAATCACTTTGAGCTGCCACTGCTATGAAAAGTGCTCTACATTCATTCTATCATTCATTCATCTTCTAAGACAACGAGTGTACTTCTGGGTGTTGGAGAGGGGGTACGTGGGTTGGTAGACTGTACAAAATTCACATAGACACTGGGAGATCATACAGACTCCACACAGACACTGGGAGACCATACACACTCCTCACAGACACTGGGAGACCGTACACACTCCACACAGACACTGGGAGACCATACACACTCCACACAGACACTGGGAGACCATACACACTCCACACAGACACTGGGAGACCATACAGACTCCACACAGACACTGGGAGACCATACAAACTCCACACAGACACTGGGAGACCATACACACTCCACACAGACACTGGGAGACCTTACACACTCCACACAGACACTGGGAGACCATACAGACTCCACACAGACACTGGGAGACCTTACACACTCCACACAGACACTGGGAGACCATACACACTCCACACAGACACTGGGAGACCAAACACACTCCACACAGACACTGGGCGACCATACACACTCCACACAGACACTGGGAGACCATACACACTCCACACAGACACTGGGAGACCATACACACTCCACACAGACACTGGGAGACCAAACACACTCCACACAGACACTGGGAGACCATACACACTCCTCACAGACACTGGGAGACCATACACATTCCATAGAGAGAATATGTAAAAGTATGAATATACTGTATGTAGTGTCATTGGCTTAACACCTATGGAATTCCGTGGCATTGTATGGGAAGGAAAATCAGTCACAGGTTTCTTTTAGCATATGAGTTTAAAAATTCCAAAGTTGTCGGCTTCCTGCAACTGGAAACCCAGCAGTATTCCCAGTACTCTCAGTAAACAGCTATGGGAATTTCGCTCTCTCTTTCTCTGGAATGGCCAAGTCATTAGATTATTTGTCACAGCTAGTTGACCCCTGACCCCTCCCTGCTACAGGAAGAGGGGCAAGGCCTTCACTAATACATCACACTCATTAAAGCACGTGAGCTAGGATTGTGTGTGTGAGAGAGAGAGAGAGAGAGAGAGATACAGTACATGTTAAATACACTAGTGTGCAACAGCCTTCAACACCGAAACAGATCATCTAAAAGCTTTGATTCCACCAGTAAGAACAGCAGATCTGATTAGAACAGATGTAAATAATCAGACATACAATACAAAGTATCATGAATATGTTATTGTGAGAGAAGTAGATCAGATCTTGATCCAGTTTGAAGAACAAAGTTAGGTTCCAGATTTCTCCTGGACGTCCCAGACATTGTATGAATGTGTTCAGTTCTTGATTTATCTTAATGAAGTACTGAGCAGTCAAAGCAGGTATTAGATCAGAACTGATAATAATACTGGGTTGTTTAGGAGAAGCTCGGAAAGGGTTAAATAAACACACTGATGTATGAAAAAGCACTACTTACTCTATTAATACTGATTAATATTTAATAATTTGATAAAAGTGTTTACTGAGTAAATAAAAACTTTCTGTCAGCTTTTTATATATAATAATGTCCCCAAGTGTATAAAAGCTTACACCGTGACAAAAATCATGAATATTCAGAGCATAGTTCATGTTGTGAAGGAGTGCTTCCAGCAGAGAGGCACTTTGGTTGTTTAGTCCATTTGAATCTAAATTTAAGTAAGATATCTCCAGATCTCATAGCAACAAGCTCATTTATTCTAGCTTGTTACCCATAATAATATACATAATAACATACACTTTAACCAGCAATAATTTACTGTCTTGAACTTGCCAGGTTTAATGCCAGGTTTTTATTTTTGCACATTGTTATTTTCTACAATAGTTTTAGAACTAAATTATTATTATTTATAGCTACATTCAGCTACACTGGACTGTGTATTGTATATTGTATTCCACTGCGGATCTATATGCTATAGACTGCAGTACTATTCCTTACCTTATGGTGGGCATTAAAATACACAGAGAGATACAAGAGGCAGATTCCTAACACTTCCGTCACCTACCTGTGAACAGGTAAACTGTAACACTAATGAAAGTCTGAATATATGGAATGAAACTTGAGAATACAGAATGAAAGTCTAAATATATGGAATGAAACTTGATAATAAAGAATGAAAGTCTGAATATATGGAATGAAACTTGAGAATATAGAATGAAAGTCTGAATATATGGAATAAAACTTGAGAATATAGAATGAAAGTCTGAATATATGGAATGAAATTTGAGAATATAGAATGGCAGTCTGAATATATGAAATGTACTTTGAGAATATAGAATGAAAGTCTGAATATATGAAATGAAACCTGAGAATATAGAATGAAAATCTGAATATATGGAATGAAACTTGAGAATATAGAATGAAAGTCTGAATATATGGAATGAAATTTGAGAATATAGAATGAAAGTCTGAATATATGAAATGAAACCTGAGAATATAGAATGAAAATCTGAATATATGGAATGAAACTTGAGAATATAGAATGAAAGTCTGAATATATGGAATGAAACTTGAGAATATAGAATGAAAGTCTGAATATATGGAATAAAACTTGAGAATATAGAATGAAAGTCTGAATATATGGAATGAAACTTGAAAATATAGAATGAAAGTCTGAATATATGGAATGAAATTTGAGAATATAGAATGGCAGTCTGAATATATGAAATGTACTTTGAGAATATAGAATGAAAGTCTGAATATATGAAATGAAACCTGAGAATATAGAATGAAAATCTGAATATATGGAATGAAACTTGAGAATATAGAATGAAAGTCTGAATATATGGAATGAAACTTGAGAATATAGAATGAAAGTCTGAATATATGGAATAAAACTTGAGAATATAGAATGAAAGTCTGAATATATGGAATGAAACTTGAAAATATAGAATGAAAGTCTGAATATATGGAATGAAATTTGAGAATATAGAATGGCAGTCTGAATATATGAAATGTACTTTGAGAATATAGAATGAAAGTCTGAATATATGAAATGAAACCTGAGAATATAGAATGAAAATCTGAATATATGGAATGAAACTTGAGAATATAGAATGAAAGTCTGAATATATGGAATGAAACTTGAGAATATAGAATGAAAGTCTGAATATATGGAATAAAACTTGAGAATATAGAATGAAAGTCTGAATATATGGAATGAAACTTGAGAATAAAGAATGAAAGTCTGAATATATGGAATGAAACTTGAGAATATAGAATGCAAGTCTGAATATATGGAATGAAACTTGATAATATAGAATGAAAGTCTAAATATATGGAATGAAACTTGAGAATACAGAATGAAAGTCTGAATATATGGAATGAAACTTGAGAATATAGAATGAAAGTCTGAGTATATTGAATGAAACATGAGAATATTGAATGAAAATCTGAATATATGGAATGAAACATGTGAATATAGAATGAAAATCTGAATATATGAAATGAAACTTTAGAATATAGAATGAAAGTCTAAATATATGGAATGAAAGTTGAGAATATAGAATGAAAGTCTAAATATATGGAATGAAACTTGAGAATATAGAATGAAAATCTGAATATATGGAATGAAAGTTGAGAATATAGAATGAAAGTCTAAATATATGGAATGAAAGTTGAGAATATAGAATGAAAGTCTAAATATATGGAATGAAACTTGAGAATATAGAATGAAAATCTGAATATATTGAATGAAACATGAGAATATAGAATGAAAATCTGAATATATGGAATGAAATATAAGAATGTAGAATGAAAGTCTAAATATATGAAATGAAACTTTAGAATATAGAATGAAAGTCTAAATATATGGAATGAAAGTTGAGAATATAGAATGAAAGTCTAAATATATGGAATGAAACTTGAGAATATAGAATGAAAATCTGAATATATGGAATGAAACATGAGAATATTGAATGAAAATCTGAATATATGGAATGAAACGTGAATATAGAATGAAAGTCTAAATATATGGAATGAAACTTGAGAATAGACTGGCTTTGAACAGTTCTTGCTTAAGTATCATACAGATTGACCTTTTGACTCTGGTTTGGTACGTGCCAGATCTTAACATATAAAGTAAAATCCCAGATAGCAGTAGTTTTTATATGAGGTGCTTTTAGCCGAGAGCCTGTGAGACGTTTCAGTGTAATTTAATTACAGGATCTTAGTACTTAACATCATTTACCCAAAATAATTATCTAGTACTTCGCAGAACCTCACGCATACTCAGAATGTAGAAGACCATAAAACAAAGCATTACCAAATGTTTGTAACCCGTTCTGATTCCGGTGACTCAGTATCTGCTCCAGAGGGATGAGCAGCAAGACGGGCCTACAAGCCAATTTGCGCATGTTTTTTTTTTTTTTTTTTACTGTGAAGGTCCGCTTGAGGCGTCATGCCCGAAAACCCCATACTGACTGATTTACGATCAGATCCTTGTTGATTGATACTGCGCTCTACATGAGCCTTCGGAGCTTCTGGAACATTCCAGGTCATTATAGAACGTTCTGGAGGCTCAGCGTAGATGTCCTGGAACGTTCTATGGCGTTCCGGAACATTATGCTCTCATAGCTTATGAATCTCAATAAGCTACGCTAGGGCAAAACAAACGCTTGTGGGTTCAGGGGTCTGACGGAGCTTTGAAAGAGGAGGCGGAGTCCAAATAAACAGCCTGGCTGTGTCAGAAAGGCACGTAGAACACAAGCAAAGCTCCACGGCTTGATTGTTGACTCAAAGCGAAAGCGTGTGGCTTCTGTTTGTAGGAGCAGGAGTTCAAAAGTGGAGCGTTATTGTCATTAGCTTTTCTTCACGAGCCTCAGGTCAGGTGGTAGCGTTCCTGATAAAAAGTGGTAATAATCATACATAATAATTTATATATATATATATATATATATAATAATTTTAATATATATATAATTTTATTTTATGTATATCGTTGGTGTCCAATGAAAAAAAACAAGCTACAGGAAAGACCAAAAACATACTTCTATTGGTCCATTCATCATGTACATATATCCATCCATCCATCCATTACGTCCATCCATCCATCCGTCACGGGGGTAGCAGTCTAAGCAGAGAAACCTAGACCTCCCTCTCCCCAGTCACCTCCTCTACATTATCCGGGGGGATACCGAGGTGTTCCCAGGCCAGCTGAGAGATATAATCCCTCCAGTGTGTCCTAGGTCTTCCCCGGGTTCTCCTCCCGGTTGGACATGTCCGGAACACCTTCACAGGGAGGCGTCCAGGAGGCATCCTAACCAGATGCCCGAACCACCCCGACTTGTTTCTCTCGACGTGGAGGAGTAGCGGCTCGATTCTGAGCCTCCCCTGTACTGTATAATCGAGCTCCTCACTCTATCTCTAAGGGTAAGACCCGACATCGCACGGAGAAAACTAATCTGGGCAGCTCGTATCCGCGATCTCGTTCTTCTGGGCACAACCCAAAGCTCCTGACCACAGGTGAGAGTAGGAATGTAGATTGGCCTTTTGGCTCAGCTCTCTCCAGAGGGCACTCCACCCTTTTCCAACTGAGGACCATAGTCACGGATTTGGTGTTGCGGTTGTTTTTTACATTTTTTTTATCGACATAATTCAAGAGCTGAGTTGAGCTTGGAGTGTTCAATGTGCTTTGTTACTCCAACTTCTCCTGAAGATATTTAATGTTCCTTCATTACCTTAATCATTCCAACTCATCCCAAGGGCATTCAGTGGAGATTAGGCTTTCCAATTCATCCCAGAGTTCATTCGTACTGGATCTTCAGCACTCTAACTGAACCAAGAGGTCTTCAGTGGAGCTATATTATTCCAACTCTTCCCAAAGATAATTAGGTGAACTTCATCATACTTTAATTCATTCCAGAGGTCTTCAGTGGAGCTTCATCACTCCAACTTCAACAAGACATGGAGCTTCTTCTCTTTAACTCACTTAAAAGGTATCCGATGGATGTAATGGAGCTTAAGCTCTCCAACTCTTCCCAAAGGTGATCAGTGATGCTTACTCTCTAGTTTACACCACAGGACTTGGGTGGAGCCTCCTCACTTGATCCCAATTCATCACAAGAGTAGACCAGTGAAGCTGTATTATCACAAAAAAAATCTATAAGTTTTTATAGTGAAGTCATCTTGGAGCTTCATCACATGCCCTTCATGTCTCCAACTCACAGCAAAGGTGTTTACTGGGGCTTCATCTCTCCAACTCATCCCAAAGATGTTCAGTGGAGCTTCACCAGTCCAACTCATCCCAGTGGTTTTCATTGGGGCTTCATCAGTACACCTCATGCCAATGGTGTTCACTGAAGCTTCACCAGTGCAACTTATCCCAGTGGTTTTCAGTGGAGCTTCATCAGTCCAACTCATCCCTATGGTGTTTGTTGGCACTTCACCAGTTCAATTCCTTTTTTGTGGTGTTCAGTGGAACTTCACCAGTCCAACTCATCTCTGTGGTGTTCAGTGGAGCTTCACCAGTCCAACTCACCCCAATGGTGTTCAATAGAGCTTCACCAGTTCAACTCACCCCAATGGAGTTCAGTAAAGCCTCACCAGTCCAATTCATCCCAGTGGTGTTCAATAGAGCTTCACCAGTCCGACTCATCTCTATGGTGTTTGGTGGAGCTTAACCAGTCCAACTAATCTCTATGGTGTTAGTGGAGCTTCACCAGTCCAACCCATCCCGATGGTGTTTAGTGGCACTTCACCAGTCCAACCCATCCCGATGGTGTTTAGTGGCACTTCACTAGTACAACCCATCCTGATGGTGTTCAGTGGAGCTTTGCTGCTCCCCTCCCACCCAAAAGACCTTCAGTGGAGCTTCATCACTCCAACTCACACCAAATGTATTCAATGTGCTTCATGCCTCCAACTCCAGACTGAAAGGTGTTCAGTGGAGCTTAACCAGTCTGACTCATCCTGAAGATGTTCAGTTGAGTTTAATCCAGTTCTACACAGACTGCATGACTGCACACGTAAAGAAAAGATACGTCTGGACGTCACAGCGTCTGTTCTAAAACCCACAACACAGTAGAATTAAAGAAATCGTTTATTTTAGCTGGGGTATATATTTTTCACCGGTACACCAGCAGCAGGCTTATGACACAGTTGCCCCGCGTTGCACAAAGAAGCGTCCTGCGGTAGCCTGCAGACTTCCAAAAGCTAATTATTAGCATCAACAAAAAAGTTCATTAATTAGGCCTTCTGGTTACGTTATATAATTTGTGATTAACTACATCACAGAGGATAGAAAACAGCTGCAGGACACGAGAGAAAGTTTGAAATGATCGCCATAATCCACCTCTCTCTCTCTCTCTCTCTCTCTCTCTCTCTCTCGCTCTCTCTCCCCGAGTTATTCAGCGGAGGCTGATTAAAAGCGGATGTTGTGTTGCTGAGGTCAGGAAAAACTGCAGACCGAAGCAGTCAATTGCCGACCCGATTAGCCAAACCTTCATACAAAGGATCTGACTGTAGGCTGCCAATGCAGTTCTTCGCAGCTTTGTTGTCTTTTCCAAAAGACGTCTTCCTCCCAGAACTAATGGGAAATAAAACTCTTTCGTCCTCTGCCTGCTTCTTGTTTAGACTAAGATCTAGTAATATATTTATGGCTTAGCACTCACGTGTAGTATGCAAGGTTAAGTCTCTACTCATGCTCTGCTTAAACACATCTGAGAAAATATCAAGCTGTTTATCTGCAGGCTTTAGTTCAAATAGCAAAACATGTAAACAAACAAATACACTGACTTTAGAAACAGCCAAAGTGAACAGAACTACATATATAAGTGCTGCCTGTCTCCGTCCATCCATCATCTTCCTCTTTATCCCGCTAGTCAGGGTCACGGGGGGGTCTGTGTGAAGTCTGTATGGTCTCCCAGTGTCTGTGTGGAGTCTGTATGGTCTCCCAGTGTCTGTGTGGAGTGTGTATGGTCTCCCAGTGTCTGTGTGGAGTGTGTATGGTCTCCCAGTGTCTGTGTGGAGTGTGTATGGTCTCCCAGTGTCTGTGTGGAGTGTGTATGGTCTCCCAGTGTCTGTGTGGAGTGTGTATGGTCTCCCAGTGTCTGTGTGGAGTTTGTATGGTCTCCCAGTGTCTGTGTAAGGTGTGTATGGTCTCCAAGTGTCTGTGTGGAGTGTGTACGGTCTCCCAGTGTCTGTGTGGAGTCTGTATGGTCTCCCAGTGTCTGTGTGGAGTGTGTATGGTCTCCCAGTGTCTGTGTGGAGTGTGTATGGTCTCCCAGTGTCTGTGTGGAGTCTGTATGGTCTCCCAGTGTCTGTGTGGAGTCTGTATGGTCTCCCAGTGTCTGTGTGGAGTGTGTACGGTCTCCCAGTGTCTGTGTGGAGTGTGTACGGTCTCCCAGTGTCTGTGTGGAGTGTGTATGGTCTCCCAGTGTCTGTGTGGAGTGTGTATGGTCTCCCAGTGTCTGTGTGGAGTTTGTACGGTCTCCCAGTGTCTTTGTGGAGTGTGTATGGTCTCCCAGTGTCTGTGTGGAGTGTGTATGGTCTCCCAGTGTCTGTGTGGAGTGTGTACGGTCTCCCAGTGTCTGTGTGGAGTCTGTATGGTCTCCCAGTGTCTGTGTGGAGTGTGTTTGGTCTCCCAGTGTCTGTGTGGAGTGTGTATGGTCTCCCAGTGTCTGTGTGGAGTGTGTACGGTCTCCCAGTGTCTGTGTGGAGTGTGTACTGTCTCCCAGTGTCTGTGTGGAGTGTGTATGGTCTCCCAGTGTCTGTGTGGAGTCTGTATGGTCTCCCAGTGTCTGTGTGGAGTCTGTATGGTCTCCCAGTGTGTGTACTTTGGGTTTTATAGCTCTGCAGAATGCTTACATGCACAAAATACTATGTAACAAGAAAAGGGGAAAACTGGAAAAGCTAAATTAGCCCTATTTCACTAAAACAAGGGGCCTCTGGAAAAGTCTGGACATATAGTTTACATGTTTGAAATAATGATAAAGGTTTTGACCTTTCTGACTCTGGTTTACTCTCGCAGCATAATGGCCCATTAGTAATCTAACCACAAACCCCACCTAGCCCCCACCCATTGCTGCCCCCGCCACTCTCTCAGCCGTCTGTGGAACCCAGAGCGTGTACTTTCCAGCCGCTGCTCCCGTTCCGTGAATGGCGTTTGGCAGTAAGGCATGTGTGCAGTTGTATAAAGCTCAGTAACTCACAGGCTGCCTGGCTGTGACTTTCTTTTCCCATTTTGGAATTATAATGCCAAGCTGAATTCCAGTTTTCCCCCTAAACTCTGTGCCTCCTTCCTTCAGGGCCTGGATTACTTCAATTATTCAAAACAGTGGTACAATCTGTGATGTTGAGCCACAGTTCTTTAACCCTGTCGTAGCTAATGTTTCACTGATACCTGCACACTTAGCAAACCGAGCATATGGTTTTCCAGTGTCTGTGTGGAGTCTGTACGGTCTCCCAGTGTCTGTGTGGAGTCTGTACGGTCTCCCAGTGTCTGTGTGGAGTCTGTACGGTCTCCCAGTGTCTGTGTGGAGTCTGTACGGTCTCCCAGTGTCTGTGTGGAGTGTGTATGGTCTCCCAGTGTCTGTGTGGAGTGTGTGCGGTCTCCCAGTGTCTGTGTGGAGTCTGTACGGTCTCCCAGTGTCTGTGTGGAGTCTGTATGGTCTCCCAGTGTCTGTGTGGAGTGTGTACAGTCTCCCAGTGTCTGTGTGGAGTGTGTATGGTCTCCCAGTGTCTGTGTGGAGTCTGTACGGTCTCCCAGTGTCTGTGTGGAGTCTGTACGGTCTCCCAGTGTCTGTGTGGAGTCTGTATGGTCTCCCAGTGTCTGTGTGGAGTGTGTACAGTCTCCCAGTGTCTGTGTGGAGTGTGTATGGTCTCCCAGTGTCTGTGTGGAGTCTGTACGGTCTCCCAGTGTCTGTGTGGAGTCTGTACGGTCTCCCAGTGTCTGTGTGGAGTCTGTATGGTCTCCCAGTGTCTGTGTGGAGTGTGTATGGTCTCCCAGTGTCTGTGTGGAGTGTGTATGGTCTCCCAGTGTCTGTGTGGAGAGTGTACGGTCTCCCAGTGTCTGTGTGGAGTGTGTATGGTCTCCCAGTGTCTGTGTGGAGTGTGTACGGTCTCCCAGTGTCTGTGTGGAGTGTGTACGGTCTCCCTGTGTCTGTGTGGAGTCTGTACGGTCTCCCAGTGTCTGTGTGGAGTCTGTACGGTCTCCCAGTGTCTGTGTGGAGTGTGTATGGTCTCCCAGTGTCTGTGTGGAGTGTGTATGGTCTCCCAGTGTCTGTGTGGAGTCTGTACGGTCTCCCAGTGTCTGTGTGGAGTGTGTATGGTCTCCCAGTGTCTGTGTGGAGTGTGTATGGTCTCCCAGTGTCTGTGTGGAGTGTGTATGGTCTCCCAGTGTCTGTGTGGAGTGTGTAGGGTCTCCCAGTGTCTGTGTGAAGTTTGTTTGGTCTCCCAGTGTCTGTGTGGAGTGTGTACGGTCTCCCAGTGTCTGTGTGGAGTGTGTACGGTCTCCCAGTGTCTGTGTGGAGTGTGTATGGTCTCCCAGTGTCTGTGTGGAGTGTGTACGGTCTCCCAGTGTCTGTGTGGAGTGTGTATGGTCTCCCAGTGTCTGTGTGGAGTGTGTATGGTCTCCCAGTGTCTGTGTGGAGTGTGTATGGTCTTCCAGTGTCTTCCAGTTATGAGCTAACATTGCATTCCATGCTGTGTCATGCTACTAAAATAATATTATTTAATATCACAAGTAATGATACAGTACTGCACACTAATAAAGTACTATAGCATCAGATATACTGTGTCATACAGATGAAGCTAGATGAACTCAACTGAACTGAGAAAGAAAGGCAGTCTGTGAGGAGAATGATTGGCTATAAGACGAGGGTGACCCCTACCACCTTTGTATGTGTGTGCGTCCCGCTGCGAGCTTCAAAGCAGCTGTGAGCAGCGGGCGAGTGGGTCATCAGCAAAAACAGCAGGCCAGAGACTGACCCTGCCTGGACCCACATCGCAAAACCTGGCTCCAACCCAAACCTGCTCACACTGTACCCAGAACAGCATCTCACATGCTCTTCAAACGACTTTGTGTCTGCAGAATTCAGGTGACCTATATGTTTAGATGAAAATCACGAGACTGGCACTCGACTCTGGCTCTGCAATGACTGTCGCCTGCACCACCAATCAAAAGCTTTGGTTTCGCTCCAATACCAGCAGAAAACTGAACAAAAACACAGCAGCAGAACTGTAAACCTCTCACCAGTGACCAGCCACATCACCCCCAGACCAACTGTTCACTCTACAATACTCACTCCTACCGAGCGCACGAGGGTGAAGCAGCTTGTTCACCAGTTTTCCTGTTCCACCTTAAACAGTGCAGCAGGAGCCAGAACGTACCTGCCCCCTCCATTTAAGGTGGAAACAGGAGAACTGGTGAAGGAGAAGCTGAGCTGATGGTGCTGGTGGTCAGTAGGAGTGAGTATTGTAGTGTGTAAGGGTGATCTGGGGGTAAACACTGGTGGTCAGTAGGAGTGAGTATTGTAGTGTGTAAGGGTGATCTGGGGGTGAACACTGGTGATCAGTAGGAGTGAGTATTGTAGTGTGTAAGGGTGATCTGGGGGTGAACACTGGTGGTCAGTAGGAGTGAGTATTGTAGTGTGTAAGGGTGATCTGGGGGTGAACACTGGTGGTCAGTAGGAGTGAGTATTGTAGTGTGTAAGGGTGATCTGGGGGTGAACACTGGTGGTCAGTAGGAGTGAGTGTTGTAGTGTGTAAGGGTGATCTGGGGGTGAACACTGGTGATAGATTTAAAAGCGTACGTTATGGTAAGTAAACAGTGTAACGTTAATGACGAGAGGGGCTCCACTCTGTTCTTCACCTCCATCTCCTACACTCTGTTCTTCACCTCCATCTCCTCCACTATGTTCTTCACCTCCATCTCCTCCACTCTGTTCTTCACCTTCATCTCCTCCACTATGTTCTTCACCTCCATCTCCTCCACTCTGTTCTTAACCTCCATCTCCTCCACTGTGTTCTTCACCTCCATCTCCTCCACTCTGTTCTTCACCTCCATCTCCTCCACTATATTCTTCACCTCCATCTCCTCCACTCTGTTTTTCACCTCCATCTCCTCCACTATGTTCTTCACCTCCATCTCCTCCACTCTGTTCTTCACCTCCATCTCCTCCACTCTGTTCTTCACCTCCATCTCCTCCACTATGTTCTTCACCTCCATCTCCTCCACTCTGTTCTTCACCTCCATCTCCTCCACTCTGTTCTTAACCTCCATCTCCTCCACTATGTTCTTCACCCTCCATCTCCTTCACTCTGTTCTTCACCTCCATCTCCCTCCACTATGTTCTTTCACCTCCATCTCCTCCACTCTGTTCTTAACCTCCATCTCCTCCACTCTGTTCTTCACCTCCATCTCCTCCACTCTGTTCCTCACCCTCCATCTCCTCCACTCTGTTCTTAACCTCCATCTCCTCCACTATGTTCTTCACCTCCATCTCCTCCACTCTGTTCCTCACCTCCAACTCCTCCACTCTGTTCTTAACCTCCATCTCCTCCACTATGTTCTTCACCTCCATCTCCTTCACTCTGTTCTTCACCTCCATCTCCTCCACTATGTTCTTCACCTCCATCTCCTCCACTCTGTTCTTAACCTCCATCTCCTCCACTCTGTTCTTCACCTCCATCTCCTCCACTCTGTTCCTCACCTCCATCTCCTCCACTCTGTTCTTAACCTCCATCTCCTCCACTATGTTCTTCACCTCCATCTCCTCCACTCTGTTCCTCACCTCCAACTCCTCCACTCTGTTCTTCATCTCCATCTCCTCCACTCTGTTCCTCACCTCCATCTCCTCCACTCTGTTCTTCACCTCCATCTCCTCTACTCTGTTCTTCACCTCCATCTCCTCCACTCTGTTCTTAACCTCCATCTCCTCCACTCTGTTCCTCACCTCCATCTCCTCCACTCTGTTTTTTACATACTGCCTCCATCTGGATTCTGAGTGTTGTTGGAATTACGTGACGAGGTTGAAAGAAAGTTCATGTATGAACTTCAGTTCGTGGCTAGACTGTCGCTATGTTATCCATGATGGTTGCTAAGGTGTTGTTAGGCCATTGCTGTGTAGATCTAACTAGGAATACGTAGCTAAGCTGTTGCTGTTGTGTTCCAGGTGGATGTTAATGTGTGAGGTAGTACGTATGGAGGTTTATACATGATGTCTATGAGAAATGATGTAAGAGCGCCACCATAGGGACACTACACTTATCATTTAAATGAATACCTAAATCTCTCTGATAGTAAAGTTTAATAAATAGGTAATTATGTGTTATAACCATGTTATTAATTGAATAGCTGAGCTAAAATAGGAAGTACTAAAGAAAACATCAAATTCTTCTAGTACCTAGACACATGCAATTTGTTGAATAAGTAAATAACAAACAAATAAATAAATAAATATATAAATAGGCATATCCTATCATGACACTGATTCCAAACCTTTAAAGAGTACATACATGTCACTGACCTCCACACATCCCCAATACCACCACAAGCCAGCCTGAGCAGTTGAAGCTCTGAAGCGCTGAAGTCCTTGGAAATCCTTGCATCTGCTGAATTTTTCAAATGGCACGTATAATAAGCCACAAACAATTTACAGTGGGTGACTCTGCTCCCCTGGGGTGAGTGAGAGTGATACAGTGTGTGTGTTTGTGCCACCTGGCCAATTAGGAGACCAGCTGGTGCTACAAATTTTACTCCTCCTACCCAATTAATGATGATATCATTCCGTTCTGGAGCTAAATGACACGGCAGGCGAGCACCTGGGAGCTCTCACAAACAACTTTACAAAGAGAACATGTCACCCTCTCGCCGTCCCCTCTATTAGTATCACTGACCTTGTACTTCCACTCACTGTCCACTGTATCAGCTCCACATACCAGGCGGTCACTCTCTTAACAATCAAAACTACTACAAGACACTAGTCCAGCTACATGTCAGGATTCCAGACCGGTTTAAATCAGCTGTTTGTGTAGAACGTAAGATTTGGGTTGATCTCTTTCTAATGAGTGATGTGTTTTTTATTTACTACTACTACAGTTACTAATACTATTAATACTACTACTAACTCTAATACTATTAATACTACTACTACTACTACTAATACTACTACTACTATTAATACTACTACTAATACTACAGCTACTAATACTATTAATACTACTACTACTACTAATACTATTAATACTACTACTACTAATACTATTAATACTACTACAGCTACTAATACTATTAATACTACTACTACTACTACTACTATTAATACTACTACTAATACTACAGCTACTAATACTATTAATACTACTACTACTACTAATACTATTAATACTACTACTACTAATACTATTAATACTACTACAGCTACTAATACTATTAATACTACTACTACTACTACTACTATTAATACTACTACTACTACTAATACTATTAATACTACTACTACTAATACTATTAATACTACTACAGCTACTAATACTATTAATACTACTACTACTATTAATACTACTACTAATACTACAGCTACTAATACTATTAATACTACTACTACTACTAATACTATTAATACTACTACTACTAATACTATTAATACTACTACAGCTACTAATACTATTAATACTACTACTACTACTACTACTACTATTAATACTACTACTAATACTACAGCTACTAATACTATTAATACTACTACTACTACTAATACTATTAATACTACTACTACTAATACTATTAATACTACTACAGCTACTAATACTATTAATACTACTACTACTACTACTACTACTATTAATACTACTACTACTACTAATACTATTAATACTACTACTACTACTACTACAGCTACTAATACTATTAATACTACTACAGCTACTAATACTATTAATACTACTACTACTACTACTACTATTAATACTACTACTACTACTACTATTAATACTACTACAGCTACTAATACTATTAATACTACTACTACTACTACTACTACTATTAATACTACTACTACTACTACAGCTACTAATACTATTAATACTACTACTACTAATACTATTAATACTACAACTACTACAGCTACTAATACTATTAATACTACTACTAATAATAATACTATTATTACTACTACTACTAATACTATTAATACTACTACTACTACTACAGCTGCTAATACTATTAATACTACTACTACTAATACTATTAATACTACTACTACTACTACAGCTGCTAATACTATTAATACTACTACTACTACTATTAATACTACTACTACTACTACTATTAATACTACTGCTACTAATGCTATTAATACTAATACTACTACTACAGCTGCTAATACTATTAATACTACTACTACTAATGATACTACTACACACTACCACTACTACAACTACTAATACTAATATTATTAATACTACTGATACCTCTACTACAACTATTAATACTAATACTATTACTACTATTACTAATACTACCAATGATACCACAACTACAACTGTTAATACTAATACTGTTACTACTACTAATACTAGTATTAGTAATACTACTAATTATACTACTACTACTACTACTGCTAATACTATTAATGGTATCACTACTACTAGTACTACTAATGATACCACTACTACAACTATTAATACTATTAATGATACTGCTACTACTACTACTAATGATACTACTACACACTACCACTACTACAGCTACTAATACTAATACTTTTAATACTACTGATACCTCTACTACAACTATTAATACTATTAATGATACTGCTACTACTACTAATAATAATACTACTAAACACTACCACTACTACAGCTACTAATACTAATACTATTAATACTACTGATACCTCTACTACAACTATTAATACTATTAATGATACTGCTACTACTACTACTAATGGTACTACTACACACTACCACTACTACAACTACTAATATAAATACTATTACTACTACTTATACTACTTATGATACCACTACCACTATTGATACTAATACTATTACTACTATTACTAATACTACTAATACTACGACTTGAACTCCATTTCTTGAGAGCTGGATTGTCACTCTGTAGAACGTACAAACATTGGGCTGGCAGTTGTTTAAGGACATAAAGATCATCTGTCCTTGGTTGCAACAGAGTTCCACTGTCTCTGGAAGCCATTTGTAACTCTTGGGTTTCAGTACCCAGAGTAGCCAGACCCCAGCCTGAGAGACTGCCGAGTGTTGGCTGGTGCGGTGTAAAGTATTGATGGGACCAATCTAGAATTGGCAGGTTTCAGGAGAACAGTGATACAAGAACCATAAAACCTGAGCTTGCTGATGTGGAGGTGGTATGCCTCGACCGCCACCATCATGGAACACCTTTGGAATGAAGTGGAATAGCAACAGCAAGCCAGGCTCTCCCCACAACAGCGTCCAAGCTTGTGGTTGAGTGGAAGCGAACTACTACACTGGTAACCCGTAATTAGTTTCGTGTGAGAGAGTTTGTTGATAAATGATGCTTTCACAAACCACATGTTATGTTTGGTACACATTACTTAATAAAAATGTTGCTAGTCAATGTCTATAATCTACATTTTGAAAGAGAGTAAACTATGAAAATACGCTAATATAGTTTTAATTAAGTTGAATAAAACTATTAAGTTATATGCAAACCATATTTCACTACATTAAAACATACAGAGTTTGTATGTAGCTTGGGACTCACGTGCACGCGCTGTAGCACCTTGTCACGAATTCTCATCTGGTCAGCTTCAATGCTAGGACTAGTTTTGAGTTTGTTTTAGGTGGAGCATTGTAAAGGAGTTTTGCAGTCTTTTTTCTCTATCTATATTCACTGTGAGATTTGTGTGGGTGTTTTCTGAGTTTAACTTCTTTTCCTCGGACAGAAACTCTGTAGTGCTGGGATTTCTCTACAGTGGACATTTTCTCCATTGTTTTCTTTTCTTGAAGAACTACAGAGGACTACAATTAACCAAGCCGCCATCTTCCCTCTCTTTTTCTCATTCTGGAACTTGGTAAGTTGTTTTCCGTGTTCAAGTGGTGTAAAACTGTTGTTCTGCAGTTGATGCTGATCTAAAGTTAGAAAATGTAATTTACTGTGTTTTTATCATTTCAGTGTTTAAACTGTATTTAAGAATTATTGTAAGATAAACAGTTTTCTAACTAGACCAATCAAAACCAGTCATCACTACTGAACCCTTCAAGAGTCAGGATCATCCTAGATGATCCCAGTGATGTAATTTTAAATCAAATCAAACTAAATTTAACTGCTGTCTGTGTTCTTTTGACTAGCTTTAAGTTTTTCACAACTTATTTCTGATTACAGGAAACTCAATGTTGAGTTGAATTAAATTGGCAGTAGGGTTGATTCTACAAAATATTTTAAGTACAAAAATTTCGATTTCATTGTATTTATCTCAAATGATTACTTCCAGTCTGTTTGACATTTAAGTTGATTTTACTCAAACCTTTAAATTTACTTTAGTTTCAATACTTACCTCAAAAGTACAATCAACTTATCCGGGTTTACAGTCTACAGCTTTGATACAGTGCCTTCCTGAGAGACCTCCCAGAAGAGTGGCAGCCAAAGACGGGGGCGATTACATGTTAACACCCAGGCTATTGTTCAACAAGCACATATGCTGGACGTGGTGTTCAGATGCCCACCAACGATTGACTCTCGTGGTGCACTTGTGGTGAAATGCTTTTGATTACAGCTGGAGGACGTCATGAGTTATTGATTAGGTAGTGATTAGTTCACAATTTGCATTATTGCTCATTTAGCTCAGGACCAGAGGATCTCGCTGCCACAAGACTTAGTTTAATTTGAAACAAACCTTCATCTCCACTGTGGGAAACGTAGGACGTGTCACTCTTCACTTCAGATATTCTGCTGAAGCGAACGTCGGCCGATTGGTTTTCTGCTGACTGCTACTACACAGCGGTGTTTAACAATAAAGGCGAGACTCGCTCACAGATGATATTAATTGTTTGGTAAGTGCTCAGTTGGCTCCGACATGCAGCCACATGTATGACGACGCTGTGTGCAGGAGAGCCATCTGCAGAGATGTTTGTCTGCTACATAACGACAACGGGCTGCTTGACAAGCCGCAGAAGGGCGAGAAGTTCACAGGTGATGGGAGCGGATTGAATTAGATTGTGTTTTTCTTGGTGGAACATACCTGACAGAAGTTGACGGGTCATAATGGAGCTCGTTTTATGAAGTGATAGCCACTCGTTGTCTATTTCATGTTCTCTCGCAGACAAACAAAGGCATATTGTTGGCCTATGATGCGGCTGATAACAGTACTCAGTGTCTTAACGGCTGCCGCTGACTCACAGTCAAATCCTGTATTTCAAAAGAAAAGATCTCTCTCTGTCTCATACTCTCTCCTCGTTCTCTATCATTCTCTCATCATTCTCTCTTCTCTCTCTCTCTGTCTCATACTCTCTCCTCGTTCTCTATCATTCTCTCATCATTCTCTCTTCTCTCTCTTTCTCTGTCTCATACTCTCTCCTCGTTCTCTATCTTCTCTCTCCTCCTCGTTCTCTATCTTCTCTCTCCTCCTCGTTCTCTATCATTCTCTCATCATTCTCTCTTCTCTCTCTCTCTGTCTCATACTCTCTCCTCGTTCTCTATCATTCTCTCTTCATTCTCTCTTCTCTCTCTCTGTCTCATACTCTCTCCTCGTTCTCTATCTTCTCTCTCCTCCTCGTTCTCTATCATTCTCTCTCTTCATTCTCTCTTCTCTCTCTCTGTCTCATACTCTCTCCTCGTTCTCTATCTTCTCTCTCTCTGTCTCATACTCTCTCCTCGTTCTCTATCTTCTCTCTCTCTGTCTCATACTCTCTCCTCATTCTCTATCTTCTCTCTCCTCCTCGTTCTCTATCATTCGCTCTCTTCATTCCCTCTTCTCTCTCTCTCTGTCTCATTCTCTCTCCTCGTTCTCTATCTTCTCTCTCTTTGTCTCATACTCTCTCCTCGTTCTCTATCTTCTCTCTCTCTGTCTCATACTCTCTCCTCTTTCTCTATCTTCTCTCTCTCTCTGTTTCATTCTCTCTCCTCCTTCTCTCTTCTCTCTCTCTCTGTCTCATTCTCTTTTCTCACTCTTCCTCTCTCTGTCTCATTCTCTCTCCTCATTCTCTATCTTCTCTCTCTGTCTCATTCTCTCTTCATTCTCTCTTCTCTCTCTCTGTCTCATACTCTCTCCTTGTTCTCTATCCTCTCTCTCTCTCTCCGTCTCATTCTCTCTCCTCCTCGTTCTCTATCATTCTCTCTCTTCATTCTCTCTTCTCTCTCTCTCTGTCTCATTCTCTCTTCTCTCTCTCTGTCTCATTCTCTCTCCTCCTCGTTCTCTATCATTCTCTCTCTGTCTCATTCTCTCTTCTCTCTCTCTCTCTCTGTCTCATTCTCTCTCCTCCTCGTTCTCTATCATTCTCTCTCTGTCTCATTCTCTCTTCTCTCTCTCTCTCTGTCTCATAGTCTAGTCTCTTGGCAGCGTGATACGCCTCCTAATCTTCTCCTCCAGCAAATCTGTGGCCAGTTCTCCTCCAGCACTCCTCTGGTTGAGTGGCACAAGCTGGGCCAGTCGTGAGCTGGATGTTGGGAACCAGCCTTGTGATTGAAGGGTCGCTGGTTGGGGGGGTGGCAAAGGAGCCAGGAAAGCAAAATAAACAGAAGCACATGGGAAGACAGGAGGGCAAAGAAAGACAGGGCAGGGCAGAACAAAGTTGGCCAAACTAGAACAATTAGCTTCTAACCTGGATAATATGTAGAACATACCGGAATCATTGTTCTAGGACTGGACTCAGCACGAGTGCATCATCACCCATAAAATAAAACCCATTAGGAAGAAGTGGCATCTCCATCTGCTCGGCTCTGAAACGCTGGCAGAGCCGGGAGAATCAGGCCGCGCTGCCAAAATTCATAACAAGTAACGTGAAGGAGAACCAAGCAGGTCTGTTCCAGGACCGAGAGAATCATTATATGAAGAGCTGGACGCAGAATCAGCAGCAGCACTCTGGACTGATGTGTAAACACGGTATGAATCAGCTGATTAGATCAGATAATCAGACTCCGTCTGATACGCTGCAGCAGTGGAGCTTCTACTGAACCATCTTCATAGAGAGGTGAGTAACTCCAGTTACCTGCATCACTTCTCTCTCTCTCTCTGTCTCTTTCTCTCTCTCGCTCATTCTCTATCCTCATTCTCTCTCTCTCTCTGTCTCATTCTCTCTCCTCATTCTCTCTCTCTCTGTCTCATTCTCTCTCCTCATTCTCTCTTCTCTCTCTCTATCTCATTCTCTCTCTCTATGTCTCATTCTCTGTCCTCATTCTCTCTTCTCTCTCTCTCTGTCTCGTTCTCTCTCTATGTTCTCTTCTCTCTATCATTCTCTCTCCTCATTCTCTCTCTGTCTCTCTGTCTCATTCTCTCTTCTCATTTTCTCTCTTTGTCTCATTCTCTCTCCTCTTTCTCTCCTCTCTCTCTCTCTGTCTCTTTCTCTCTCTCGCTCATTCTCTATCCTCATTCTCTCTCTCTCTCTGTCTCATTCTCTCTCCTCATTCTCTCTCTCTGTCTCATTCTCTCTCCTCATTCTCTCTTCTCTCTCTCTATCTCATTCTCTCTCTCTATGTCTCATTCTCTGTCCTCATTCTCTCTTCTCTCTCTCTCTGTCTCGTTCTCTCTCTATGTTCTCTTCTCTCTATCATTCTCTCTCCTCATTCTCTCTCTGTCTCTCTGTCTCATTCTCTCTTCTCATTTTCTCTCTTTGTCTCATTCTCTCTTCTCACCATCTCTCTCTTTCTTGTTTTCTCCTCACTCTTTCTCTCTCTCTCTCTCTCTCTCTCTCTCTCTCTCTCTCTCTCTCTCTCTCTCTCTCCTCACTCTTTCTCTCTCTCTTTTTGTCTTGTTCCCTTTCTCTCTCTCTCTCTCTCGTTCTCTATCGACTAGTTTTGACATGTTCTGCAGTAGAGTGTGTATAGAGTGTGGGTAGAGTGTGTATAGAGTGTGTATAGCGTATAGAGTGTGTAGAGTGTGTATAGAGTGTGTGTAGAGTGTGTGTATAGTGTTATAGAGTGTGTGTGTAGAGTGTGTATAGAGTGTATGGAGTGTGTGGAGTGTGTATAGAGTGTGTATATTGTGTATAGAGAGTGTATAGAGCATATATAGGGTGTATAGTGTGTATAGAGTGTGTATAGAGTGTATAGAGTGTGTATAGGGTGTGTATAGTGTGTATAGAGTGTGTATAGAGAGTGTGTAGAGTGTGTATAGTGTGTATAGTGTATATAGATTGTATATAGAGTGTATAGAGTGTATATAGAGTATATATAGAGTGTATAGAGTGTATATAGAGTATATATAGAGTGTATAGAGTGTGTATAGAGTGTATGGAGTGTGTGGAGTGTGTATAGAGTGTGTATATTGTGTATAGAGAGTGTATAGAGCATATATAGGGTGTATAGTGTGTATAGAGTGTATAGAGTGTGTATAGAGTGTGTATAGTGTGTATAGAGTGTGTATAGAGAGTGTGTAGAGTGTGTATAGTGTGTATAGTGTATATAGATTGTATATAGAGTGTATATAGTGTGTATTGAGTGTGTAGAGTGTATATAGAGTATATATAGAGTGTATAGAGTGTATATAGAGTATATATAGAGTGTATAGAGTGTGTATAGAGTGTATAGAGTGTGTATAGTGTGTATAGAGTGTGTATAGAGAGTACAGAGTGTATATAGAGTGTATATAGAGTGTCTCGTGTGTACTCTGATGATGAGTAAGTGTGTATAGAGTTTATAGAGTGTGTGTAGAGAGTGTATACAGTGTATATAGAGTGTATATAGAGTGTACAGAGTGTCTGGTGTGTACTCTGATGATGAGTAAGTGATGCTGAAACTCTGGAGAAGTTCCTCTCTCTGCTGATCAGCAGTGTAGGGCTTTCAGCAGTAAGTTGGTAGAGTGTGTATAGAGTGTGTATAGAGTGTATAGTGTGTATAAACTGTATATAGAGAGTGTATAGAGTGTATAGAGTGTATAGAGTGTACAGAGTGTCTGGTGTGTACTCTGATGATGAGTAAGTGATGCTGAAACTCTGGAGAAGTTCCTCTCTCTGCTGATCAGCAGTGTAGGGCTTTCAGCAGTAAGTTGGTAGAGTGTGTATAGAGTGTGTATAGAGTGTATAGTGTGTATAAACTGTATATAGAGAGTGTATAGAGTGTATAGAGTGTACAGAGTGTCTGGTGTGTACTCTGATGATGAGTAAGTGATGCTGAAACTCTGGAGAAGTTCCTCTCTCTGCTGATCAGCAGTGTAGGGCTTTCAGCAGTAAGTTGGTAGAGTGTATATAGAGTGTGTATAGAGTGTATAGTGTGTATAAACTGTATATAGAGAGTGTATAGAGTGTATAGAGTGTACAGAGTGTCTGCTGTGTACTCTGATGATGAGTAAGTGATGCTGAAACTCTGGAGAAGTTCCTCTCTCTGCTGATCAGCAGTGTAGGGCTTTCAGCAGTAAGTTGGTAGAGTGTGTATAGAGTGTATAGAGTGTATATAGAGAGTGTATAGAGTGTATGGAGTGTATAAACTGTATATATAGAGTGTATAGAGTGTATAGAGTGTGTATAGAATGTGTATAGAGTGTATGGAGTGTATAAACTGTATATATAGAGTGTATAGAGTGTATAGAGTGTATATAGAGTGTGTATGATGATGAGTAAGTGATGCTGAAACTCTGGAGAAGTGTGGAGAAACTCTGATCAGCAGTGTAGGGCTTTTAGCAGTAAGTTGGTAGAGTGTGTATAGAGTGTATATAGAGAGTGTATAGAGTGTATATAGAGTGTATATAGAGAGTGTATAGAGTGTATAGAGTGTATATAGAGTGTGTATGATGATGAGTAAGTGATGCTGAAACTCTGGAGAAGTGTGGAGAAACTCTGATCAGCAGTGTAGGGCTTTCAGCAGTAAGGTGGTAGAGTGTGTATAGAATGTGTATAGAGTGTATAGAGTATATAAACTGTATATATAGAGTGTATAGAGTGTATAGAGTGTATATATAGAGTGTATAGAGTGTATAGAGTGTATATAGAGTGTGTATGATGATGAGTAAGTGATGCTGAAACTCTGGAGAAGTGTGGAGAAACTCTGATCAGCAGTGTAGGGCTTTCAGCAGTAAGTTGGTAGAGTGTGTATAGAGTGTATATAGAGTGTATAGAGTGTATAGAGTGTATATAGAGTGTGTATGATGATGAGTAAGTGATGCTGAAACTCTGGAGAAGTGTGGAGAAACTCTGATCAGCAGTGTAGGGCTTTCAGCAGTTAGTTGGTTCTCCCAGCTGATCTGATCGTTTCCGCTTACCAGTAGAAACCGATTTAGCTTCAAGGCCTCCGACCAATCCCTGCTTACTGTAAGCACTTCCTCTTCCTGTGAAAGCAAGGACACGCATTTATACAGCTGCTGAAGCTAATATGATTAATCTCTTGGAGTTTACAACCACACACACACACACACACACACACACTCACACACACACACACACACACTCACACACACACACACACACACACACACACTCAGCATAAGTGGTTCTTTTGGGAATGTAACTCAGAAGCAGTGCAAATCTTTGTGGATCCACTTTTAAATCTGAGAACTTCCTCCTTACTCCAGCCAGACTGTGAATAGTCAAAAGTTTGGATACACCCCACTGAATTTATATGTGTATAACTTTAAAGGCGTTTTAATCTGAATGTATATATATATATATATATATATATATATATATATATATATATATATATATATATATATATATATATATATGTAAGTTCATCCTTTATTAGTCCTACAGTATATATATATCTCATAACTATAAGATAAGATACTCTTTTACTAGTCCCACTGTATATATATATACAGTGGGATATATTGTATATTGTATATTTGCACTACTGAACTGATCTACACTGGTTACACTGCACTACTGTCATCCTTCATACACACTGTGAGACTTCTTCTATTTCCAATTTTCTAATTTTCTAATAATATATTCTATTGTGTGATATGATTCTTGTGGTAACTGTCCTGGTTTGTTTTACATCTGGGATCAATAATCCATCTAACGTCATGCCTGAAAGAGCCGAGTCGAACAGATCTTCTCTGTGTGCAGTGAAGAAGTTAAAGTCATGGTGGCTACGCGAGCAAGGTGGGCTCCTGAGAAGGAGGATCAGCTTGTGGAGCTTTGACAAGAACATGAGTGCCTGCATAGAATTTATATCTCATATCTAATCTCTCTAATCTCCTCTGATTGTATATCGTCCTGAGACCCAGAAAACATTAAGTTTGAGGATTCCAGTAATTTCAACATAAAATGAGTCTACTAGATGAAAAACACACGTCACTTTGTTTTTATTATTAAAATATTTTTTATGGAATGTCCTTTATAGTGGACATCAGGACATTGTTGATGTCATATTTCTTGTTTGTATATATTTCTTGTATTACCAACTCAATCCTAGACAGTAATGTAAATGAAAACTGAGTAAATAAACATTGGTTACCTTTTTTATACCATTTCCACTTTTGGCAGCATAGTAATATTTCAAATGCAGCGTATATGAACATAAACAGGAACAAATAATAACCCATTCTAAAGATTACTGTTACTTTGATTAAAATATTTTTAAAAATCCAGGTTTTAACAGTTTTTAGGCACACTTGCTAAACCTGTGTTAATCTCTCCAAACCAAGCCAAAGTTTCACACCTTCCACACGCAGTACCAAACATCTCTTACAGTCCATTAAATTTTAATATTCTATTTTTAAATGTACAATTATGTAACATTTTTTAACGAATTAAACTAGCAATCAATTAGTAATGAATTAACATGTTTACAGAGCTTACATGTTGCAAAAATGATCTTCTTAGTCAAATTCCTGTTACTTGTGATATCAATAATTTCATATAAAACCAGATTTAGTAAGTCCCAATACGAAGGACATTAAAAAAAGTATGCTGTTAAGTAGTTAAATGTTTGTGCATATCAATAAAAAGTGCTTTGAGAACTAGTTACAATAGTTTTATACCTAAAATATACTAATTACAGGCTTTAGAAACATAATAAATGTATATTATTTGATAGTTTATCTCTCGCTCCCATAAAATGTGGTTACTGAGAGGCGGCCATATTTAAAAAGGTAGAACTTCTGTTGTGAATGACCCCCACACATCATACATCACTGGAGAGACCAGGACGTCCTCTAAATGGCATGACAGGTTTTAGCAAGGTACCTTTGTCCCCTCCAGAGGACAAAAATGAATAACCAAGTCTTATGAGGATATAATAAACAACTAATTTGCATTCTAAGACCATTTTATTAGAAAAATTAATCGAATACCCGCATGAACAAACACACGAGCGCCCTCGTTGTTAACTCTAAGGGCAGATTTTCAGTATGTATCACGCTTGGAACCCATTTGTGTGAATCAGCCATAAGCATTACTTCCTGGACGCGTGCCTAGACAGATTATCCAGCCTAAACCGGTCCTAAACAGGGCCGAGCAGCCCCGCAGACGCGCCGCTGATCTTGAGAACCTCTCGATTTGAGACGCCACATAAACACGGCCGTCGACAGGCTCTCCGTCCAAACCCATCAGACCGATCTGGTGGAGGCTGAGTGCTTTTTTTCTCCCCTCTTATTCGCCGCAGAACACAAGCTCCATTCAGGAGGAGTTTCATTACCGGCGGAGCTGCGCGCTCAGACGTGGTTTCCATAAAAGCCAAACGACATCTGACAGAGAGGCACTTCTCAGACGCTGAGCAGAGCTTCCCGCAGCAGATCCCCTACGTTCCTTACCCAGAGTCCCTGTAAACCAAACACCGGCCTGTGGGCTTCAGCGTTAGAGCTCTGATTCGGGATCAGTCTGTCTTTTGTACCGCTGTAATGAACGCTGTCACGGGCGCGACGGGAAGCTGATCCAGGACTGTCCGGCAGCTGAAACTCAGTGAGCTGCCTAAGTACTCACTGACTCTGGATCAGTTGTGTATCACTGTCTCTGTATGAGCTGTATAAGTATCACTGACTCTGTATCAGCTGTGTAAGTATCACTGACTCTGGATCAGCTGTGTAAGTATTACTGACTCTGGATCAGCTGTGTAAGTATCACTGACTCTGGATCAGCTGTGTAAGTATCACTGACTCAGGATCAGCTGTGTAAGTATCACTGACTCTGGATCAGCTGTGTAAGTATTGCTGACTCTGGATCAGCTGTGCAAGTATTACTGACTCTGGATCAGCTGTGTAAGTATTGCTGACTCTGGATCAGCTGCGTAAGTACCACTGACTCTGGATCAACTGTGTAAGTATCACTGACTCTGGATCAGCTGTGTACGTATCACTGACTCTGGATCGGCTGTGTAAGTATCACTGACTCTGGATCAGCTGTGTAAGTATCACTGACTCAGGATCAGCTGTGTAAGTATTACTGACTCTGGATCAGCTGTGTAAGTATCACTGACTCAGGATCAGCTGTGTAAATATCACTGACTCTGTATTAGCTGTGTAGGTATCACTGACTCTGGATCGGCTGTGTAAGTATCACTGACTCTGGATCAGCTGTGTATCACTGACTCTGGATCAGCTGTGTAAGTATCACTGACTCTGGATCAGCTGTGTAAGTATCACTGACTCTGGATCAGCTGTGTAAGTATCACTGACTCTGGATCAAATGTATAATTATCACTGGCTCTGGATCAGCTGTGTAAGTATCACTGACTCTGGATCAGCTGTGTAAGTATCACTGACTCTGGATCAGCTGTGTATCACTGACTCTGGATCAGCTGTGTAAGTATCACTGACTCTGGATCAGCTGTGTAAGTATCACTGACTCTGGATCAAATGTATAATTATCACTGGCTCTGGATCAGCTGTGTAAGTATCACTGACTCTGGATCAGCTGTGTAAGTATTACTGACTCTGGATCAGCTGTGTAAGTATTACTGACTCTGGATCAGCTGTGTAAGTATCACTGACTCTGGATCGGCTGTGTAAGTATCACTGACTGGATCAGCTGTGTATCACTGACTCTGGATCAGCTGTGTAAGTATCACTGACTCTGGATCAAATGTATAATTATCACTGGCTCTGGAGCAGCTGTGTAAGTATCACTGACTCTGGATCAGCTGTGTAAGTATCACTGACTCTGGATCAAATGTATAATTATCACTGACTCAGGATCAGCTGTGTAAGTATCACTGACTCTGGATCAGCTGTGTAAGTATTACTGACTCTGGATCAGCTGTGTAAGTATTGCTGACTCTGGATCAGCTGCGTAAGTACCACTGACTCTGGATCAACTGTGTAAGTATTACTGACTCTGGATCAGCTGTGTAAGTATTACTGACTCTGGATCAGCTGTGTAAGTATCACTGACTCTGGATCAGCTGTGTAAGTATTACTGACTCTGGATCAGCTGTGTAAGTATTACTGACTCTGGATCAGCTGTGTAAGTATCACTGACTCTGGATCGGCTGTGTAAGTATCACTGACTGGATCAGCTGTGTATCACTGACTCTGGATCAGCTGTGTAAGTATCACTGACTCTGGATCAAATGTATAATTATCACTGGCTCTGGAGCAGCTGTGTAAGTATCACTGACTCTGGATCAGCTGTGTAAGTATCACTGACTCTGGATCAAATGTATAATTATCACTGACTCAGGATCAGCTGTGTAAGTATCACTGACTCTGGATCAGCTGTGTAAGTATTACTGACTCTGGATCAGCTGTGTAAGTATTGCTGACTCTGGATCAGCTGCGTAAGTACCACTGACTCTGGATCAACTGTGTAAGTATCACTGACTCTGGATCAGCTGTGTAAGTATCACTGACTCTGGATCGGCTGTGTAAGTATCACTGACTCTGGATCAGCTGTGTAAGTATCACTGACTCTGGATCAAATGTATAATTATCACTGGCTCTGGATCAGCTGTGTAAGTATCACTGACTCTGGATCAACTGTGTAAGTATCACTGACTGTGGATCAGTTGTGTAAGTATCACTGACTCAGGATCAAATATATAATTATCACTGGCTCTGGATCAGTTGTGTTAGTATCAGTGTTCTCTCCTCATAAGACAGATCACTGAGAGGCTCTAGTTAGAGAGAGTCTGGTCACGGTTTGTTCCCGCCCACTGCATGTGAACAGTGTTTACTGACCTCAGCTGCAGCGTCTCCTCAGCGTTTCAGCCAATTTATTGGCAGTATGATTTCCTAATCAGACATAGTGAACATTGAGATCTTAGCATAGCCCTCAGATGTCTGATGCTCAGATAATCTCCTGCAGGAGACGTCAGAAAGTTGTCCAGGCAGGAAAACATCACCACACCATCACACAGCGTATGTCTGTCTGGGGGTAGGATGTTTTTACTGGGGAACGCTGCTGATATTAGTGTTGGTATTAGGATCATTTCAGGAACCTGGTGACCATATGGATGGTGTTCTTCCCGAACATTCAGGCTTCTGAATGGCTTGGTAATGACTCCTCTGATTACATCCATCCATCTCCGTGTTGGTCATCCTCTTGAGCAGAATGATTGTGTTAACTTTACACCAGATGTAGCGCAGCTTTCACTCTCAGTCCATAGAACGTTCTCCCAAAAGGCGTGGGGGTTGGTTGTATCTTCACTCACTGTCCACTGTATCAGCTCCACTGACCATATAGGAGCTCCACTTACAGACTGTAGTTCATCTGATTCTCTGTATACTTTATTACTCTGTTCTTTAATGATCAGGACCCCCACAGGACCACCACAGAACAGATACTATTAGGGAGGTGGATCATTCTTAGCACTGCAGTGACACTGACGCAGTGGTGGGGTGATAGTGGTGTGTGTAAACACCTCCTCAGTGTCACTGCTGGACTGAGAATCGTCCACCAACCAAAACTATCCAGACAGCAGTGTCCTGTGGGCGGCGTCCTGTGTCCACTGATGAAGAACTAGAGGAACACAAACTGTGCAGCAGCAGATGAGCTACTGTCTCTGACTTTACATCTACAAGGTGGACCAGCAAGTAGTAGGAGTGTCTAATAGAGTGGACAGTGAGTGGACACAGTGTTTAAGCACTCTAGCAGCACCACACACCCAAGTAGTATCTGTTCTGTGGTGGTCCTGTGGGGGTCCTGATCATTAAAGAACAGAGTAATAAAGTATACAGAGAATCAGATGAACTACAGTCTGTAGGTGGATCTCCTGTATGGTCAGTGGAGCTGATACAGTGGGGGCTTTAATATTATTTCTTATATTTTAAGGATTTCATTGTAATCGTAGTTTAGGGTTCTGCTTGTTGGGAGCTTTCGGCCTTCTCACAGCTGGGCATGGTAGTAATCAAGCCTGGGTGTGTCTAGTTTAGTTAATCCCGATTATCTAAACATTGAAAGAGGGATTGCTTTTTCCCTGCATGATTATTTGAGTTGGATGTTTAATCTTCAGTGAATTAAACCTGAAACGCAAACTTCAGACGCTTCAACGTGTCCTGGCTGATTGACTATTTTAACGAACATCAATGTCCCTTCATAGACTTCATTGCTGTGAGAGAAACCAGGCTTTGTTTGGGGTGAAGATAAAAAGCTCAGGCTGGAAAGACGATGTGTTTGATGCTCTGCGTGATCAGATTTCCCACAGTCATCACATTCCGAACACACCTGATCAAAACACAGACTCCGTCCAACAAAACCTTCACCTCTGTCTGGGTCTCCCAGGTTCACCGTCCAGAGGAACCTAAATTAGAAGCATCTGGATTCAGAAGAATGAGCCTCCTTTATGCTGTTATTCTTTATCTGCAAACACAGTCACGCCGCCTCACAGTCAGTCCATCCATCCCCGAGGCCTCCGAGGCCCTTCCAAGTTTCCACAGCCGCCGGCTTCAGAGAGCAGGTACGTCAGCTTGAGTCAGAACCCGGTTCTCTTCCTCACTGTGACATTTCAGAGGGAATGCTCCAACGATGGGCGGGACATCTTTTAGTTCTTTAGAAAACAAAACACAAGACACAACAGCAACTGTGAACACAAAGAGTCTGAAGTATTTACATTCATTACTCAGGTAGAAGTATAGATACTCAGGTAGAAGTACAGATACTAGGGTTTAAAAATACTTCTGTAGAAGTTGAAGTATAAACTGTAAAAGTGTAAAAGTACTGATTTCAGAACTACTTAGTGAAAGAAAAGTAAAAGTAATGTAAGGAAAAAATGCCATTAAGGATAAAAGCTTAGCCGCACCACAGGGGTCTATAGTGCACTAGCCCACCTCCCCAAAAACCCATTCTTCTGAAAGCCATAATGACTATAATGTTATATTAAAATGTTAATGTTGGTAAATTTGGGATGCGCTAGGCTTCCTGTTTCAGCTCATATACGCCCATTAAACATGAATGTAGTTTAGTACAATGTAAATATATTAAAGAAGCATATCTGTTACTACTGAACATTAACATGTGTTTCATGGAGCAGAAGATATGATGACTAGTCGTCTATAAGTATTGTAATGAAGTCAGACTTCAAAGACATGTTATCAATAATCTTTACTGGAATGTAAATACACATGAATGAAAACAAGCTGAAATGAAACAGGAGTAACGAGACTGTTTAAAATGTAAGGAGTAGAAAGTACAGATAATGGAGTGTAAATGCAAGGAGTAGAAAGTACTGATAATGGAGTGTAAATGTAAGGAGTAGAAAGTACTGATAATGGAGTGTAAATGTAGGGAGTAGAAAGTACTGATAATGGAGTGTAAATGTAAGGAGTAGAAAGTACTGATAATGGAGTGTTAATGTAAGGAGTAGAAAGTACTGATAATGGAGTGTTAATGTAAGGAGTAGAAAGTACTGATAATGGAGTGTAAATGTAAGGAGTAGAAAGTACTGATAATGGAGTGTAAATGTAAGGAGTAGAAAGTACTGATAATGGAGTGTAAATGTAAGGAGTAGAAAGTACTGATAATGGAGTGTTAATGTAAGGAGTAGAAAGTACTGATAATGGAGTGTAAATGTAAGGAGTAGAAAGTACTGATAATGGAGTGTAAATGTCAGAAGTAGAAAGTACTGATAATGGAGTGTAAATGCAAGGGGTAGAAAGTACTGATAATGGAGTGTAAATGCAAGGAGTAGAAAGTACTGATAATGGAGTGTAAATGCAAGGAGTAGAAAGTACTGATAATGGAGTGTAAATGCAAGGAGTATAAAGTACAGATAATGGAGTGTAAATGCAAGGAGTAGAAAGTACTGATAATGGAGTGTAAATGTAAGGAGTAGAAAGTACTGATAATGGAGTGTAAATGTAAGGAGTATTAGTAAAAAGTCAGCTGAATAATAATTACTCCAGTAAAATATAAATAACCAACATTTCTACTTAAGTAAGATAAAGAAGTATATGTATTGTGTTACTTGATACCTCAGGCAACTAAGACTAAGAACAAATACAAGGGGTATAAATACACAAGGACAGAGAAGAAACATCTGGAAAGGGAAGGAGCAACAAACTAGGAATAGGTGACGAATGGCAGGGAAGTCAGGACACCAGCACTGTTAATCTAAACTGAAACATCATCTGAAATGTTGGACAGAAATTTCATGCTAGGGTTCGTTTGCACCAAATTACCAAAGATCAGTCATTTTTATTCTGTTTCTAAGCAGATTTACATGTTTTATTCTGTTTCTAAGCATGTTTACGTGTTGTAGTCTGTTTCTAAGCAGATTTACGTGTTTTATTCTGTTTCTAAGCAGATTTACATGTTTTATTCTGTTTCTAAGCAGATTTACGTGTTTTATTCTGTTTCTAAGCAGATTTACGTGTTTTATTTTGTTTCTAAGCAGATTTACGTGTTTTAGTCTGTTTCTAAGCATGTTTACGTGTTTTAGTCTGTTTCTAAGCAGATTTACGCGTTTTAGTCTGTTTCTAAGCAGATTTACGTGTTTTAGTCTGTTTCTAAGCATATTTACGTGTTTTAGTCTGTTTCTAAGCATGTTTACGTGTTTTAGTCTGTTTCTAAGCAGTTTTACGTGTTTTAGTCTGTTTCTAAGCATGTTTACGTGTTTTAGTCTGTTTCTAAGCATGTTTACGTGTTTTATTCTGTTTCTAAGCATGTTTACGTGTTTTAGTCTGTTTCTAAGCAGATTTACGTGTTTCAGTCTGTTTCTAAGCAGATTTACGTGTTTCATTCTGTTTCTAAGCAGATTTACGTGTTTTTTTCTGTTTTTAAGCAGATTTACGTGTTTTAGTCTGTTTCTAAGCAGATTTACGTGTTTTAGTCTGTTTCTAAGCATGTTTACGTGTTTTAGTTTAAATGTTTATTGTATAAACGAGAACCTATAAATGCACCTCTGTGGGTCAACATAGTCAGCTATAGTGATTTTCTGGGTGTTCCCGTTTGGCAAGTCACCGACTGATGCGTCCTCAGGTTCCAGAACACAAGCATGTCTGAAAGACTTTGGATATCCCACCATCGGCACTACATAATATCATTAAAACATTCAGAGAATCTGTAGAAATACCTGCGCGCAAGGGACAAGGCCGACGGTCAGTATTGGATGCTCATGATCTTCGGCCACTAAAACCAGGCCTGGTTCTGTACTGGAAACCACTGCATGGGCTCTGGACCAAACACAGCTCACCGTGTGATCCACAAATACAAGTTAAATAAAGATCTTGAAAAGAAGAAGCCACATGGCGTCTATGTCAGTTTTTATTTTTCTGCATCGTTTAAACACGACAGCTGCTGTTTACCTTGTGTGATAATGTCATGATGAATGGACCAATAGAAATGCTCCAAAATAGCTTGAAAATACTTCTGGTTCCATTGACTTGCATTGAAAGGGAAGACAGTTTTTGTCCTCTCCTGTAAAGTTGGTCCTATGTTTTTTATTGGAAAGCCAGGATATACATTTCTCCTGCCTGTGAATCTCCTCACAGCCAGCAGCTTCTCCAGAGCATGTGTTATCGTTCAGACCGACCGGCCGCTCATAAACCGACCACACCGGCGCTTCAGGTTAAGAGTCTTCGCCCGAGTTCGCGACCTTCTTCTTAGAAATATTTCTTCCTGGATGTCCTGTTGGGTGATCCACCTCCGCCCAGCCTCGACCGCCGCCTGCAAATCTTACTAACCTGCCCCAGGAGGGGTGTCGCAGGACAGGCTGGGGGCGGGGTGGGTTTAAGAAGCTCGAGTAGTTATGGATCCCAGTGGCAGCAGAGGAGCCGTTATTTAAGGCCTTTTTTTTAAACCCTCCTCATTTCACCACGCAGAGAGATAGAGAGGGAAGGAAGTTGGTTCTTACTTTCAGAGCCGGGCTACTGCCCCCCGGTGAGCCTTTCGAGAGCGAGGGGACGGAGAACGGAGCAGAATTTACCGGCGTAGTCTTAAGTTAAGTCCTAAGTTAAGATCTCACAGGTTCAGGACGGTATATCTCACATGATTATGGTTATTATATAAACAAACAACTGTATTGTTATTCGTTTTTTGTTCTCTGCCAGATCTACTGTTTTTTTCCCCAAATTTTTCCCATAGAGAATGAATTGGATGGACAATACATGCTAACCTACTGAACTTCTGCTCGACCCACAGACACCGTTTCACATACACTGACTCAGGGCAGACCCCCGACCACGACAGCAGTTTTGGTTCGACCCACACTCGTCTGTTTGTCATTTTCTTTCCATCCCTCTTTTTTCCCCATAGAGTCCTATTCATTTTCAGTCACATCCAAACATCATGGTTTTATTTAACCTACAGCCTCCAAACTGCCTGTACTCACTCAGAGTAGATCCTCAACTTCTAATCCAGAGACATGCTGACCTGCACTCCTCTATTTGTCGTTTATTCATCCCTCATTCCTCCCATAGTGTTCCATTCATTTTCGGCTGAACACAAACTTTATGGTTTCGTTCACCCTGCAGCTTCCAAACTGCCTGAACGCATTCAGGACTGATCCCCAACCTCTAATCCTCTGGCATGCTGACCTACACTCCTCTATTTGTCGTTTATGTGCAAGCATACTGCGTTTCCTTCAGGAAACAAACTTCTCTAGTTCATAATGGAAGCAAATCCTAAATAAGCATTATCTTATCATAAATCATAAAGTCATGATTGCAACCAAGAAACAACCTAGACATGTGTACAGCTGCATAAAAAACATTGATAAAATAAACCAAAATTAAAGATACAGTTAGCTAGAAAGTAGTTTTTAATCTTAGTTTTGGAATCAAATAGTAAGATTGACCTGAAGACAGTTGTTCTAACAAGCTAATAAATTAAAATAATATTAAAATAATATTAAATAACATTGGGATGCTGTGCAAAACAAAAAAAAAGAATGTGCAAAGCCTATAAACTGCTGCTTTTAAAAAAATATATGCCAATTTTAAAATTGGTGCCAGCAACACCAGAAAGCTTAGCCCTGAAAAAGATGTAGTCTAGATGGCAACATAAGTATCACCCAGACCATGTGCACTGATGACCCCTGATACCATCACAGGTACTGACTTTTGATCTGTGAGCTGCTACCATGTGCCTCTCCTCTTTAGCCTGGAGAAAGGTCATTGTAAAATAACTGATCTCAGGCCCGGAGTAGTCGGCGGTGCCGGTTCTGGATTTGTTTATATCCGGTTTCTTTTTCGCATGGTAGAGTTTTAACTTGCCCTTGTGAAGCAGTGATGAACTGTGTTGTTGTAGGGAAGTGCTCCTGAGTCACTACAGAATAGGGTCTGGTTTTAATTCATTGTCATCTGTGGGCCTGAAGATTAACGCCAGACAGCACAGGCTGTGGATGACATTAATCTGGAGAAATCCCTGTGCGCAAGGGACAAGGCCGATGGTCAACACTGGCTGCTGTCTAAGACAATGTCCTGTTAGCCAGTTTATAACCATGATATATTATTAATATTCATAAATATTCATATAATAAGCCTTTATTAGAAGTCTAGCAGTGGTTACTACACATAAGTAAGCTCTACTTTATTAACTGATTATTAAGAATATATTAGTTCCAATAACCATTTCTGGCAAGATGTTATCACCCTCCTATCTCATGCCCTTACCACTCATATCCACCCAACACCATTACTCTGCCTATTAGGAGACACATCAAACACTAATACTAATACAACTAATACAACTAATACAACAACAGAAAACAAAAGGATACTCGCTAGTCATCGCCGAGAAAATCATCTTCACGAACAGGAAAACGTATTAATAGACTATCTAGAACCCCTCTCAGAACCCATCAGACACAGCAACTCAGACCCAGTTTGAACACCTAATTCAAACACTACAGTAAATAACATAACAATCAATAGCAAAAAATAAATAAATAAATAAAAAGCGACTTTGACCCCAGGGCCTCTTGGGGGCCCTAGCCATGCTTTTAGGCCCTAGCCATGCTTTTGGGGGCCCTAGCCATGCTTTTAGGCCCCTTATGAAAATGGATGAGGCGTTGTGGCACTGCTCTGACTTAGACTTCTGGCTATTTGGGGTCCTAGTAAGGAGAGGGACATACTTTTAGAGGGGCCCTGGTTATGAGAGCCCCTACCAGGGGGCCCTAGAGAAGAGCAGGGTATACCAAGACTATCCTTTATCCGTCCTTGGTGGTGGGCCAAAAAAAAAATAAAATGAAATAAAATATTAGTTCTAGGTACTAGTTATGGCCTTGTAGATTCATTAACAAAGATGCTTGCTAACAAATAATATGTGATTAGGTTGTTATTGATTACCTACAACTTGATTATAAACCACTCATTAGTACTTTAATAGTCGTTAAGGAGCAAACTTTAAAAAAAGATGTTACCAAATCAGACAGACACGCTGATAAAAGTTAGATTACCTCACTGTTCAGCTGTTTCCACCCTCGTACGTCTACCCTGCATCCCCCCACACAAGTTCCCATGAGCCACCGAGAAAAGAAGAAAGGAAATAAAGCCTTTGTTTTTCTCAATTTCTCGTTTATTGAAGGTTCGTTCACAGCTTTTCCGGGTATGGTTAATTAAGAGCAGGGCTGCGTGGCGTTTGCAGGAACTCGTTCGCTCCCTCGGGAATGGCATGTGTCCCCAGCTGAGCTTCAACCAAACCTAGCCCCGTAATTCATCCCGCGATTGAGTCACGCGTGTCAATTGGAAAAGAAATGGGTTCAGAGTTCTGCAAAAACTGTTTATTCAACAGTAACGATCCATCTTGGCATGTCATTACCGCAGCCATCTAAAGTGTCTCCAAACAATAGGACATATATCAGCTGTCATCTCAGCAGGGACAATGTCAGGCACAAACATATAAAAAGAAAGACGCGTCCGTTCGCGAAGCTAATTGCTTCATTCTCTCGCTTTTATAAACCCGGCGCAGCTCATCCTCTCGGCTCGGAGGCCTGCGAGAGGACGAGAGCGCAGGATCGAACTTTGAAGTTTGGAGTTTTATGCTTTTAAAGGGGGGAAAACATTCTTATGTGCTGACAACCGACGGTTTGGCAAACCCACCCTACAGGGCCTCGGCTCAACAAGAGTTTGGGTAACGGGCCAACACTCAGAGCTGGCAGGAAGCAGGCTCTGAGTTCACATGGACAAGTATTTGAGTGTATTTCGTGTCAGCCCCATTGAGGAACATGATTATGGAAACCACTCACATCTTGAAGATGTCCAGAAGAATACGGCTGTCCACCCAAACAGTCCAGGAAGCAGTGGAGTTGCGTCATCGCACTGTATTTACATTCGAGGCTATCAAGTGTGATGAGGCAGTTCCTCTCTCAGTCCACTCATATCACTTACCACCACATACTAGACTACACCATCTAACGGGAGGGTATGGATTTGACCTGATCTTGGAGAATAACCAGAGTTTAGTTTGAGACTCTAAAGTTAAGGCAGTTAGCCAGTTAAGGCCTGCAGGAACCTCAAAGAACCTCTGAATGCTCAAGATGTATGACAGTGTAGCAGTTTATACAGGTTGAAACCAAATCTCACTGATCTGTCCAGCAGCTGTTACAAATGGTGCTGTCAAGTTATCAGCCAGAAGTACTAATTATAATATATTTTTTTACATAATATAAAAAATAAAAATAAAATCTATACCTATAAGAAATCATTACTCAGGCAAGACCAATAAGTAACCAATATGGAGCAACAAATACACATAAGCAACCAATATCAAAAAGGACTCAATACCAGTAGGCAACTAATATCAATAAGAAAATACCCATAAGGAACTAATAGCAATGAGGAACCAATACCAATAAGTAACGTATAACCAAAGGGAAACAACACCAACAAGGAATACATATCAATAAAGAACCCATAACCATAAGTTGCGAATACCAATAAGAAATGAATGCCAATAAGGAACCTATACCAATAAGAAGCCAATACCAATAAGGAACGAATACCCATAAGTAACTAATAGCAATAAGGCATCAATATACCATTAAGTAAAACATACCCATAAAGGAATAAATACCAACAAGAAATAAATACCAATAAGAAATCAAAACCAATGAATAACCAATACCCATAAGGGACCTATACCAACAAGGAACCAATACCCATAAGGAACTAATAGCAATAAGGCATCAATATCAATAAGGAACCAAAACCAATGAATGACTTATACCCATAAGGGACCAACACCAACAATGAATCAATACAAGTAAGCAACCAGTACCCATAAGGAACGAATACCAATAAATAACCAATACCTATAATAGCCAATAGCAACAAGGAACCAATACCAATAAGTAACCTATAACCATATGGAAACAACACCAACATGGAATAAATACCAATAAGGAACACATAACCACAAGAAACAAATACCAATAAGGAACCAATACCAATAAGAAACCAATACCAACAAGGAATAAATTCCAATAAGCAACCAATACCCATAAGAAACCAATACCAATAAATAACCAATACCCATAAGTAGCCAATAGCAACAAGGAACCAATACCAATAAGTAACCTATAACCATAAGAAAAAAACATCAACAAGGAATCAATAACAATAAGAAACCAATGCCAATAAGAAACTAATAGCAATAAGGCATCAATACCAATAAGGAACCAAAGCCAATGAATAACCAATACACATAAGGGACCAATACCAATAAGAAACCAATACCAACAAGGAATAAATACCAATAAGCAACCAATACCCATAAGAAACCAATACCAATGAATAACCAATACCCATAAGGGACCAATACCAATAAGGAATCAAAACCAATAAGGAATCAATACCAATAAGCAATAACAAAATTACCAATACAAAAAGTTTGATTTCTTCTTAAATGCCAGCAACTCCATTCAGGCGTCTCAGCTTTAGTGTTATCAGTTCTGTTAGGTCTCTCCTCCGATGAACTGTCCTCGCCTGATCTCAGAACCTCTGTGTTCTTCTCCTCTTTGCCTGTTTCTCAGCCATCTTTCCTTTTTGACAACGTATAGAGTTCAGCAGGAAGCCCCTCCCCTCACTCCCACCCTGTGATGACTCTGATTAATCTGAAGGCCGCTGCACATTGGCCGCTTCGCATGGTCTCGTAGTACTCACAGTACAGCAGTAGTGTAGAATACTGGTAGTTAGGGGTTAGGTGCCCTGCTCAAAGACACTTCAGTCGTGTCCTGCTGGTCCCGTGTGACCGGATCCCTAACCTACGGGCCACAATGGTTCTGAATTTTTGGACACTGCTCTTCGATGTCTTGGTCTCCCTCCCACATTCCTCAGGGTCTTATCATATAGTTGTTATCAACCCTGGTCATTATAACCTTCATCTGTGTTGTGTCTTCCCTTACAGCAGGGGTCACTAATAGACGGACCGCAGTCTAATTAAACACCCCTGCTCTAACTGGACCGTACTGAACTCTAATTAAACACCCCTGCTCTATCTGGACCGTACTGACTCTAATTAAACACCCCTGCTCTAACTGGACCGTACTGAACTCTAATTAAACACCCCTGCTCTAACTGGACCGTACTGAACTCTAATTAAACACCCCTGCTCTAACTGGACCGTACTGACTCTAATTAAACACCCCTGCTCTAACTGAACCGTACTGAACTCTAATTAAACACCCCTGCTCTAACTGGACCGTACTGAACTCTAATAAAACACCCCTGCTCTAACTGGACCGTACTGACTCTAATTAAACACCCCTGCTCTAACTGGACCGTACTGACTCTAATTAAACACCCCTGCTCTAACTGAACCGTACTGACTCTAATTAAACACCCCTGCTCTAACTGGACCGTACTGACTCTAATTAAACACCCCTGCTCTAACTGAACCATACTGAACTCTAATTAAACACCCCTGCTCTAACTGGACCGTACTGAACTCTAATAAAACACCCCTGCTCTAATTGGACCGTACTGACTCTAATTAAACACCCCTGCTCTAACTGGACCGTACTGAACTCTAATTAAACACCCCTGCTCTAACTGGACCGTACTGACTCTAATTAAACACCCCTGCTCTAACTGGACCGTACTGACTCTAATTAAACACCTCTGCTCTAACTGGACCGTACTGACTCTAATTAAACACCCCTGCTCTAACTGAACCGTACTGACTCTAATTAAACACCCCTGCTCTAACTGAACCGTACTGACTCTAATTAAACACCCCTGCTCTAACTGAACCGTACTGACTCTAATTAAACACCCCTGCTCTAACTGGACCGTACTGACTCTAATTAAACACCCCTGCTCTAACTGAACCGTACTGACTCTAATTAAACACCCCTGCTCTAACTGAACCGTACTGACTCTAATTAAACACCCCTGCTCTAACTGGACCGTACTGACTCTAATTAAACACCCCTGCTCTAACTGGACCGTACTGAACTCTAATTAAACACCCCTGCTCTAACTGGACTGTACTGAAGTCTAATTAAACACCCCTGCTCTAACTGAAACGTACTGAACTCTAATTAAACACCCCTGCTCTAACTGAAACGTACTGAACTCTAATTAAACACCCCTGCCTCTACTGGGAACGTACTGAACTCTAATTAAATACCCCTGCTCTAACTGGACCGTACTGAACTCTAATTAAACACCCCTGCTCTAACTGGACCGTACTGAACTCTAATTAAACACCCCTGCTCTAACTGGACCGTACTGAACTCTAATTAAACACCCCTGCTCTAACTGAAACGTACTGAACTCTAATTAAACACCCCTGCTCTAACTGAAACGTACTGAACTCTAATTAAACACCCCTGCTCTAACTGGACCGTACTGAACTCTAATTAAACACTCCTGCTCTAACTGGAACGTACTGAACTCTAATTTAACACCCCTGCTCTAACTGGACCGTACTGAACTCTAATTAAACACCCCTGCTCTAACTGGACCGTACTGAACTCTAATTAAACACCCCTGCTCTAATTGGACCGTACTGAACGCTAATTAAACACCTCTGCTATAACTGGACCGTACTGAACTCTAATTAAACACCCCTGCTCTAATTGGACTGTACTGAACTCTAATTAAACACCCCTGCTCTAACTGGACTGTACTGAACTCTAATTAAACACCCCTGCTCTAACTGAAACGTACTGAACTCTAATTAAACACCCCTGCTCTAACTGAAACGTACTGAACTCTAATTAAACACCCCTGCTCTAACTGGACCGTACTGAACTATAATTAAACACTCCTGCTCTAACTGGAACGTACTGAACTCTATTTAACACCCTGCTCTAACTGGACCGTACTGAACTCTAATTAAACACCCCTGCTCTAACTGGACCGTACTGAACTCTAATTAAACGCCCCTGCTCTAATTGGACCGTACTGAACGCTAATTAAACACCTCTGCTATAGCTGGACCGTACTGAACTCTAATTAAACACCCCAGCTCTAATTGGACCGTACTGAACTCTAATTAAACACCCCTGCTCTAACTGGACCGTCCTGAACTCTAATTAAACACCCCTGCTCTAACTGGACCGTACTGAACTCTAATTAAACACTCCTGCTCTAACTGGACCGTACTGAACTCTAATTAAACACCCCTGCTCTAACTGGACCGTTACTGAACTATAATTAAACACCCCTGCTCTAACTGGACCGTACTGAACTCTAATTAAACACCCCTGCTCTAACTGGACCGTACTGACTCTAATTAAACACCCCTGCTCTAACTGGACCGTACTGAACTCTAATTAAACACCCCTGCTCTAACTGGACCGTACTGACTCTAATTAAACACCCCTGCTCTAACTGGACCGTACTGAACTCTAATTAAACACCCCTGCTCTAACTGGACCGTACTGAACTCTAATTAAACACCTCTGCTCTAACTGGACCGTACTGAACTCTAATTAAACACCCCTGCTCTAACTGGACCGTACTGAACTCTAATTAAACACCCCTGCTCTAACTGGACCGTATTGAACTCTAATTAAACACCCCTGCTCTAACTGAAACGTACTGAACTCTAATTAAACACCCCTGCTCTAACTGAAACGTACTGAACTCTAATTAAACACCCCTGCTCTAACTGGACCGTACTGAACTCTAATTAAACACTCCTGCTCTAATTGGACTGTACTGAACTCTAATTAAACACCCCTGCTCTAATTGGACCGTACTGAACGCTAATTAAACACCTCTGCTATAACTGGACCGTACTGAACTCTAATTAAACACCCCTGCTCTAATTGGACTGTACTGAACTCTAATTAAACACCCCTGCTCTAACTGGACCGTACTAAACTCTAATTAAACACCCCTGCTCTAACTGAAACGTACTGAACTCTAATTAAACACCCCTGCTCTAACTGGACCGTACTGACTCTAATTAAACACCCCTGCTCTAACTGAACCGTACTGACTCTAATTAAACACCCCTGCTCTAACTGGACCGTACTAAACTCTAATTAAACACCCCTGCTCTAACTGGACCGTACTGAACTCTAATTAAACACCCCTGCTCTAACTGGACCGTACTGAACTCTAATTAAACACCCCTGCTCTAACTGGACCGTACTGAACTCTAATTAAACACCCCTGCTCTAACTGGACCGTACTGAACTCTAATTAAACACCCCTGCTCTAACTGGACCGTACTGACTCTAATTAAATTCCCTGCCAGACACTGTGTGAAGGTACAAGACTGACGACTTGGGTGCACCAATCAGAATAAAATGTCATTGAGCAGCCACCTTGGGAAGATGTTTAGGGTCCTTATCTCTTGGTCCTGACCTGGAAGAACTCCTGACCAGCCCTCTCCATTGCTCCTGCTTCTCTTTGATGATTGTGTATGAAGTAAAAGTCTTGTTAGACTGTATAAAACTCGATGGGACGTCAGGGACGGGTACCTTTAGTTCAGCTGTCCATTCGCCTCTCTCAAAGTTCTAGCTCTATTGTGTAAGCTTCAGTTGTTTTGTTGACTATTTTGGCATCTGTCCATCCCTGAAGACAGTGTCCCAGCTTGCTGTTGAACATTTGAGGAAAATAAACCTCTCCTGGTATTAGACAGTGTCCGGTGTTTGGTCTGGCCGAGGTTCGGGGAGAGAGCTGACCTTTACAGGGTCGTTAGAAAGTGCAGTAAGGACGCTGGACGACTGTGAGAAGACCACCAGAAAGCTGTTGGTCAGAGGAAAGGAGTGTAGATGAGACAGTAACTGATGTTAACAGTATCAGAATCGCTCTGGTGACAGTATCATACGTACAGGTGAATCACACACTACGGCTTCAGAACAATAACATCAAGGCTCCACAACACGAGTGTAACTCGACCCACCCTGACCAGCTGCAGGCGGGATCCAGCGGTGGTGTGACCCAGCGGAGCCTCGCTCTGATTACCGGCCCCTCCCTTTCCATATCAAAACCTCTCCGCGGCTCATCTCTCGGCTCAGGCACTCCGATTGGAAACAGCTGCTGCCGAAGCGTCTCCATGTTCAGCACACGTCGTGTAAACATGGTGTAGAGCGGAGTCTTCCCATCAGCTTCATCAGTACCACCAGCTTCATCAGCTTCAACAGCATCATCATCTTCATCAGCTTCATCATCTTCATCAGTACCACCAGCGTCATCAGCCTCATCAGCTTCATTACCTTCATCATCTTCACCTTCATCAGCGTCATTAGCTTCATTAGCTTCATCACCTACATCAGTGTCATCGGCGTCATCGGCGTCATCAGCGTCATCAGCTTCATCATCTTCATCAGCATCATCAGCACCATCAGCTTCATCAGCTTTATCAGCACCATCAGCGTCATCAGCTTCATCATCTTCATCAGCATCATCAGCACCATCAGCTTCATCAGCTTTATCAGCACCATCATCTTTATCAGTGTCATCAGTTTCATCAGCCTCATCAGCGTCATTAGCTTCATCAGCGTCATCAGCTTCATCAGCTTCATCAGCGTCATCAGCTTCATCAGCTTCATAAGCATCATCAGCTTCATCAGCTTCATCAGCTTCATCAGCACCATCAGCTTCATCAGCTTCATCAGCATTATCAGCACCATCATCTTTATCAGTGTCATCAGTTTCATCAGCCTCATCAGCGTCATTAGCTTCATCAGCGTCATCAGCTTCATCAGCTTCATCACCTATATCAGCGTCTTCAGCGTCATCACCTTCATCAGCTTCATCAGCACCATCATCTTCATCACCTATATCAGCGTCATCAGCTTCATCAGCTTCATCACCTACATCAGCTATATCAGCGTCTTCAGCTTCATCACCTTCATCAGCTTCATCAGCACCATCATCTTCATCATCTTCATCACCTATATCAGCGTCATCAGCTTCATCAGCACCATCAGCGACATCACCTTCATTAGCTTCATCATCTTCATCAGCTTCATCACCTTCATCACCTTCATCATCATTAGCGTCAACACCTTCATCAGCGTCATCAGCTTCATTAGTGCCATTAGCATCAACACCATCACCTTCATAACCTTCATCTGCTTTATCAGGTTTATTACTTTCATCACCTCCATCACCTACATCAGCTTCATCAGCTTCATCACCTTCATCACCTACTCAGCGTCATCACCTTCATCACCTACATCAGCGTCATCAGCTTCATCAGCATCATCAGCACCATCAGCTTCATCAGCTTTATCAGCACCATCATCTTTATCAGTGTCATCAGTTTCATCAGCCTCATCAGCGTCATTAGCTTCATCAGCGTCATCAGCTTCATCTGCTTTATCAGGTTTATTACCTTCATCACCTTCATCACCTACTCAGCGTCATCACCTTCATCACCTACATCAGCGTCATCAGCGTCATCAGCGTCATCAGCTACATCACCTTCATCAGCTTTAACTGCTCATATATATATATATATATATATATATATATATATATATATATATATATATATATATATATATATATATATATATATGGATCATAGAACCAATAGAAACATTCCAAAATAAGCTGGAGAATGTTCTGGTTCATTAACTTACATTAAAAGTACAGACAGGTTTTGTTCTCTCCTGTGAAGTTGATATGTTGGAGATGGATGTTTGTCTTCAGACAGTGATGGTATGATCTTCCCCTGAGGAGCGTGTATGTTTCCTCTGTGTGGGCTTCCTCCCACCATACAAAGACGAGCTGGAGATGTTAAACTGCCCCCTAGGTGTGAGTGTGAGTGTGTGTGTGTGTGTGTGTCAGCCCAGTGATGGACTGGCAGCCTGTCCAGGATGTTTGCTGTCTTCTGTCCAATGAGCACTGGGATGGTCTCCAGTCCCCCCCTCCCAGTAACCAGCGACCCCCACAGCATACGGTATTCAGAAGATGAGTGAACGGTCTCTACCTTCTACACAGCAGTGTTTGATGCGTCTCAGCGACTGTGTTGTCTGTTTACTGGCGTTATTTATATGAGGTGTGTCATCACTTCTCCTCCACTTCTCCACCTCCACCTCAGACGAGACCCCCGAGCAGATGCGATGACAGTGAATTGTCTCGTCCTCGTCCCAGTGGCCCCCCGTTTCAGAGCTCGGGAGAGAGCGGAGACGATTCCAGCCACTACGTTTCCAGCTCTTCTTAACATGTTTCATTTGTAACAGTCTGCTTAGACCTGGAGCGCATTAGGCCGTAAATTTCCTCCGCGGCACGTCTCCCGGTGACTGCTGGTATTCCGGACTGATAGCGCAGATGGAGGGGGGATTCTCTTTCATCATGAGGCTGTGCGCGGGGAGCCGTGACTTATGCCTGGCTCTGTCTGTGGTTCTGGATAAATATCACATTCCTGCCTCCACACACACACACACCTCCGATGCTTTACGCCGTCTCTGGAACGGTGGAGAAGCGCTTCGAACCAAAACATGAGCGAGCTTTGTTCGGCGTTCCCGCCTCCGCCGCTACATCCTACAAAACGCCCGCTCACGCTGAGACTTGGAATGGATGTTTTCCTCCATGTGGTCTCCAATCCAGCCTAAAGAGATAGTTTGACGAAATATCTAATCACGGACACGCGCCTCAAGCCGCTGTGAGGAGATGGTAATCTCCGACATGTACCCGCTGACGTGCTGTTTCCATAAAAAGAGGAAAAGCTCGACATGCTCGTAGCAGATACGGGGAGGCTTGAAATTTTGCCACATTTTGTTTATATTTTATACATAACAGTAGGTCATATAAAGTCACACACCACACAGGAAAGCTTGCTGAGGTTACTTGTCCATGCAGTTTGAAGGAAGTGCTAATTAGAGGCTACGAGCTTGTTAGATTAATTAAAACATAAATAGTAGGATTTCAGTCCACAACGTTCTCCATGCATTTCTCTCGCATCCCTCACACACACACATATATATATATATAGATAGATATAGGTAGCTACATAGACAGACAGAAGGTGGCACGGTGGTGTAGTGGTTAGTACGGTGGTGTAATGGTCAGTATGGTGGTGTAGTGGTTAGTATGGTGGTGTAGTGGTTAGTACGGTGGTGTAGTGGTCAGTACGGTGGTGTAATGGTCAGTATGGTGGTGTAGTGGTTAGTATGGTGGTGTAGTGGTTAGTATGGTGGAGTAGTGGTTAGTATGGTGGTGTAGTGGTTAGTATGGTGGAGTAGTGGTCAGTATGGTGGTGTAGTGGTTAGTTTGGTGGTGTAGTGGTTAGTATGGTGGTGTAGTGGTTAGTACGGTGGTGTAGTGGTTAGTAAGGTGGTGTAGTGGTTAGTATGGTGGTGTAGTGGTTAGTATGGTGGTGTAGTGGTTAGTTTGGTGGTGTAGTGGTTAGTATGGTGGTGTAGTGGTTAGTATGGTGGAGTAGTGGTCAGTATGGTGGTGTAGTAGTTAGTATGGTGGTGTAGTGGTTAGTTTGGTGGTGTAGTGGTTAGTATGGTGGTGTAGTGGTTAGTTTGGTGGTGTAGTGGTTAGTATGGTGGTGTAGTGGTTAGTATGGTGGTGTAGTGGTTAGTATGGTGGTGTAGTGGTTAGTATGGTGGTGTAGTGGTTAGTATGGTGGTGTAGTGGTTAGTACGGTGGTGTAGTGGTCAGTATGGTGGTGTAGTGGTTAGTATGGTGGTGTAGTGGTCAGTATGGTGGTGTAGTGGTTAGTATGGTGGTGTAGTGGTTAGTACGGTGGTGTAGTGGTTAGTAAGGTGGTGTAGTGGTTAGTATGGTGGTGTAGTGGTTAGTTTGGTGGTGTAGTGGTTAGTATGGTGGTGTAGTGGTTAGTATGGTGATATAGTGGTTAGTATGTTGGTGTAGTGGTCAGTACGGTGGTGTAGTGGTTAGTATGGTGGTGTAGTGGTTAGTTTGGTGGTGTAGTGATTAGTATGGTGGTGTAGTGGTTAGTATGGTGGTGTAGTGGTTAGTACGGTGGTGTAGTGGTTAGTATGGTGGAGTAGTGGTCAGTATGGTGGTGTAGTAGTTAGTATGGTGGTGTAGTGGTTAGTATGGTGGTGTAGTGGTTAGTATGGTGTTGTAGTGGTCAGTATGGTGGTGTAGTGGTTAGTTTGGTGGTGTAGTGGTTAGTATGGTGGTGTAGTGGTTAGTATGGTGGTGTAGTGGTCAGTATGGTGGTGTAGTGGTTAGTTTGGTGGTGTAGTGGTTAGTATGGTGGTGTAGTGGTTAGTATGGTGGTGTAGTGGTTAGTTTGGTGGTGTAGTGGTTAGTATGGTGGTGTAGTGGTTAGTACGGTGGTGTAGTGGTTAGTACAGTGGTGTAGTGGTTAGTATGGTGGTGTAGTGGTTAGTACGGTGGTGTAGTGGTTAGTATGGTGGTGTAGTGGTTATTACGGTGGTGTAGTGGTTAGTATGGTGGTGTAGTGGTCAGTATGGTGGTGTAGTGGTTAGTATGGTGGTGTAGGGGTTAGTATGGTGGTGTAGTGGTTAGTATGGTGGTGTAGTGGTTAGTATGGTGGTGTAGTGGTTAGTATGGTGGTATGGTGGTGTAGTGGTTAGTATAGTGGTGTAGTGGTTAGTATGGTGGTGTAGTGGTTAGTATGGTGGTGTAGTGGTTAGTATGGTGGTGTAGTGGTTAGTATGGTGGTATGGTGGTGTAGTGGTTAGTATAGTGGTGTAGTGGTTAGTATGGTGGTGTAGTGGTTAGTATGGTGGTGTAGTGGTTAGTATGGTGGTATGGTGGTGTAGTGGTTAGTATAGTGGTTAGTAGGCAGCACTGTGAGGATCATGTTCTTTGACTTCTCCAGCGCATTTAACACCATTCAGCCTGCTCTTCTGGGTGACAAGCTGAACATGATGCAGGTAGACGCCCCCCTCGTGTCCTGGATTGTTGACTACCTGACTGGCAGACCACAGTATGTACGTCTGCAGCACTGTGTGTCAGACAGAGTGGTCAGCAACACTGGAGCCCCGCAGGGAACTGTCCTCTCTCCCTTCCTCTTCACCCTCTACACCACTGATTTCAACTACTGCTCAGAGACCTGCCACCTCCAGAAGTTCTCTGATGACTCTGCACTAGTTGGATGTATCAGTAGGGGTGATGAGGATGAGTACAGGGCGACGGTGAACGACTTTGTTGCGTGGTGTGAGCTGAACCATCTGCAGCTCAACGTGACAAAGACAAAGGAGCTGGTGGTGGACCTGAGAAGGGACAAAACAAAGGTGACCCCTGTTTCCATCAGGGGGGGTCAGTGTGGACACTGTGGAGGACTATAAATATCTGGGCGTGCACATTGACAATAAACTGGACTGGGCTAAGAACACTGACGCCCTCTACAAGAAGGGCCAAAGTCGTCTCTATTTTCTGAGGCGTCTGAGGTCCTTCAACATCTGCAGGACTTTGCTGAGGATCTTTTATGAGTCTGTAGTTGCCAGTGCTATCCTATACGCTGTTGCATGCTGGGGCAGCAGGCTGAGGGTAGCAGACGCCAACAGACTTGATAAACTGATCCGCAGAGCCAGTGATGTTGTGGGTGTGGAGCTGGACTCGCTGACGGCAGTGTCTGAGAGGAGGACGCTGTCTAAGCTGCAGGCCATCATGGAGAATGGCTCCCACCCTCTTTATCACACAGTGATGAGACGCAGGAGCACATTCAGTGAGAGACTCATTCAGCCAACATGCACTACAGAACGCCACAGGAGGTCATTCCTACCAGTGGCTATCAAACTTTATAACTCCTCCCTGAATGTACGACACCTTTCACATGTACAGTGATACCAGTAGAACTATAATTTAATTCTGTATGTAAGAACTCAAATGTGCAATAACTTTCCTACTTCTAAACTCTTACTGCTGTATACGGTATATCTGTACTTAATATTATAGACACAGTCACTTTATATTTTATTCTTTACATCTTATTATTCTATTGTAATATAAGACTTATATATGTGTACATACTACAAATTTCTTTTATGTTGAAATTATTATTAGAGTGTTTATTCTTCTTCTGCTACTGTAAAAACTGCAATTTCCCCCTGGGATCAATAAAGTATTTCTGATTCTGATTCTGATAGTGGTTAGTACGGTGGTGTAGTGGTTAGTATGGTGGTGTAGTGGTTAGTATGGTGGTGTAGTGGTTAGTATGGTGGTGTAGTGGTTAGTATGGTGGTGTAGTGGTTAGTATGGTGGTGTAGTGGTTAGTACGGTGGTGTAGTGGTTAGTATGGTGGTGTAGTAGTTAGTATGGTGGTGTAGTGTTAGTATGGTGGTGTAGTGGTTAGTATGGTGGTGTAGTGGTTAGTATGGTGGTGTAGTGGTTAGTACGGTGGTGTAGTGGTTAGTATGGTGGTGTAGTGGTTAGTATGGTGGTGTAGTGGTTAGTATGTTGGTGTAGTGGTCAGTACGGTGGTGAGATCTGTGATTGTGGAACGGGCTGTTTGCAAATGACATCACATCACTGCACTGCTGTGGTGTGAACTGCAGATGTGGGGCAAGAAGTGGTTGTCCACATGGGGGCGCTGTCACACTCTCTCAGCATGTCTGTGGATTACACCGTTTGGGGTTAAAATCAGTTTATCTGAGAAACTATAAAGAGCTGAAAGTTTAGCCTCACCTTAACACTAAACCTAAGCCTAAGCTTAACTTATACAGTAAACTTAAACCTAATAACACTCATAAAAACACTATGATCTGTAAATCATTAATTATAATGGACATGATATAGGCCTGTATTCTGCCTGATGGTGGCGTAGTTGTGAGGCTCTGTTGCTTCACAGCTATGAGGACCTGGGTTTGATTCCGATGGTCTGCAGTTGTATTGGTTGGTACAGTGTTGTGAGTTACACTGCTGGCCTCTATGCTGTAGACTGGGGTCCTATTCCATATATACAGTAGATACAGTGCCCCCCCGTGACCCTGACTAATGGGATAAAGCGGTGGATGGATGAATGAACATCACATATGATACATATGAATATTGCCTAAAAACACTTAAATAAGAGATTAAAACTGATAACGAACAAAAATAGTAATAATAAATAAAATACAAATTTTGAAATAAACATTTAATATAGATGAATAAAATATAAATGTAAAAAATATAAAAATGTAATAAAAGAATATAAAATAAACATAAAATACATAAAAATAAACTCATTTAAAACAATCACGATACCTGATGATAAGAAAGTTCGGCTTCACACATCTATAGCTCAGGCCTGTTTTGTGATGATGTTTAAGTGGAGAGGGTCCCACGCCCCACCCCGTCCACATGAGGGAAGGCCCACAGCGGCCCGTACCTCCCCCCTACCAACTCAGAGTTTCCCTTGGCACCGCTAGCAGGTCTTCGGCGTGCCAAATCATGCAGAACCCGAGGGGGCCAGGAGTTTGGGCTTTGAACAGTACACCTCTTGGCGAGAGGTTCCGAGTCTCATGTTGGAGGAAAGGCCGGTTTGTGTTTCAATAAAAGTGTCGGTGCCTTTGAGCGCTATTTGAACAGCTTGCGTCTTTAACGGCTCTTGGACAGCTGCAGTCACGGTGAAAGCTAATGTTATTGTTCTCAAAGAGCGGCTTGAAACAATTTGGCCCGAGCAGCGTTAACGAACGATAGGATAACACCTCCCTTACGAGCCTAAATCACTTTACACTCCCGAGCGCCAGCATCAGAGTGTACCTTTCCCATCTACTGGACACGTCACGCCCCGTGATTTAGAGCTCAGCGCAAACATATAGCGGCTGACGCTCAGCCGGCGCTCTGGAACGCCCCGTGTGCACTCGACCTCGACTTCTGCCGCAGCTTCATTTTTCCTGGACGTTCGTTCCGAGTGGTTTTCCTCTTCGGGAGCACAGATGGCCAAGCAGTGCACATTCACAGCATACGGTGGAGGGAGACAAGTGTTACCATGCACGTTGGTCTTCGCTGGTTGGATATGTCCACCTTAGATTTACACATCAGTACGAGGAAAACCAGCATCTCAAAACTTCACAACTTCACAGGAGAGGACAAAAACTGCCTTCATTTTCAATGTAAGTCAATAGAACCAGACATTTTTGAGTGGGTTCCTTCGGGTTCTCCGGTTTCCTCCCACAGTCCAAACACATGCATGTTAGGATCCTCACTCTAAACTGACCGTAGGTGTGAGTGTGTGTGTGGGTGCGTTGGTCATGTGATGGACTGGTGAACTGTCCATGGTGTACCCCGCCTTCGCTCTATGATGCTGACATTGGCTCCAGCCCCCCATGACCCCAACTAGGGCTGGGCGATATGGACCAAAATATATATGATATATATCTCGATATTTTTTCTTCCCATAAGGTGATAACAAAAAGGCACTTCTGCGTCAAAGCTACACGTCCTGAATGTTACACAGGTGCTAGGGCTGGGTATCGTTTGAAAATTTTCAATACCGATACGATATATTTTTCTAAATTGTAACAAACTTAGAATTAACATTTTTTAAAATTGTAACAAATTTAGATTTCACATTTTTCCAAATTGTAACAAATTTAGATTTCACATTTTTCTAAATTGTAACAAGTGGAGCTGATACAGTGGACAGTGAGTGGAGGTCCTGTATGGTCAGTGGAGCTGATACAGTGGACAGTGAGTGGAGGTCCTGTATGGTCAGTGGAGCTGATACAGTGGACAGTGAGTGGAGGTCCTGTATGGTCAGTGGAGCTGATAAAGTGGACAGTAAGTGGAGGTCCTGTATGGTCAGTGGAGCTGATACAGTGGACAGTGAGTGGAGGTCCTGTATGGTCAGTGGAGCTGATACAGTGGACAGTGAGTGGAGGTCCTGTATGGTCAGTGGAGCTGATACAGTGGACAGTGAGTGGAGATGCAGGGATCTAATGAAGTGGTCAGTATGTGTTGAAACATGTTATTAAAGTCTGTTTCTTCTTTTTGTCTTTGCTTCCAAAGCTCACACAGCAGGAGAGGCTAATTCCACGCGGGCGAAACTCTGAAAGTAAACATATTAACGGGGCGACGAAAGACGTGTACTCGGTTATTAGTGTGCTGCACTGACAGGCCACCAGAGCGGCGGAACTAAACTCGCTCATCTGGACTCCAGAAAGCTCATAACTTCCAATTAGCGGAAACTCACATTGTTGCCTTTCTCATTCCACACAGATGGGATCACACCGGCGCTGGAATACTCAGTCCGGATCCGGCGCGTGCTTTTATTTTCCTTGAGAGGCTGAACAGTAAACGGGAAGGGCTTAATGTGAAATCCATGCCGGTCGCTACAGCGGCTTTAACGTGGTATATGAGTTACACCGCCCTGTACTGAACTGCTTATGCAGCGAAATAGGGCTGCTGGAGGACTCCGACGGATCGGGGGTCCTGGGCAGACTCACACACGCTGAGCTGAATTGGTCTAAATGCTGTGCAGTGCTGTTGACAGGCGGTGGGCCGCCGCTGTATGTGCTCGCCTGCTTCAATTCCTGCTGAATTAATATTAAACGTTTCCTCCTGAGCCCGCCGTCCACTCAACACCGCCGTGACACAGATCTGGTCTTTCAGCCCCTGATCTGCTGCTCAAACCCTACAAGTCTTTGAGCTAGCTGTAGGCGCTGCCTATCAATAATAAAGATAATAATAAAAATCAAGTAATACTAATAAGTCTACAAAAGGCTAACTTTACAGGAGACACCAAAAAGTTTCTTTGCTTTCAATGTAAGTCAATGGAACCAGAATGCTTTCCAATTAGGCCACATTTCAGGCTTCAAACATAAAGATATTCAATTGTAATTTTTTTGAAGAATTAACAACAAGTGGGACACAATCGTGAAGTGGAACAAAATTTATTGGATATTTTAAACTTTTTTTAGAAATAAAAAGCTGAAAAGTGGGACGTGCAATATTATTCGGCCCCTTTACTTTCAGTGAGGATCTCTGAATGATCCAATGTTGACCTAAATGACTTATGATGATAAATAGAATCCACCTGTGTGAAATCAAGTCTCGAGAGTTCTGTTTAAAGCACAGAGAGCATCATGAACACCAAGGAACACACCAGGCAGGTCCGAGATACTGTTGTGGAGAAGTTTAAAACTGGATTTGGATACAAAAAGATTTCCCAAGCTTTAAACATCTCAAGGAGCACTTTGCAAGTGATCATATTGAAATGGAAGGACTATCAGACCACTGCAGATCTATCAAGACCTGGCCGTCCCTCTAAACATTCAGCTCCAACAAGGAGAAGACTGATCAGAGACGCAGCCAAGAGGCCCATGATCACTCTGGGTGAACTGCAGAGATCTACTTTTGAGGTGGGAGAATCGGTCCATAGAACAACAATCAGTCGTACACTGTACAAATCTGGCCTTTATGGAAGAGAGGCAAGAAGAAAGCCATTTCTCAAAGAGATCCAGAAAAAGTCTTGTTTAAAGTTCACCACAAGCCACCTGGGAGACACAACAAACATGTGGAAGAAGGTGCTCTGGTCAGATGAAACCAAAATCAAACTTTTTGGCCACAATGCAGCTCATCACCCTAAACACACCATCCCCACTGTCTAACATGGTGGTGGCAGCATCATGGTTTGGCCTGCTTTGCTTCAGCAGGGACAGGGAAGATGGTTCAAACTGATGGGAAGATGGATGGAGCCAAATACAGGACCATTCTGGAAGAAAACCTGTTGGAGTCTACAAAAGACCTGAGACTGGGACGGAGATTCATCTTCCAACAAGACAATGATCCAAAACATAAAGCAGAATCTACAATGAAATGGTTCTCAAATAAACGTATCCAGCTGTTAGAATGGCCAAGTCAAAGTCCAGACCTGAATCCAATCGAGAATCTGTGGAAAGATCTGAAACCGGCTGTTCACAAACGCTCTCCATCCAACCTCACTGAGCTCCAGCTGCTTTGCAAGGAAGAATGGGCAAAAATTTCAGTCTCTCGAAGTGAAAACTGATAAAGACATACACAGAGCGACCTGCAGCTGTAATCACACCAAAAGGTGGCGCTACAAAGTATTAATGCAAGGGGGGCGAATAATATTGCACGCCCAATTTTTTTGTTTTTTATTTCTAAAAAAAGTTTAAAATATCCAATAAATTTCGTTTCACTTCACGATTGTGTCCCACTTGTTGTTGATTCTTCACAAAAAATTAGGATTTCATATCTTTATGTTTGAAGCCTGAAATGTGGCAAAAGGTTGAAAAGTTCAAGGGGTCCGAATATTTTTGCAAGGCACTGTGAATCGATGGTTCAGTATTCAGCGCTGACGTGGTGGGCGGAGTCAACAAAGACCTACTTTAAACTAGTACGTAAGTTTGGAGTCTAAGAAGGCGTTCGGGAAACAATCGCAAAATTGGGGTTCTTAAAGCTACGTCGTTCTTAAAATTGTTCGTAAATCACTACGATCAATCGTTATCGGGAAACGCCCCCCAGTTTTGTTTGCATTCAACTTGCAGCTAGTTCTATTCAAGGCTATATGTTCAAAAACAGCTCCCAACTCTCACATTCCCATCGGGAAAACTTCACAACAACGTAGAATAAAATATAAATTGAATGTCATGTTTCCACCACCTCCTAAATCCTCGCTGGCGCTCATCCCATCAGCAGGACTGAAAGCTTTATGGACGGAATCGTCATCACGTTTCAGCTCGTCGGGCACCGTTGGGCTCTGCTTGTGTGGCTCTGTTGGTTTTTCAGCTGCCGTGTCGGCCCGGACCGTTTGGGTGAAGGCTTGAAAGGGGGGTCCCATTGGAGACGTGCACTCCACAGGTCACTGGGCAGGACAGGTCAGCAGACAGCCAGACCATCTTTCCAACTCACCTGAAGATAAACACTGAACATCTGCGCCTGTAGACGATGCTGCTTTATGTTTTTTCTGAAAATCCCCGAATCCCAAAACGTAGTAGCTGCTCTTCGTCACTGAATTAAGTTGTTGTCATTACATCAGAGCAACAGAAGGGAACGTTCCGGCACTTGCAGTGCTGTAGTTGCGCCCAGACTGTTCTATTGTGTTGGACTTGTTCTGAACCCAAAAGTCTCTGATCTCCACGGAGACCAGCCACCACTTAAAATGTGTGTTTATTTGTTACTTCTTTCTTTGACCAGCGTGCACCGATGCAAGACTCGCGACTAAAGCTGTGTTTGCTTCAGCCGTTTGGTTGGAAAACAGCCAGGTTTGTGTTTGTAGAAGGAGATTTCTTAAAAAACCATATACTTTTGATTAAAATGGAGTTGTATAGTTTGGTTTTGTGAACTATTTGTTATACCCCGTCATTACTAAGTAATAGCATCATTTAATTAAACCCAGTATTATTATCAGTTCTCATCTAATGCCTGCTTTGACTGCTCAGTACTTCATTAAGCTAAATCAAGAACTGAAGACATTCATACAATGTCTGGGGCGTCCAGGAGAAATCTGGAACCTGCCTTTGTGCTTCAAACTGGAGCTCAAGATCTGATCTACTTCTCTCACTATAACATATTCATGTTACTTTGTATTGTATGTCTGATTATTTACATCTGTTCTAATCAGATCTGCTGTTCTTACTGGTGAACACACACCTACTGATCAGATCAACTATTACACTATCAACTTAGGTTCCTGTAAGGCCTGTATGTATACAAAGCCGCCATATTGGATCAAGGTCAAGTGAGGGGAACATGTTCGGTGTGCTGCCCCTGGTGTTGACCACAGTTCTGAAGGCGCCGTTTAGCACTAGGGATGGAACATGTTGTTCAATGTGGTTGTTGTTGTAACTTTCTGTGTTGATAATGTTCGAAGCACAAGAGATATTACAAATCTGATTGCATCAATCAATTTCTGAGACAGTTCTGGTCTTCTTTGATTTGCTACACGACCACCTTCCCATTGGAGAAACTTGCCCTTGATACAATATGGTTGCTTTCAAGATGGGGGCCATGTTTGATAGGCCCTCTCACCCATTACTTGCCGGGGTATTTAGATATGTAATTTTCCCTGGAGGGCTGGAGGGTTAGGGAACCAGCCTTGTGATTGGAAGGTCAACAGACAGGACACGACTGAGGTTCCCTTGAACAAGATCCCTAAACCTAAAAAGGCTTTTAAACAATCAGCTCAGGTGCCTCCGACTTTTACACAGTCTATATCTCAATCACAAGTTAACACTGTAGGTCAATCACAAGTGCCAGACCAAACGGAGGGGTATAAATACACCAGGTCAGATGAGAAACACCTGGGAAGAGGAGGAGACACAAACTAGAACCAGGTAAAGGGTATGACAGGAAGGCAGAGACAAGAAGGAGCTAGTAATTAAAACAAACAGAAGCACATGGGGCAAACAAAGAGAGAGAAAGACCAGGTGAGAAGGCATGACAGCACAGCAACATCAAAGCAATATCATAAATTAGTCCTATGTGACTCTCAGTGGCTCATTTTCCGTAAGCCGATCTGTAAAGTCTAAGAACTTTGGACTAGAAGCAGTTAACGCTGGTTTGTCTAAAGCCATGTTCACTTTCCACAACTTCAAGTCTCTGGCACTCAAAACACTTTCTACACTAAAGCATTTGGACTCGCAAACAGGTCCAGATATTTAACCTGCTTTGGAGCGTCTGTGAGGCATCAGCGAGTCTCTTGGACGGCGTCACTGGACAATTCAAACAAGCGAACGCCAATTTGCCTCTGATTAGAGGCTTTTCACTGCAAACTCCCCAAACTGTCAGCGTCGGGGAAAAATCAGGGTGGAGTGCAGTGGGGAACCGTCAAGACCATCTACACCCTCTCAGAGGGCCTAAAATATTCTTAACACACACACATATAATACATTATTTAATTGTATCTACTTACAGTTTGACAATCAACATCTAAACAATTATAAAAATATTACACATAAATTATTCAGACGTGTCTATTCAATCTGTGTTGGAGCGTGAGGGGTTAAGTGGAAGCCTGTGAGTCTGTGTCTCCCCCTATAAGGACTGTGATGCCTCCGCAGGATGTTGGTGGTCCCGCTGTTCATGTACTGAGGGGGCCAGGCAGTTATAATTCAGCACCATACCAATTTCAAATGACAGTAAAACTGACCAATCATAGGTTCCCTCTACGTGGGCGGGGCTTAACTGTATGATCATTTCCTCCCACTGTGGCAACGCTAGCTGGAGAAACAGCGCTAGGCTACCACCGCTAGCTGGTTTGCTGAGTCACGATGGAAGCCGAAGCTAGCACTACCGCTACAGAGGAGGACACCGTTGCAGGTGCCATCAGCCAATAGCGTTCAGCCCATGTCCTGGCCCCATACGGGGGTGAGGGCCGAGGCTTAAGGGTCACGGTTCGCTACTGGTGGAGTGTGAACTCGGCATATATGGGTTGCAGTAGACTTCTGGTACTCATGAGAACTAGCTTAGCTGTTGTGTGTTTGTGGGTTTTAAGAAAAAATACTTAGTTTGGACCCATAAATGTCTATAATTGTTGGTAAATATCAACTGTAACTTTTGGACTAAACATTTCTCTGTCATTGAATTTAGTGTTGTAGAGTGCTACAGTGCTGAATGAGATAGTAACCAGCCAACGCCAAGGGACCACCCGAATACCATGTGGCATTTTTCACACTGCTGCTGTCTGATGCATTGTTGCCATTTGGGGTCAGTTTTCTTTGTTGATGGCAGTTTGTTAATAGGGCTTTAGTATAGGTTTCAAGTTTAAAGGTGTCAATAGTTTAAGGGTGGAGTGTGATCTCGGCATATATGGGTTGCAGTAGACTTCTGGTACTCGTTAGAGCTAGCTTAGCTGTTGTGTGTATGTGCGTTGAGTAAAAAAATACTACGTTTGGACCCATGAATGTCTATAATCGTTGGTAACTATCAACTGTAACTGTAACTTTTGGACTAAACATTTCTCTGTTATTGAATTTAGCGTTGTAGAGTGCTACAGTGCTGAATGAGATAGTAACCAGCCAACGCCAAGGGACCACCCGACCATCAGACACTGCTGCTGCCTGATGCATTGTTGCCCTTTGAGGCCAGTTTTCTATGTTGATGGCAGTTTGTTAATAGGGCTTTAGTATAGGTTTCATGTTTAAAGGTATTAATACCTTTAGGCTCAACCACAATCCACTCATTAGTCTAAGAAGAGAGAGAATTCAATCTGTAGACTTCTATTATTGTTATTTTGCAACACCTTGGCCATTGGTTTGCATATAGATGGTCCTGGCATGTCCCTACCAACATCTGAGTGAACTCGTCCATGTTATCCTTGGAGGGACCACCTTGGAGGGATCACGTACACCATACATGCTGGGCTGGATGGGATCTTCCAGCGAGACAATGCGACATGTCACATGACTAGAAATGTCCCACACTGGTTGGAAGAGCTGACCAAGACTTCCAAGTACTACCCTGGACCCCTAATTCCCCAGACTTGAACCCAATTGAGGATCTGTGGGACCACCTAGATGTTGGTGTTCTATAGATCCTCCTCCATGCTCCCTCAAGCAGCTGTGGGGTGCACTGCAGGCAGCATGACTCCAGATATCTGTGACCACCTACCAGAATCTTATTGAGTCTTCCAGTCCATCTAGCTACTGTCTGTGCTGCACACAGCGGTGGTCACTCTGAATATAAGTTGGTGGTCATAATAATGCGATTCCATTGTGAATATGAAAACCATTTACAGTCAATGTCTGCCTGATGTCTGGAATCCTTGTAGGGACCACAGATTAGATCATTCTGATGTGCCTCCTAGAGCCTACATCTCCAGGATGAACAATGTAGGCTATGCAAGCATGTTAAAACTGGGGAGGGGGCTCATATCACGACACAGAAGAGATAAGAACTGACCACAGTGCTGGAATTGAGCTATCATGGCTGCGAGGAAGGTGTGTTGTTAGATGTAACTAACTACAGTCTTGCAATAGCAAGGATGCTTCAGACGTCTGGTTCCTCTTAATACTCCAGTGAGCTACTCTGAAGCGATGTCTTTATTTAGAATCAATGCGCTCTAAACAGCTTCGTTCGCAACCCTGTAAGCGGAATTCCCCTTTAATTAACACGCGATTCAACTTGATAGAGGTGGGAAAACGTTAAACTGAGCTGCGGCTCTCCAGGACCTTCATTTGAGAACCTTGCTCTAATGATATACACATGGCCGGAGACTTTGCACCTGTCAGATTTAGAAACAGCCCGTCTTCCTTGGCTTCCTCCTTGGCAACCGCGCACCTGCTCTTTTACGGTCAGCGTGTTGGAAACCTTGAAAGTCCCGGAATTGCCCCGAGGAGAAACCTAATGACTCCCACACTTGAGAGAGAGCGGGCGTTCGGTTTGCTGGCGCTTCTTTACAGTGCGATCCGATGGGAAACAAGTCTAGCCTCAACAGTTTGGACGCACTTCTTGCTGCTCGGGTGCTGACAGGTGGTGTCCTGATGGAGGGGTCAAACGCTGCACCTGTAATCAGGGGCAGTTAAAATGTTCAACCCTAAAAGGGGGTCACCATTCACCAGCATCTGTTTTACTGGTGAAGACCTATCAAGTAGTCAGACGTTAGATATTTACAAGGACTGAGTTCAATCTTTTTAAACTCCAGGAATTAACTGAGATGATAATAAGCTAAATACGGGGTCTGTCTCAAATCCTAGTGAGTGTTTAAGTAGGCTGTCTAGGTAGTGAGTGGGTAAGTAGGCTGTCTAGGTAGTGAGTGTGTAAGTGGGCTGTCTAGGTAGTGAGTGTGTAAGTAGGCTGTCTAGGTAGTGAGTGTCTAAGTAGGCTGTCTAGGTAGTGAGTGTGTAAGTAGGCTGTCTAGGTAGTGAGTGTTTAAGTAGGCTGTCTAGGTAGTGAGTGTGTAAGTGGGCTGTCTAGGTAGTGAGTGTGTAAGTAGGCTGTCTAGGTAGTGAGTGTCTAAGTAGGCTGTCTAGGTAGTGAGTGTGTAAGTAGGCTGTCTAGGTAGTGAGTGTGTAAACAGATTACTGAGACACTCTAGTTAGAGAGAGACTGCGTCACGGCTTGTTCCTGCCCACTGCAGCACGCCACCGGTGGTTTAGCTGGTTGCTAAGTTACCGACCGCCATCCAAAACAATAGCCCGAGGCTTAAAAATCTGCTAGCATAAATGCTAATGTCTGGAGTATAAAGTGTAAATGGTGAAGGACTCGTTACAGAGTTGATAATAAAATACTGTTTTGTGTGATTATATGACCAGAAACACATTAAAACTCCAGAGAATCAAAATAACTCACATTTTAAAACCACTTCACTGCTCTTAGATCAGCCTGCGCTGCATCATGGGATTGTCTTAGCGGCTGAGGAAGAGTTCAATACTTCTTAAAATCAGGTCTAAATAAGGTTCCTCAGTAGACAGCATGTTTAAGGTATGTAAGAATTGGGACAGTCTACATGTCGGGAGCGCATACTATGATGTAAAATGCTGCCTATGTAGGAGCTCACTAGGTTTTGAGACACACCCACAGTTAGGTCCATAAATATTTGGACAGTGACAATGTTATTGTTATCTGAGCTCTCTAGTACAACACATTGAGATAGATATTATATGGTTACTGTCCAATAGAAGACATTTCTACATCTATATTAGAGCAAGAAATGCTATTGACTTACATTGAAAGCAAGATACGTGATGTTTTCGTGACATTCTCTGGACCCACTCGTCCAGGTGGAAGACACTCTCAACCGATTTGGGTCTGAATCTATCCTTGCAGATCACATACACCATACATGTTGATGGTCTTCTCTGGGGAGGATATCTTCCAGCAAGACAATGAGACACGCCACACGACCAGAAATGTCCCACACAGGTTGGAAGAGCTGACCAAGACTTCCAAGTACTACCCTGGACCCCTAATACCCCAGACTTGAACCCAATTGAGCATCTGTGGGACCACCTGGATGGTGGTGTTGGCTTTATGGATCCTCCTCCATGCTGCCTCCAGCAGCTGTGGGATGCACTGCAGTCAGCATAATACCTCCAGATACCTGTGACCTCCTACCAGGACCTTACTGAGTCTCCCAGTCCATCCAGCTGCTGTCTGGACATCAATCAATCAACATTTAATTCAGCTCGGATGTACATTGAGGGCAACCCTCATTTTCAATGTGGCTGAGCATTTACATGGACAGAGATTTGACAAAATTTTATCATTATAAATTAAAACAACTAAGAAGATTTAAAAATAACAGTGAACATAGTAGAACTAATAATAATACTAAAATATAGTTAAAAGTTAAGATTTAATTAGTAAGAAATTAAGATAAATAGGGGGTAAGAGCATACAAATAATAAAAAAGTAAAACAGTCTAAAATAAATGTAAGAGAATAAACTAGATATTATAATAATAATAAAATAATAATAATAAAATAATAATACTATTAAATAACATTACAATAAAATAAAATAAAATAAAAATACAGAACTAATGAAATCAAACAAAATAACAATGACAACAAAAATAAAACAAGACAAAAATTAGGAATGAGTAAGATTAAGTAAAACAGGTACAGGTTGTCTGAAGGTGGTTAGATAATGAAAGTTTAAAATATAATGTAAGTAGGTGGTCATAATAATGTGACTCCAGTGTTTAATTGGAAACACTTTGCAGCCAATGACTGCCTGATGTCTGGAACCTACAGACAAACCAAGACACTGGGTTTCTTTACATGTGATGCTTTCAGATCCTTACTGCAGCTGTCTTTAGTTTCTGTATGTTATTGGGACCTAGGGGTGGGCGATATGGGCCTACAATAATATCACAATATTTCATGGTATTTTTGTGATAGCGATACTCTTGGCGATATGACAAAACATTGAATTAAAAAAACATATTTCAAGAATACACTACTGCAACAAAATAAAAATAAAAATTTCTTATTGCATACTATATGATATGGCACACCCCTAACAGAGATATTAAAAAATACAAGAATTTTTATCAGATTGTAACAGAATTCAGTAAGCCAGAATGTCACGATACTCAATAATGCACTCCAAATATCTTCATATATCCAGGACTGGAGTAAAGTGAATGATACTGGACAGATAAACTCTGTCTCTAGTAGATATATAATGGGAAATGAGAAAAGTGTGAATTTTTCTTTTTCTAAAAACAGTAAAAGTAGTACCTGGTGTGATAATTAGTGATGGGTGATATGGCACGATATTTTAGGGTATAATCTCGTTCACCATATTCAAAAATGTTGGCAATATTATTGTGTATGATACAATATGGCACACACCTATTGGGACCTTCAGTTTTAACTTCAGTAAGTCAAACGTTGCTAGATTGGATTGAGGCCTGGAGATTGTTTTGGTCATGGCTTGGTTGAGGTCCATCAGCTCAGAGAAGCACCATTGAAGCATTTGGCTGAATGTAAGCACGTCAATGAATACATGGCAACCCATTCCACCAGCAGGAACACATGCCTATGGACCATTGAGCAGCTCCTTCACTTCTCTATATTCTTCTCTCCCCATCATTCTGGACCTGCTAACCTATGAACTCCCACGGGGACGTGAACAATGAGTGGTCAGCGTCACACATGTACTGTTGCCAGGCTAATCTGGTCTCTGGATCATGTTTAAACTTCTTAAAAGCCTTAAGGCCTCCAAAGACACTGCATTGTGATGGCATCAAAGTTTTGGGTTGCTATAATTGGGTTTAATTCACAATAAAAACTGATCCATTGACAGACTATACAATTCATCACAACTCTGTGATAATGCTCTTGTTTTTATTGATCCTAGTCTCACGCTGACACTCTCAACACCTCCATCCTCCCTATTTCATCTCCTCATCAGATAAAGATGAAGAAGAAACGTGAATAGAGGAGCCAAGATGTCATGCTGCCCTGCTCTCCCGTTCTCCTGAACTCGAGCTTGAACCCGTGTTTGGCCTTCTGCCTCTATCAGCGCTGGCCAGCCGTCACGCCCGCTCCCGCTCCTGAGCTCTGGTGACCCCTGGTCCGGTCATGTTTCAGCACTTCTTTTATTGCTGCCATAAAGAGTTCTGACCTGTGGAGCGATCCCATGGATAGGCGTGGAGATGACCCCAGTTCTGGACTTTCCAGACATCACCAGACTTATCATTATCCTCATCTCCCGGCCGGTCAGAGAGAGAAGCGTAGAGAAATAACAGGGCTGTGTTTTATAAGAGCTGGACAGTAAGACGTCCTGCATGTTCAGACTCACGTTCAGGGTCTCAGATTAGCTTCTCCAACCTTCTGCAAAGCATAGTTATATATATATATATTCATATGGAATTATACATGTATAATAGAGTGAACTACTGTTTTTCCTTATAATATTGGTGTTCATGTAAGTTACAGATTGTTATTATGTGGTTTGTGGACCCCCAAAGAACCACCACAGAGCAGGTCCTATTAGGGAGGTGGGTCAAACTCAGCACTGCAGTGACACTGACGTGGTGGTAGTGTGTTAGTGTGTGTTGTGCTGTTGTGAGTGTGAGTGTTTAAACACTGTGTCCACTCACTGCCCACTCTATTAGACACTCCTACTACTTGCTGGTCCACCTTGTAGATGTAAAATCAGAGACAGTAGAGAGTAGTAAAACCTCCAGCCTGTGGATTTTGGGGTGTGTCATTATCCTGCTGTAGGAGCCATCCTCATTTAATCCTTAGCTTCTTCAAAGCAGCTGAGATGTTTGCTTCTGGAATTTGCTGGTACTTTATTGAATCCTCGCTTCCTATATTCTACCACTGGCTGTAACTCAAGTCTAAAGCATGAACAGTTCACTCCTAGCACTGCTTATTAGTGTGAACAGTGTTCTTTTGTTTACTTGTGCACTCTTTTTTATGCAAACATACTTTAATCATAGCAGATAAATCATTCTTCAGTCCACAGGACCTGATGTACCTTCATCCTTCAAAGCTTCAGCAGTCCACAGGACCTGATGTTCCTGTGCAAACTTCTGATGGTGAACTTTGTGGTGAGGCTGCAGGTTTACTTCTGATGACTCTTCCACGAAGGTCATAATTCTGCAGGTGTCTCCGCACAATGAAACAATGCATCACCGCTCCAGCGTCCAGTAAATCTTCCAGAAGGTCTTTAGCAGTCAGACCTGGAGGTTGATCTGGAGGTTTCTTCCAGAGCCAGTACAACAGGAACTGAGGTAACAGCTACCTGCTGTCCTCTTATAGCCTTTCCTGCTTTCGTCATTGTAACAGTCAGAGTGCTGGACAGCTTCTTAGAGGGTTCAGAACTATTGACACACACACACACACACACACACACACACACACACACACACACACACACACACACACACACACAGACACACACACACAGACACTGGTGAAAACAAACACTAGGCGGCAATGAAGCACCCACATACACACACACTAGCGAACACACAAACTAGGGGGCAATGAAACACCCACATACACAGACACTAGTGAACACAAACACTGGAGGGCAATGAAACATGCACATACACACACTAATGAAGACACATACACTAGGGGGCATTGAAATACCCACATACACACACACTAGTGAACACACACACTAGGAGGCAATAAAGCATCCACATACACAGACACTAGTGAACATACACACCCTAGGGGGCAGTAAAAAAACACATGCACACTAATGAACACACACATTAGGGGACAGTGAAACACCCACATACACAGACACTAGTGAACACAAACACTGGAGGGCAATGAAACATGCACATACACACCCTAATGAAGACGCATACACTAGGGGGCATTGAAATACCCACATACACACACACTAGTGAACACACACACTAGGAGGCAATGAAGCACCCACATACACAGACACTAGTGAACATACACACCCTAGGGGGCAGTAAAAAAACACATGCACACTAATGAACACACACATTAGGGGACAGTGAAACATCCACATACACCCACACTAGTGAACACACACACTAGGGCGCAATAAAACACCCACATACACATACACGCTAGTGAACACACACACTAGGGGCAGTGAAACACCCACATACATACACACTAGTGAACACACATTAGGAGGCAATGAAACACAAACATACACACACACTCTAAGGGGCATTAAAAAACACATACACACTAATAAACACACACTAGAGGTCAGTAAAACACCCACATGCACATACACACAAGTGAACACACACACTAGGGGGCCAATGAAACACCCATATACACAGACACTAGTGAACACATTCACTAGGGGGCAATAAAACATCCACATACACAAAAACAGTAGTGAACACACACACCCTAGGGGGCAGTAAAACACCCACATACACACAAACACTAGTAAACACACACCCTAGGGGCAGTAAAACACCCACATACACACAAACACTAGTGAACACAAACACTAGATGGCAATGAAACACCTACATACACACATACTAGTGAACTGAACTAGTGAACTAATGAACACATACTGGTGAGCAGCGATATCTACAGTACCCGGGGAGCAGTTGGGGGTTTGGTGTTTTGTTCAAGTGCACTTCAGTCGTGTCCTTTCGGGTTCAGCCCCTTGCATTCCTCAGTGCTGAGGGGTTAGGAGAACCATGTCCAGCTCGTGTGTGATGGTGATCCAGACAAGGATGAGGTCCAATCCCTGCGGAATTAGTTAATTCCAATTTTTATAATCCCAGTCATGTGTGTCGCTCCTCCTGTTCTGAATCACTGCTCTCCGAGGTTGGTAAGGTTGAGTTGCAGGCCCTGTGTAATGGTTTCCATTTTGCTCAGCTCCAGTAATTTCCCATTATGTAATTTGCCTTTATTAGCTGCCTGAGATCCACCTCTGAACTTTCACCAACAATTTCCTGAGTCCGGCTCTCCGAACCAAACGTTCTGTCTGTGGAAAAAAGACGGATGAATAGCTTTACAGAGATCACCGTCCAAAACCTGAGAGTTTCTGTATACGGTAAAGAATCCTGGGAACTGTAGTCCTCGACCTTGAGCTCAGAAACAGGTCCATAGAGTCGTTGCAGTGATTATTGAAAATACTTGTTATAATGTTAAATATATTGTTCTATGCACGATTCTCCCACCAGTGCATTGAGTCAGAGCCTCGGCTGTAAGTAGGATTTCTTGGGGACAAATTCGACAATATTAAATTTTGGGGATTATTCATGGTATTTTTATTAAGAATAAAAATAATTTAGATCAGAGCGTTCTGTAGTTCTGTAGTGATCATGATGAAAGTGATATAGTGACTGTACGTAATTACATATACAAACAGATTTAAAGCCACGCAAAGAAAAATATGTTTAAAGTTCAGCCTGTTGAAAGTCCAACATGTTTTTTTCTGCTTTGACTTTAAACAAATTTGATAGACTGATTTCAGGCTGAGTACCCGGAGAACATACACACTCCACACAGAACGACCAGGACCGGGAATCCAACCCAGATCAGAAGGCGGGTAGTTTGTTCCTCAGGCAGCAGGACTAATAGATATCCTGTAAAGCTGGTAGTTTGTTCCTCAGGCAGCAGGACTAATAGATATCCTGTAAAGCTGGTAGTTTGTTCCTCAGGCAGCAGGACTGGTAGATGTCCTGTAAAGCTGGTAGTTTGTTCCTCAGACAGCGGGACTGGTAGATGTCCTGTAAGTCTGGTAGTGTGTTCCTCAGGCAGTGGGACTGGTAGAAGTCTTGTAAGGCTGGTAGTTTGTTATTCAGGCAGCGGGACTGGTAGACGTCCTGGAACGCTGGTAGTCTGTTCCTCAGGCAGTGGGACTGGTAGATGTCCTGGAAGGCTGGAAGTTTGTTCCTCAGGCAGCGGGACTGATAGATGTCCTGCAACGCTGGAAGTTTGTTCCTCAGGCAGCGGGACTGGTAGATGTCCTGCAAGGCTGGTAGTTTGTTCCTCAGGCAGCGGGACTGATAGATGTCCTGCAACGCTGGTGGTTTGTTCCTCAGGCAGCGGGACTGGTAGATGTCCTGCAAGGCTGGTAGTTTGTTCCTCAGGCAGCGGGACTGATAGATGTTCTGTAAGGCTGGTAGTTTGTTCCTCAGGCAGCGGGACTGGTAGATGTCCTGGAAGGCTGGAAGTTTGTTCCTCAGGCAGCGGGACTGATAGATGTCCTGCAACGCTGGAAGTTTGTTCCTCAGGCAGCGGGACTGGTAGATGTCCTGCAAGGCTGGTAGTTTGTTCCTCAGGCAGCGGGACTGATAGATGTCCTGCAACGCTGGTGGTTTGTTCCTCAGGCAGCGGGACTGGTAGATGTCCTGCAAGGCTGGTAGTTTGTTCCTCAGGCAGCGGGAATGGTAGATGTCCTGCAAGGCTGGTAGTTTGTTCCTCAGGCAGTGGGACTGGTAGACGTCCTGTAAGGCTGGTAGTTTGTTCCTCAGGCAGCGGGACTGGTAGACGTCCTGGAACGCTGGTAGTCTGTTCCTCAGGCAGCGGGACTGATAGTCGTCCTGTAAGGCTGGTAATTTGTTCCTCAGGCAGTGGGACTGGTAGACGTCCTGTAAGGCTAGTAGTTTGTTCCTCAGGCAGCGAGGCTGGTAGATGTCCTGTAAGGCTGGTAGTTTGTTCCTCAGGCAGCGGGACTGGTAGATGTCCTGCAAGGCTGGTAGTTTGTTCCTCAGGCAGCGGGACTGGTAGATGTCCTGGAACGCTGGTAGTCTGTTCCTCAGGCAGCGGGACTGGTAGATGTCCTGTAAGGCTGGTAGTTTGTTCCACAGGCAGCGGGACTGGTAGATGTCCTGGAACGCTGGTAGTCTGTTCCTCAGGCAGCGGGACTGATAGACGTCCTGTAAGGCTGGAAGTTTGTTCCTCAGGCAGCGGGACTGGTAGATGTCCTGCAAGGCTGGTAGTTTGTTTCTCAGGCAGCGGGACTGGTAGATGTCCTGCAAGGCTGGTAGTTTGTTCCTCAGGCAGCGGGACTGATAGATGTCCTGCAACGCTGGTGGTTTGTTCCTCTGGCAGCGGGACTGGTAGATGTCCTGCAAGGCTGGTAGTTTGTTCCTCAAGCAGCGGGAATGGTAGATGTCCTGCAAGGCTGGTAGTTTGTTCCTCAGGCAGTGGGACTGGTAGACATCCTGTAAGGCTGGTAGTTTGTTCCTCAGGCAGCGGGACTAGTAGACGTCCTGGAACGCTGGTAGTCTGTTCCTCAGGCAGCGGGACTGATAGTCAACCTGTAAGGCTGGTAGTTTGTTCCTCAGGCAGTGGGACTGGTAGACGTCCTGTAAGGCTGGTAGTTTGTTCCTCAGGCAGCGAGGCTGGTAGATGTCCTGTAAGGCTGGTAGTTTGTTCCTCAGGCAGCGGGACTGGTAGATGTCCTGCAAGGCTGGTAGTTTGTTCCTCAGGCAGCGGGACTGGTAGATGTCCTGGAACGCTGGTAGTCTGTTCCTCAGGCAGCGGGACTGGTAAATGTCCTGTAAGGCTGGTAGTTTGTTCCATAGGTAGCGGGACTGGTAGATGTCCTGTAAGGCTGGTAGTTTGTTCCTCAGGCAGCAGGACTGGTAGATGTCTTGTAAGGCTGGTAGTTTGTTCCTCAGGCAGCGGGACTGGTAGATGTCCTGTAAGGCTGGTAGTTTGTTCCTCAGGCAGCAGGACTGGTAGATGTCTTGTAAGGCTGGTAGTTTGTTCCTCAGGCAGCGGGACTGGTAGATGTCCTGTAAGGCTGGTAGTTTGTTCCTCAGGCAGCGGGACTGGTAGATGTCCTGTAAGGCTGGTAGTTTGTTCCACAGGCAGCAGGACTGGTAGATGTCCTGTAAGGCTGGTAGTTTGTTCCTCAGGCAGCAGGACTGGTAGATGTCTTGTAAGTCTGGTAGCTTGTTTCCTCAGGCAGCGAGGCTGGTAGATGTCCTGTAAGGCTGGTAGTTTGTTCCTCAGGCAGCGGGACTGATAGATGTCCTGTAAGGCTGGTGGTTTGTTGCCTATGATGTGCTCTGCTGTCCTCACCACTCCTTTTAGGGCCTTGCGGTCGCAGGCAGTGCAGCTGCCGTACCAGACAGTGATGCAGCCCGTTAGGATGCTCTCTATAGTGCATCTATAGAAGCTGGTGAGGAGATCAGGAGGCAGTCCAAACTTCCTGAGCCTGCGCAGGAAGAAGAGACGCTCACGGGCAGATCTCACAATCGTGTTGGTGTGGAGGGACCAGGTGAGGTCATCAGAGAGGTGAACATCTGAAACCATCTCCCTCTCTTGCAGTTATAAAGTCATTGGATCAGTTTCAGTTCATTGAAACTAGGGAGCTATTGGTTGAGCCTATGACCTGATGTTTTTGTCACCTATTGCCTCCAAAACATGATGAAAAAGGGGGCAAACAAGTGCTGCCTCTTAGTGGAAGATATAGAACATTATAGAATAGATTTCTTTGTGTTATAATGAATGTTTGGAGTCAGTAAAGTCAGTCCTTACTGCCTCGCCAGAGCATCAGGCCTGGACTGTGAGACTGTTCACTTATCACTTCCTGTGCTTTTAAGGAGTTTCGAAGCCATCAGCACGCATTCCTCCGCCGAGATAAGCTTTGGGGTCTGAATTTCTTTTATTTTTTTGGCTCCTGGTAACGTGTAAAGCGCTTACAGACTTGGGTGGGAGATTAACTGCACACCCACTCGCAGCCCGTTCCGAGGTGGGGGCTGTGCAGGAAACCCAATCTCAGGGCAAGGAAAAGAGATTTTCACGCCATCTCGACTGCAGCTGACGGTCGGGACCACGTTCAGAATCGATTGCAGTGAGTTACAAGAGCCGGGCTGAGATGGGACCAGGTCTGGAATGACTGGCTGCTGCTGCTGCTTTATGTCGCGTTTTCCCCCATTTAAGCTCCTTTTATTACAAACAGAAAGAGAGCACAGACTAAGCTCCCACGTGTTGGTGGACTCATAATTAGAAACGCAGCCTCGGCAGATTTCCTGCTTTTCTGGACCTTAAAAGCATCAAAATATAGCAACAGTACTACAAACATTGCTAACGTTGATAGTAATAAACCCACAAAAGTTGGTCAGCTCTGTCTCCTCACAGTAAGATGATCTGGGTTGGATTCCCGGTCTGGGTGGTTCTGTGTGGAGTGTGTATGTTCTCTCCGTGTTTGAGTGGGTTCCTCCGGGTACTCCGGTTTCCTCCCACAGTCCAAACACATGCATGTTAGGATCCTCACTCTAAACTGCCCGTAGGTGTGAGTGTGTGTTGGCCATGCGATGGACTGGCCTTGGGCTTGGCTCCAGCCCCTAGTGACCCCGACTAGTGGAAGGATAATAGAAGGATAGATGAATGTTTTTCATTAAAATTAATCACAGAAGTTTGTAAATAACACAAAGCAAAAGAGCTTCATTACAAGAAGGGATGTTGGTACATAGGTGAGGGTCAAAATCAGGAAAGCACTAGTAATAACTATTATCAAAGAGAGAAAAGCAAGAAGGTCAAAACCGGAAAGACTATCAGAACAATAGAGGGTTAAAAACTGAAAAAGGTGGACACAGGGATCTGACGGTAAACAAGATAAAGGCTCAATACGCTCAGCAACACTGCGGCAATACTTCACATCACAAACATAACCTGAGGCCGTGTTTACGTGGAGCATAACGAGATTCAGGTGAAAGCTAATGGAACCAGAATTCTTTCCAAACGATGGTCTGTTCATCATAATATTTTTAACAGGATATAAAAAGCAACTAAATATAAAGGCTATAAATTTGTGTTAAAATTACTTTAATCCAAAATAAATAGATCATTCCTTTCATCACCAAAAAAGACTCACCAAAATAATTATGATTTCCATTTTTTATTATGATTTAAACATCAATATTTTGCTACTTTGGTTTGTCCCCAGCCCAGACTTTAAAACTTCTGGGCCCCAATAAAATACTAAAAAGTGATCAATTTATGAAAAAGATCACAATATGAGTTTCATAAAAACACGTAACCTGTTGAGATGGTAAAGACATGTGTTGATGGTAATGACAGGTTTTCAATTTCAACATAAGTATCTTTTCAATTATGTAGAAATTAAATATAATTAAGTCTAACTGTGTGATTTTAGAATGAAATTTAAGTGAAATGCATTACTTATATATTATTATTATATATTAAAATATATTATATATTATACATTATTATATATAATACTTCAGACCAAAGTGCTTCATGTTGTCACAAGTAATTGAATAAGTTTTACTGAACTTAAAATATTACTTTGATTAAAAAACTATACATTTACTATACATACTTTTCCAGAGTTAGTACAGAACGAGGGGTGACTTCTTACCACTGCACGAAATAAACATCTTCAGTTAATCTAATCAACATGTCTCATTACTGGCAAACTGAACTAATTAAAAAAAAAAAAAAAAAAAAAAAAAAAAAATATATATATATATATATATATATATATATATATATATATATATATATATATATATATATATATATATATATAATACTTTCACAAATCACCACCTGACTCCTTCACAACTTTCAACCTTTAGCATTCATGTGCCTGGTGTGTGTATATATAATTCCCAGCGTAGGTGTAAGCGCTAATCTCCATGTGCCACTCTGGCACTCAAAGTCCCCTCATCAAAGACCGGTATTGGAAATTTCAGAGCAATTTAAAAAAAAAACGTACCTTCTCTCTTTTCGACACTTCCTGAAAACAGCGCGTACGCTGGGACTGAAGAGCGTATCGTTCTCGAAGTGACGCCCGCCGTAGATTTCCGCATTAAACGCTGCGAGGACAGCGAGATGGGGCTTTCTTCCTGAGCCCTCACCCAGGGTTCCACATCCAGCAGGCTTTCAAAGGGCCACTAAGCCGCTTAGGCTAAATCCATACAGGTAACAGTCTGCGGCGGTGAGCTGGTATAGAAAAAAAAAATCAAAGGGCTGTGAATTTAGTGAGGTCAGAGGGCAACGCTTAATATGCAGACTGCTCAGTATCTGGGCCAGGCAGAAGGGGAAGAGTTTTATTGATACAGGCAAATTCCTACCTGCAGAGCAACGCTCCTTCAAAAGGCTGCATTAAGAAAGTTCTTAAAAAACTTTGCAGGTCACTTAAGTCAAGAAGTTGGGCTTTTCTCATAATAACGCTGAAGTGCTATTGGCAAGTTTTAGGCGGAGACGGATTGAACATTTAAGAGTCTGGCCAAAGCAAATGTCTGCACAAGTCTCGCAAAGAAAAGTCTCTGAAGATTCTTAAGCAGGAAAATAAACGTATCGAGTCTAACGGGGTCTAGAATTTAAATGGATTATAATTTTGTACTTAATTATATAATGAATTACACATACACTGTAAAAAGTGCGTTGTGGGTACAACCTATGAAAAGTACTTCATGTGGTAAGAAGTAAACTAGTTTTATTCAACTTTATAAAAAAACAATAACCTTGATGTCTACACAAGTCAAATATATCTACTATAGCATCTAATAAGTTGGTAAAGTAAGTACGTAAGAAATAAACAGAAACATTTCTTAAGTTGTGAAATAAATCTATTGACTCTAATGGGGTCAAGAATTTAATGGATTTTACATTTGCACTTAATAATATAATGAATTTTATATACACTGTATAAAGTAGTTTGTGGGTACAACCTATAAAAAGTACTTCATGTGGTAAGAAGTAATTGAACCAGTTTTTCTTTAACTTAAAAAAAAAACAATTACCTTGATGTGTGATATGTCTAATATGTCTAATATATCTAGCATCTAATAAGTCAGTAAAATAAGTAAATAAACAAAGAAATTTCTTAAAATAAATGTATTGACTGTAATGGGGTCTGCAATTTTCACTGTTTAAATATATAACAATTATGTACTTAAGTATACAGGGTGAGGGAAAATGATATATCTGAATACTCCAGCAAGTAATGGGAAGGCGGTTGTGTAGCAGATCAAAGAAAACCAGAATTGTCTCAGAAATCAATCAGATTTGTAATATCTCTTATGGTTGAAACATTATCCACACAGGAAGTCACAACAACAACCACATTAAACAACATGTTCAGTGTGTTGTCCCTGGTGCTGAACTACGCCTGTTTGAACCTCAAGAAATATTGCAAATGTGATTGCATCAATCGATTTCTGAGACAGTTCTGGTTTTCTTTGATCTGCTACACAACCACCTTCCCATTGGAGAAACTTGCCCTTGATCCAATATGGCAGCTTCCAAAATGGCAACCATGTTCAAGACATAGCCTAAAAGATAGCCCCCCTCACTTGTTACGTGCTGGTGTATTCAGATACACCATTTTACCTTTTGTTTCTGGAATAAAAAGGTGTCCTGACACTTTTGACTCACCCTCTATAATGAACTGTATTTACATTGTAAAAAGTGCTTTGTTGGTTCAACCTATAAAAAATACTTCATGTGGTAACAAGTATTTAAATCTTTATTTAGTTTTATTCAACTTAAATAACCCTGATTAAAGGAATCGTTAATTCAAACTAGGATTTTAGGGTTGAATAAAAATAGTTTATCTGCTTGTAACCACATAAAGCTCTGCCGAAGCAAATGTCTGCACAAGTTTTGCATTTTTAACAGTAAATAAGTTAGAAATACACAGAGAAAAATTCTTAAGTAGTAAAACAAACATACTGACTCCAGAATTATCACTATAGTTTCACTGCACTGTTTACATGCACAGTATTTATGTACCTAGGTATATAATAAATTGCATATACACAGTAAAACATGCTTTGTGGGTACAACAAAAACAAAAAATACCTAGTGTGGTAATAAGCAATTAAACTGGTTTTATTAACTCAAGAAATAACCCTGATTAAAAGAATCATCCATTTGAACTATGTTTTTAGGGTTGAGTAAAACTAGTTCAGCTGCTTGTAACCACATGAAGTCATTTTTATAGGTCTGGCCAAAACAAATGTCTGAACAAGTCTGATATATTTAGCTTGAAAGTAAGAAAGAAAAAATAAACAGAGAAATTTCTTAAGCAGTAAAATAAACATATTGACTTTGATGGTGTCTAGAATTGTCATTAAAGTTTTGCTGCACTGTTTAAATGCATAATAGTTATGTATTTAATTATATAATGAATTGTGTTTACACTGTACAAGGTGCTTCGTTGGAACAACTGAAAAAAAATCTTCATTAATTCTTCTTATCCATATGAAAAAACTAAATTACAAATCAAATCAAAATTTTCTATTTAACAAAATTCTATGCTTTCATTTTTATTCAGACTTTTATTTTTTAAATTAAATTAAAAAATGAATGTCTCCAATGTTCAGTCTTGGACGTTGGTTGACAATTTAAATTGTTAATTTTATCATTTATAACTTATTCTATGTTACAAATGTTATTTTTAACTTGGAAAAAATAGGTTTCTGGCCATAAAACACATATTGTTTAAATTGAATCAGCTACACCAACCATTTTAGGTTGAAAATTGACAAAAAAAAGAGGCTAACAATAATAGTTTTTAGACTGTTTGCCACCAAACAAGTTGCTAATGCGAGAAAAACTGAAGATAAATTCTTCAGTCTACAGATGATAGAGATAAATGTAGGCGTCTCAGTAAGCGTGCAGAAAAATGTAGAATACATTAAAAAAAGTGCTTCAGTGGTACAATCTAACAAAATGACTTCAGCAACTTAAGTAACTTACATAATTATTTGAATTAGATGTTTTTATTTGCATTAAAAGAAACACACCTAAAAATCCAGCTGTATCATTAATAGTACCAGATCCAACTGGAATGAACTAGAACTTTGCCCTTCTTGTGCTCCAAATTGTTATTTTAATCACATACATTCAGTGTACATTCAATGTATATGTTAGAAGTGTGAAAAAAGCTAAATTACAAATCAAATCTAAATTTTCTATTTAACAGAATTTTATGAGTGTGCCACATTTTTGCTCTTATTGGAGCTTTTATTTTGATTTAGACTTTTATTTTTTTATTAAATCTTAATGTCTCCATTGTTTAGTCTTGGAAGTTGGTTGCACTTTGCCCTTCTTGTGATTCAAATTGTTATTATAATCATTTATAACTTATTCTGCATTAAAAATGTTATTTAACTTGGAAACAAAGTTTCTGGCCATAAAACATACCTATTGTTTCATTTGCTACACCAAGCTTTTTTAGTACTTGTTTGCACAAATTAAGCACTTTTTACAGTGCAATGTTTCAAATTAGCCAATAAAGTATGTTAACTAGCAACTAAAGTAACTTACATAGTTATCCTAACTAGATGTTTTTATTTGCACTAAAAGAAACACAATAAAAAAACGTGTTGTATCATTAATAGTACCAGATCCAGCTGGAATGAACTAGAACTTTGACCTTCTTGTGATCCAAATTGTTATTTTAATCAATTATAACTTATATTCTGCATTAAAAAGTGTTATTTTAACTTGAAAAAACAAGTTTCTAGCCATAACACTTTAATTAAGCATTTTTACAGTGCAGTGTTTCAAATTAGCCATAAAAGTAAGTTAATTAGCAACTTAAGTAACTTACATAATTATCCTAACCAAAAGTTTTTCACTTGCATTAAAAGAAACACATAAAAAACCGTGTTGTATCATTAATAGTGGTTATTCTACCAGATCCAGCTGGAATGAACTAGAACTGGACGGTTCATGTTTGAACTATTTCTAGTGTTTGAAGTATAAAACCTCCTTTACAACATAAAAGCTTCTTTATTAAACCCGGCACTCAGATCTGTGTCTGGTATATGTTCGTAGCTGTATGACATCAAAAAAATGAACCGCCCAAGACATGTTGTTGATTTTAGTCACAGAATCATGAACTTGCACCTCGCTTTCCACTGCAGGGCTCAATGAAGGCGTGTTCACCACCACCAACTGACCCAACCATGAACCACCAGAACTTAGTTCTAGTTCATTTCCCTCCAGCTCGAGATGCAGCTGGAACCGTTTAAAATAACCACAATTAACAATTGAATGCTCTTTTGGTCATTTATGTCACTCCTAAGTGTCTAATTTGGCTAATTAGCTACGTTGCTTGCCAGTTAGCTTACTGGCGGATATAAAACAATATACTGCACTGTTCTGCACACGCTCACACGCCCGGTCCAGACTTCCACAGAATCAGGTGTGGAATCAAATTTTAAACGTTCTGCTGAGTGTGAAAATATTAGCTAGCGTTAGGTGCTAATAGCACTGTAGCTCATGTCAATAAGTTCATCTTAAGTATTAATTCCAACAATAGCCACTAACACATAAACATACCATTGTAGTTTACATTATGCGGCACTTATAGGCAGACATGGGACCAAGTCAGTAACTTGCAAGTAACAAGTAACAAGTATATTATTATTGTATATTTTGTATATATTTTTTATTCTTTTTTTTTTTAATTATTTTATTATTTTTTATTATTTCTTTTATTTGTTATCTTTATCTATTGGTGAATGGAGGAGCAGCAAAGTAAGAATTTCATTGTACAGTGTAACTGTCTGTTCTGCTGTACACATGACAATAAAACTCTTGAATCTTGAAGTACAGGGGTTGGGCAATGAAACTGAGACACCTGTCATTTTAGTGTGAGAGGTTTCATGGCTAAATTGGACCAGTCTGGTATTCAATCTTCATTAATTGCACATTGCACCAGTAAGAGCAGAGTGTGAAGTTCAGTTAGCAGGTAAGATCACAGTTTAGATCAAAATATTACAATAACACAGCATTATGGGACATACCAGAGTTCAAAAGAGGACAAACTGTTGGTGCACGTCTTGCTGGTGCATCTGTGACCAAGACAGCAAGTCTTTGTGATGTATCAAGAGCCACGGTATCCAGGGTAACGTCAGCGACCACCAAGAAGGACCAACCACATCCAACAGCATTAACTGTGGACGCGAGAGGAAGCTGTCTGAAAGGGATGTTGGGTTCTAACCCGGATTGTATCCAAAAAACATAAAACCACGGCTGATCAAATCACAGCAGAATGTTCACCTCAGCTCTCCTGTTTCCACCAGAACTGTCCATCAGGAGCTCCACAGGGTTAATATACACGGCCGGGCTGCTATAGCCAAAACTTTGGTCACTCGTGCCAATGCCAAACGTCGGTTTCAATGGTGCAAGGAGATCAAATCTTGGGCTGTGGACAATGTGAACAATGTATTGTTCTCTGATGATCCACCTTTACTGTTTTCCCCACATCCGGGAGAGTTACGGTGTGGAGAAGCCCCAAATATAAGACTTTATATATGTGCCACAGTCACTTTATATTTTATTCTTCTATTGTATTATAAGACTTTATATATGTGCCACAGTCACTTTATATTTCATTCTTCTATCGTATTATAAGACTTTATATATGTGCCACAGTCACTTTATATTTCATTCTTCTATCGTATTATAAGACTTTATATATGTGCCACAGTCACTTTATATTTTATTCTTCTATTGTATTATAAGACCCTATATATGTGCCACAGTCACTCTATATTTTATTCTTCTATTGTATTATAAGACTTTATATATGTGCCACAGTCACTCTATATTTTATTCTTCTATTGTATTATAAGACTTTATATATGTGCCACAGTCACTTTATATTTTATTCTTCTATCGTATTGTTGTGTTCGTCTCGTTCAGTGACAGTGTAGGTGTGGAAAGACTTACACAACAACGTCAGTCGGATGGCGGATTTACTTGTTCTTGCAATAACAGTATACACAAATAGGTATTGTACACTTAAACATATACTCTACACATACTCTACACACATATTCTACACACACTCTACACTCACACACATACTCTACACACAAACACATACTCTACACTCACACACATACTCTACACACAAACACATATTCTACACTCACACAAATACTCTACACACATACTCTACACACAAACACATACTCTACACACAAACACACTCTACACTCAAACACATACTCTACACTCACACACATACTCTACACTCACACACACTCTACACTCACACACATACTCTACACACAAACACATACTCTACACTCAAACACATACTCTACACTCAAACACATACTCTACACTCAAACACATACTCTACACACAAACACATACTCTACACTCAAACACATACTCTACACTCATACTCTACACTCAAACACATACTCTACACTCAAACACATACTCTACACACATACTCTACACTCAAACACATACTCTACACACATACTTTACACTCACACACATACTCTACACACATACTCTACACTCAAACACATACTCTACACACATACTCTACACTCAAACAAATACTCTACACACATACTCTACACTCAAACACATACTCTACACACATACTCTACACTCAAACAAGTCAAGTCAAGTGGGTTTTTATTGTCATTTCAACTACATACAGAGTACACAGTGAAACGAAACAACGTTCCTCCAGGACCATGGTGCAACATAGACAGTGCATACAGACACAAGTGCAACACAAACAAACAAGTACGGACAGACAACACAACACAGTACAGGCAGAGAATAATAAATAATTGCTGGTTGTGTGCAAATTGTGCAATGTGTAATAAATAGAGTCCAGTGAGGTAGTAAAGTTGTTAGTGCAATGCTTTGTGCAAAAATGCTTCCCTTTTTTTATCTGGGGTAAATGGTTGGAGAAAGATATCAGTTCAGACGTTGAGGTGTGTTGAGAAGTCTGATGGCTTGGGGGAAGAAGCTGTTGCAGAGTCTGGTCGTGTTGGACCGGACGCTGCGGTACCTTCTTCCTGATGGCAGGAGGGAGAACAGTCTGTGTGAAGGGTGGGTGGGGTCATCCACAATGCTGGTTGCTTTGCGGATGCAGTGGGTGGTGTAAATGTCCAAGACGGAGGGGAGAGAGACTCCGATGATCCTCTCAGCTGTCCTCACAATGCGTTGGAGGGACTTGCGGTCAGAGGCTGTGCAGGTCCCAAACCAAGCAGTGATGCAGCTGCTTAGGATGCTCTCTATGGTTCCCCTATAGAAGAGGGTGAGGATGGGTGGAGGGAGACGGGCCTTTCTCAGCTTCCGGAGGAAGTAGAGACGCTGCTGGGCTTTCTTGGCTGTAGAGCTGGTGTTCAGGGACCAGGTGAGGTTCTCCACTAGGTGGACACCAAGGAACTTGGTGCTCTTAACGATCTCCACAGAGGAGCCGTTGATGTTAAGCGGAGAGTGGTCCGGTCTTGATTTCCTGAAGTCAACAACCATTTCCTTGGTCTTCTCTACATTCCAGTGAAGGTTGTTGACTGTACACCAGTCTGTCAGCTGCTGTACCTCCTCCCTGTATGCTGACTCGTTGCCTTTGCTGATGAGACCCAGCACAGTTGTATCATCGGCGAACTTTATGATGCTGTTAGAACTGTGTTTCGCAACACAGTCATGAGTCAGCAGGGTGAACAACAGAGGACTCAGTACACTGCCCTGGGGTGCCCCATACACTTACACTACACACAAACTCTACACTCAAAAACACTCTAGACACATACTTTACACACACACCCATACTCTACACTCAAACACACTCAAACACATACTCTACACTCAAACACATACTCAACACACATACTCTACGCACATACTCTACACTCAAAAACACTCTACACACATACTCTACACTCAAACACATACTCTACACACATAGTCTACACTCAAACACATACTCTACACACATACTCTACACTCAAAAACACTCTACACACATACTCTACACTCAAACACATACTCTACACACATACTCTACACTCAAAAACACTCTACACACATACTCTACACTCAAACACATACTCTACACACATACTCTACACTCAAACACATACTCTACACACATACTCTACACTCAAAAACACTCTACACACATACTCTACACTCAAACACATACTCTACACACATACTCTACACTCAAAAACACTCTACACACATACTCTACACTCAAACACATACTCTACACACATACTCTACACTCAAAAACACTCTACACACATACTCTACACTCAAACACATACTCTACACACACTTTAAACTCACACACATACTCTACACTCAAACACACTCAAACACATACTCTACACTCAAACACATACTCTACACTCAAACAAATACTCTACACTCAAACAAATACTCTACACACATACTCTACACTCAAACACATACTCAACACACATACTCTACACACATACTCTACACTCACACACATACTCTACACACATACTCTACACTCAAACACATACTCTACACACATACTCTACACTCAAAAACACTCTACACACATACTCTACACTCAAACACATACTCTACACACATACTTTACACTCACACACATACTCTACACTCAAACACACTCAAACACATACTCTACACTCAAAGACATACTCTACACTCAAACAAATACTCTACACTCAAACAAATACTCTACACACATACTCTACACTCAAACACATACTCAACACACATACTCTACACACATACTCTACACTCACACACATACTCTACACACATACTCTACCCTCAAACACATACTCTACACACATACTCTACACTCAAACACATACTCTACACACAAACACATACTCCACACATACTCTACACTCAAACACATACTCTACACTCACACACATACTCTACACACATACTCTACACTCAAACACACTCAAACACATACTCTACACTCAAACACATACTCTACACACATACTCTACACTCAAACAAATACTCTACACACATACTCTACACTCAAACACATACTCTACACACATACTCTACACTCAAACACATACACTACACACAAACTCTACACTCAAAAACACTCTAGACACATACTTTACACTCACACACATACTCTACACTCAAACACATGCAAACACATACTCTACACTCAAACACATACTCTACACACATACTCTACACTTAAAAACACTCTACACACATACTCTACACTCAAACACATTCTCTACACACATACTTTACACTCACACACATACTCTACACTCAAACACACTCAAACACATACTCTACACTCAAACACATACTCTACACACATACACTACACTCAAACAAATACTCTACACACATAGTCTACACTCAAACACATACTCAACACACATACTCTACACACATACTCTACCCTCAAACACATACACTACACACATACTCTACACTCAAACACATACTCTACACACAAACACATACTCCACACATACTCTACACTCAAACACATACTCTACACTCACACACATACTCTACACACATACTCTACACACATATTCTACACACAAACACATACTCTACACACATACTCTACACACATACTCTACACACATACTCTACACTCAAAAACATACTCTACACACATACTCTACACACATACTCTACACATATACTCTACACACATACTCTACACACAAACACATACTCTACACTAACACACATACTCTACACACATAATCTACACTCAAAAACATACTCTACACACAAACACATACTCTACACTCAAACACATACACTACACACATACTCTACACACATACTCTACACTCACACACATACTCTACACATACTCTACACTCAAACACATACTCTACACACACTCTACACTCAAACACTTACTCTACACACGTACTCTACACACATACTCTACACTCAAACACACACTCTACACACATACTCTACACTCAAACACATACTCTACACTTACACACATACTCTAGACACATACTGTACACACACATACTCTACACACATAATTTACACTCACACAAACACTCTACACTCACACATACTCTACACACATACTCTACATTTGCACACATACTCTCATACCTTTTCACAAACATACTCTCATACCCCTTTACACGCGTACAGGTCCACCACTCGTGCTGTTGACCAATTGTCTTCAAAAGATCACTGCTCAATAGTGGAAACACATACGTGCTAGTGTAGAGCAAGGAGTGGGTCTAGTTTCAGCAGATCTTTCAGTAAAGTACCTGAACACTGTATTATACTAATAAAGAACAAAAAGCTTTTTTAAGGATGCTTAGGGTTTTTTATTATTTGTTGTTGATTTTGTTTTTTGTTTTTTTTTGTTTTTTTTTATTTGCTTGTTGTCTGTTTGTGTGTATATGTAATTATGTGTGTATGGGATTGTATGTGTATGTGATTATGTGTGTATGTGATTATGTGTGTTTGTTTGTTTGTGTGTTATTATTGATTTATGTTTTTTGATCTGGTCCGGTCCACTCTATTGTGGAAGAGACGCTTTGGTCCATTGTTTTTCTGATGTTTTTGGGAACCAGAGGCCTGCCACTCATCGCTGTACCAGGTTCTTTCCAGACCTTCATTGACGGCTCCCTACAACAACAGTAAGAAATGTTAAGAACCCTTTTCATGTGAAAAGTTGCTTTAAAGAAGAATCAGATGCGACAACACCAGTAACAACCTCTACTACATACCAGCTGCAATACAAAAGCACTATAGGGAACATGACTAGAGCTGAATGATGAACCCTGTACCTGCTGATCCTCTCCTGTTGCTTCCAGTCTCTGGTCCTCTCCTCTTTCCTTCTCCTTCTTATAATTAATCTTTCTTCCCCGGCCTCTGGTTCCCCTTCTGGTCTTCTTTCTGGTCTGTGGTCCAGCTCCGTCAACGTTGAGGTCCTTGACGTCAGCTGTAGAACAAAATGAGAAGAATCTCTAATGAGACTTTCTGGAAGTCAGATTTACTGAGCAGAGTTTTTCAGGTGAATCTATTATTTCAGTGGGTTCAGCTGAAAAACATCTTCAACACTGATATCAAGGCTGAAACTACTGGAGAATGTTCAGTCAGGTTGTGTGCTGTAATCCAGCTTTGTGTTTTGTGATCAGCAGTGTTTTATTGTCACTACTCACCCACAGGTTGGTGGTTGGTGACGTCGCTTAATTCAGCGGAGATGTGGGAAATATCACCAAGCACTTCCTTTAAAGCTTCAGCAGCATCTTCGTCTGCAAAAAGAATAATTTTCTGTTCAAAGAAAATGTATATATATACTGATGATGGAATCTGATGTCTTCCAAAGTGCTAATACTGAAGTATGAGTATTCTTTCTTCTTGAACGATGCCATAGAAGAACCACTATGCGTTCCCTAAAGAACATCTTATTGGAGGTTGCTTTAAAGAAAGATGAAGAACCTTGTATACCAATGAAAGCTTTTCTCCAGAGCTGTATATCTAACCCAAGAACCCTGTAAAAACCTATATGTTTAAGAAGAGTGCATATTCATGTAAACAGATGTGCTTCTACTGTAGAACCTGAGATCTGGTTTCTTTACTCACCCTGAAGCGTGATGGGAGCCGGAAGCTCCTCCAGGGCGAGCTGCTCGACAGCAGGAGCAATCAGCCTTTCGGCGAGCTCTACTGCTGTCTGGAGCTCGCCTTCTTTCTGGAGCTCGGCTCCTGCTGTGAAATGAAGAAACATCAACAGCTGTCCAAATCCATCACTGTGGTTCAATCTGACCATCATGTTTGTGTTATTTACCCAAAAACTGGACAAATCTAGATTCACTTAGTAAAACGAGTCTGAGTTCTTTAATAGCTGCAAACTGATTTTCAGCGCGAAGGTGAATCTTCTGCTGTTATTACTCATATCAGACCAAAACAGCCTATTCATGATTAATAACATGAGTGTTAACATCTTATAAATGACTAATAACAGCAGCTGTTTAATAATAATCATTTTATCTAGTAATGATTTACTTGACTTACTCAGGGGATCAATGCTGCTTGGCTCAGCCAGCTGTAGCTCGTCTGTTGTCTCGGCTTCTGTGTCAGATTGTCCTTCTAGAGACATCAAGCAGAATGTTTATTAATAAACTTCATTAGCCGCCATTAAGGTCTCCGTCTCATTATCTGTTAAATTAAATTAAAAATTAAATAAACACTAAAACTAACAGGATTTCAATCCAGTTGTGCTTTTATCATCATTTCCTTTACTTTACTTACTTTACTTCATTTACACTCTTAATTAATATTCATATTTTAATTTTGGGGTTCTTCTCTAATATATATTTACATACTTTATACTTAAATATATTTACATAATTTATACTTAAATATATTTACATACTTTATACTTAAATACATTTACATACTTTAAACTTAAATATATTTACATAACTTATACTTAAGTATATTTACATACTTCTTAAAACATAATATATTTCTCATAATGTGTCTGTCTGTATTCATCCTCTGTCTGAAACACTCTGTTAGAACTCATGTGCCTTTAAGCCCCACCTCCTAATTGGACCAGTGTGCTCTGATTGGTCAGCTCATCCAATCTGTTGTGACTGGTTAACTTCCCCCCTCTGTTCTGATTGGTCAACTCAACCACTCAAAGCAGTTGTGCTTTAATCATCATAACATCTGTATGTGCATGCTAGCGGACTCTTCTTTAATTAAGAATTAATTATGATTTATTTCATTAATTCTTTATTTTTACACAGGCCCTTATACCAATATCTGAGGGATTGACTTCAACCAAACTGAATATATTTCTCTATGGATCTGAGGATCGAGCTGCAGTTTAGGAGCACTTATAAGAAACCGATCCACGGCGTGATAAGCTGTGTCTGCTGGGAGACTAAGCCCTGACTCCAAAGATCACTGCTCAATAGTGGAAACACACACCTGCCAGTGTAGAGCAAGGGGTGGGTCTAGTTTCAGAAGATCATTCAGTAAAACATCTGAACACTGTATTACACTAATAAAGCCTGTAGACTCTCAGAAGATCATTCAGTAAAACACCTGAACACTGTATTACACTAATAAAGCCTGTAGACTCTCAGAAGATCATTCAGTAAAACACCTGAACACTGTATTACACTAATAAAGCCTGTAGAGTTTCAGCAGATCATTCAGTAAAGTATCTGAACACTGTACTACATCAGATGTCAACCAAAGTGCTAATACTGAAGTATGAGTATTCTTTCTTCTTGAACGATGCCATAGAAGAACCACTATGCGTTCCCTAAAGAACATCTTATTGGAGGTTGCTTTAAAGAAAGATGAAGAACCTTGTATACCAATGAAAGCTTTTCTGCAGAGCTGTATATCTAACCCAAGAACCCTGTAAGAACCTACTTCTACTACAGAACCTGAGATCTGGTTCCTTTACTCACCCTGAAGCGTGATGGGAGCCGGAAGCTCCTCCAGGGCGAGCTGCTCGACAGCAGGAGCAATCAGCCTTTCGGCGAGCTCTACTGCTGTCTGGAGCTCGCCTTCTTTCTGGAGCTCGTCTCCTGCTGTGAAATGAAGAAACATCAACAGCTGTTCAAATCCATCACTGTGGTTCAATCTGACCATCATGTTTGTGTTATTTACCCAAAAACTGGACAAATCTAGATTCACTTAGTAAAACGAGTCTGAGTTCTTTAATAGCTGCAAACTGATTTTCAGCACCGAAGGTGAATCTTCTGCTGTTATTACTCATATCAGACCAAAACAGCCTATTCATGATTAATAACATGAGTGTTAACATCTTATAAATGACTAATAACAGCAGCTGTTTTATAATAATCATTTTATCTAGTAATGATTTACTTGACTTACTCAGGGGATCAACGCTGCTTGGCTCAGCCAGCTGTAGCTCGTCCGTTGTCTCGGCTTCTGTGTCAGATTGTCCTTCTAGAGACATCAAGCAGAATGTTTATTAATAAACTTCATTAGCCGCCATTAAGGTCTCCGTCTCATTATCTGTTAAATTAAATTAAAAATTAAATAAACACTAAAACTAACAGGATTTCAAACCAGTTGTGCTTTTATCATCATTTCCTTTACTTTACTTACTTTACTTCATTTACACTCTTAATTAATATTCATATTTTTATTTTGGGGTTCTTCTCTAATATATATTTACATACTTTATACTTAAATATATTTACATACTTTATACTTAAATATATTTACATACTTTATACTTAAATACATTTACATACTTTATACTTAAATATATTTACATAATTTATACTTAAATATATTTACATACGTTATACTTAAATACATTTACATACTTTATACTTAAATATATTTACATACTTTATACTTAAATATATTTACATAATTTATACTTAAATATATTTACATACTTCTTAAAACATAATATATTTCTCACAATGTGTCTGTCTGTATTCATCCTCTGTCTGAAACACTCTGTTAGAACTCATGTGTCTTTAAGCCCCACCTCCCAATTGGACCAGTGTGCTCTGATTGGTCAGCTCATCCAATCTGTTGTGACTGGTTAACTCCCCCCCTCTGTTCTGATTGGTCAACTCAACCACTCAAAGCAGTTGTGCTTTTATCATCATAACATCTGTATGTGCATGCTAGCGGACTCTTCTTTAATTAAGAATTAATTATGATTTATTTCATTAATTCTTTATTTTTACACAGGTCCTTATACCAATATCTGAGGGATTGACTTCAACCAAACTGAATATATTTCTCTATGGATCTGAGGATCGAGCTGCAGTTTAGGAGCGCTTATAAGAAACCGATCCGCGGCGTGATAAGCTGTGTCTGCTGGGAGACTAACCCCTGACTCCAAAGATCACTGATCAATAGTGAAAACACACACCTGCCAGTGTAGAACAAGGGGTGGGTCTAGTTTCAGCAGATCATTCAGTAAAACACTTGAACACTGTATTACACTAATAAAGCCTCTAGACTCTCAGAAGATAATTCAGTAAAACACCTAAACACTGTATTACATCTGATGTCTTCCAAAGTGCTAATACTGAAGTATGAGTATTCTTTCTTCTTGAACGATGCCATAGAAGAACCACTATGCGTTCCCTAAAGAACATCTTATTGGAGGTTGCTTTAAAGAAAGATGAAGAACCTTGTATTCCAATGACAGCTTTTCTCCAGAGCTGTATATCTAACCCAAGAACCCTGTAAGAACCTACTTCTACTATAGAACCTGAGATCTGGTTCCTTTACTCACCCTGAAGCGTGATGGGAGCCGGAAGCTCCTCCAGGGCGAGCTGCTCGACAGCAGGAGCAATCAGCCTTTCGGCGAGCTCTACTGCTGTCTGGAGCTCGCCTTCTTTCTGGAGCTCGGCTCCTGCTGTGACATGAAGAAACATCAAGAGCTGTTCAAATCCATCACTGTGGTTCAATCTGACCATCATGTTTGTGTTATTTACCCAAAAATTGGACAAATCTAGATTCACTTAGTAAAACGAGTCTGAGTTCTTTAATAGCTGCAAACTGATTTTCAGCACTGAAGGTGAATCTTCTGCTGTTATTACTCATATCAGACCAAAACAGCCTATTCATGATTAATAACATGAGTGTTAACATCTTATAAATGACTAATAACAGCAGCTGTTTTATAATAATCATTTTATCTAGTAATGAATTACTTGACTTACTCAGGGGATCAATGCTGATCTTTTCAGCCATCTGTAGCTGGACCGTGGTCTCTGCTTCTGTGTCAGATTGTCCATCTAGAGACATCAAGCAGAATGTTTATTAATAAACTTCATTAGCCGCCATTAAGGTCTCCGTCTCATTATCTGTTAAATAAAATTAAAAATTAAATAAACACTAAAACTAACAGGATTTCAAACCAGTTGTGCTTTTATCATCATTTCCTTTACTTTACTTACTTTACTTCATTTACACTCTTAAATAATATTCACATTTTTATTTTGGGGTTCTGCTCAAAATTATTTACATACTTTATACTTAAATATATTTACATACTTTATACTTAAATACATTTACATACTTTATACTTAAATATATTTACATACTTTATACTTAAATATATTTACATACTTTATACTTAAATACATTTACATACTTTATACTTAAATATATTTACATACTTTATACTTAAATATATTTACATACTTTATACTTAAATACATTTACATACTTTATACTTAAATATATTTACATACTTTATACCTAAATACATTTACATACTTTATACTTAAATACATTTACATACTTCATACTTAAATACATTTACATACTTCTTAAAACATAATATATTTCTCATAATGTATCTGTCTGTATTCATCCTCTGGCTGAAACACTCCTGTGTCTTTAAGCCCCGCCTCCCAATGGACCAGTGTACTCTGATTGGTCAGCTCATCCAATCTGTTTTGACTGGTTAACTCCCCACACCTCTGTTCTGATTGGTTGACTGTCAACTTACCCACTCTCTTCTGATTGGTCAATTCACCAACCAGAGAAATGGATAAATCATTACCAATTAATCCCTCCTACTAAGTACTCCCGGACTGAGTAATTACTACTGTGAATTATTTATTAACTAATGTTTGTTAATATGAATGAATAATAACGGCCTGCTGTGAATTCTTCATCTTCTACCATGAATTATACAGTTATTACTGAGTAGCTACTCCAACTACAGCCTGTTCTAAATGATTCAGTGTGTTTTATAAAGTATTTAGTATTTACTGTAAATTACTATCACATCTCATCTACTCACTCAGAGGCTGCTCAGCATCTGCTTCACTCTGCTCTGAGGAGATGATGTTCTCAGGAGGAGGTGGCGTTTCCTCCAGTGTCTCAGCAGAGACACTCTGTAGGCCTCCAGCTGTTTCTTCTGCTGGAGGCTCTACAACGGCCACCTCCTCCACTTTTGCAGCCTGTTCCTCAGTTTTTGTTTCTTGCTCTCTCCTCCATTTTCCTCTCTTCTTTTTCTTTTTTAGATTAACTGTCTGACGCTCCTCGGTGTCCGAGCTGGAGTCGCTGCCTCTACGGCACCAATTCCAGAGGCAGCTCATCTTTAGTGGTATCCTTCTCGATGCTCCAACTCAGACTGATCAGAAAGTGACCACGCGCACAACTTCACACATCTTCTCCTTTATGACATCACACACTGTAGCCTTAGTGATTATGACGTCGCGGCAGAAGTTCACATTCTAACATTCTATTGCGTCTGTGTGTCTGAGTGAATGTAGAACTACAGTTAATATGAGGGGATGTTGATATGGGGGGGGGGGGGTATGATATTGGGTTGGTGGGCTAAAATATATATATTTATATTCTGTATCAGAATGCTGTAATATATGTGATACATAGTTATTACATATAGGTTCTTCACATCAGTTTGTAATATTTATGGGGCATATTATTATTATATATAAGTTCTTACATAAGACATACACATATACACTGATCAGCCATAACATCACCTCCTTTTTTCTACAATATCTGTCATCAGCTCCACTGACCATATAGAAGCACTTTGTAGCTCAGTAATTACAGACTGTGGACCTATATGAGAACCTATATATAATAACAATGTGCAATATGCATTATATGTATGTACAATGTACTATATGTATGTAATTAGCTATATGTTATAACGTCTTATGTGTTTCATATAAATTTACCAAATACAACTTTGTACTTTCTGTCTATAAACTTGTTTTTTTTCCATATAAATTCAGAAAATATGTGCAAAAGTGCACAAAAACAAACCAGTCCATTACCAGTCCAATCACCTCATTACCAGTCCATTACCAGTTAAAATAGATGTTGAAGCAGAAAAACACTAAAATGTGAGGCAGTGGGCCTCGAAGGCCAAGGCTGAGAAACACTACACTGTATGGAAGTCTTAGTACTCATTACATCTACAGGAATTAAAATAATTACATTCTAAACCCATAAGCATTAATATCTGGATGGGTCTTACAGTTGAAAGGGTTAAATAAACACACTGATGTATGTAAAAGCTCTACTTACTCTATTAATACTGTTTAATATTTAATAATAAAGTTTAAAAGCTCTACTTACTCTATTAATACTGTTTAATATTTAATAATAAAGTGTTAAAGTACTACTTACTCTATTAATACTGATTAATATTTAATAATAAAGTGTAAAAGCTCTACTTACTCTATTAATACTGATTAATATTTAATAATAAAGTGTAAAAGCTCTACTTACTCTATTAATACTGATTAATATTTAATAATAAAGTGTAAAAGCTCTACTTACTCTATTAATACTGATTAATATTTAATAATAAAGTGTAAAAGCTCTACTTACTCTATTAATACTGATTAATATTTATTAATAAAGTGTAAAAGCTCTACTTACTCTATTAATACTGTTTAATATTTAATAATAAAGTGTAAAAGCTCTACTTACTCTATTAATACTGATTAATATTTATTAATAAAGTGTAAAAGCTCTACTTACTCTATTAATACTGATTAATATTTATTAATAAAGTGTAAAAGCTCTACTTACTCTATTAATACTGTTTAATATTTAATAATAAAGTGTAAAAGCTCTACTTACTCTATTAATACTGATTAATATTTATTAATAAAGTGTAAAAGCTCTACTTACTCTATTAATACTGTTTAATATTTAATAATAAAGTGTAAAAGCTCTACTTACTCTATTAATACTGTTTAATATGTAATAACAAAGTGTTTACTGAGTAAATAAAAGATTCCTGTCTGGAATAAATAACTTTTTATATGGAATAATGTCCCCAAGTGACTAAAACTTTTGCCCAGTAATGTAAATTAAAATGTTTGAATTTGCACAAATTTAAAATTTTCTGCGAATTTCATAATAAGAGCAAAATATGAATATTTTTACCTACAACGTGCTTTTACAACGTAAGAATTTAGATGTCGAGTATTTTGCCAGACGTGGTCCAACGTTCTTATATCTAATCACAGAGAAACATCAAAAGCTTCTCTTAGCGGTCACTAATAGGCAGACCGCGGTCCGGGTCCAGACCTAGACGTTGTCCAATGTCCTAGACGTGGACCCAACAGTGTTTCAGCAATGTTTATTTTAAGCGGTGGAATGTTTCTTGTCTTTACGGTATATGGGCGCAGTATACTCACTGACCAATCACGGGCATTGTAAGATCACCAAACATGCTCCTCAGCCAATCAGATCTGTGCAGACAGAGAAAAACGACTTTTCTACCAGGAATGGAGCGAGACATGTTTATTCTTCCCACAGACAGCTCCACACCAACATCTCATCTGTTCTGAGAGCGTGGAGGATTAAAAATAGTCTCTTATGTGTGTGAGAACAGCCCTCACACCATTTCAGCCCAGGTTTAAAGTCCTGCTGGACCACCAAGAGCTCACTTCTCTCACTGAACAAGAGAAAGTCTGAGAGACGAATACAAGAGAGAGATAAACTGTTAAGATGTTAAACCGAGTTAACAAGAAGATGAATATTTTATTTACTTTCTCACTTTAAAAAAAATAATTCAAATACAGCCCTTGTGTTTAATTCAAGTAAGGAAAAAAAACTATTATTTAAAGTTTTATAAATAATTAATTCAGTTCAGTATTTAAACAGTAAATATACTGAAATATACTGAATGGTATGTGTGGTGTGTTGGTGTTTCAGTAGCTGATGGTAGAAGATGCTGATACTAGACTACTTCAGTAAACAGGATACACCACTGAATCAGAACACACGCTAGAAGTTATGATGGTCTCCACCAACTGGACCTTACTGAACTCTAATTAAAGACCCCTGCTCTAATGAAACAGCGGCGCGGCTCTGTAATTAAAACATACTCGAGCGCTGGCTTTGATGCAGTCGTAAACAATGACAGCGAGAGGATGTTATACCGGTCCGTCCTGGCTGCCAAACTCCTGCACCGACAGCGGAATCGTAAAAGCGCAACACGCATCGGCCGGATTAGGTCATTCGGCTTGGCTGCGGATCTCAGCGCACATCCAGAGCAGCTTCTGGGACGGATTCAAAACGCTGAACATTTCACTTTTAATACCAAACCTTTGAGTAATCAAACTTTCCTTTCCACCCTGTTGGCTATTTGGAGCGCATGCATGCGTGTGTGTGTGTGTAGTTAGTGTAGTAAACGTGTGTGTGTGTGTGTGTGTGTGTGTACGAGAGAAACAGATATGATCTTTGTAAGGGATACGTTTGTCTCTGAGCGATCTCCTGAAATCCATTACTCCTAAGAATGTTTGATGGTATCACAGCCAAGCAGTTTCTCAGGGCAGATGCTGGAATTGCTTCCAAATGGGTGTGTGGTTCCGGCCCGGCTTCCAGCCGCCCCTCCCGCGTGATTCCAGGCTTTATTTGGGAATGCCAGCATGGGAAGTGTGTGCCTGGGTCACCGCATCGTGTATTTGACTGAGTGCTGCATCCAGGCCTCGTTTCAAAAACCCTGGGAAATCAAAACTATTGGCTATGACAACAGAAGCAACAGTATGATATTGATTCGCTTGCTGCTACAGTACAATAAATAAATAAATAAATAAATAAATAATACTCAATCAACTCCCATTCTTGTGTTTGATTATATGAAATATTCTATACTAGAGATGGACCGATCAGCGTTTTTGAGGCTGCTTCCGATCACCGATCATCTTTCAACGCAATCAGTCGATAGCCAATACCGATAGAGGGCGGGGCTATATGCTATATGTTCTCACAAGGCCGCTGCTTTAGTCAGTCTGTGGAAAATGAAAGGGTATGTATTTCCACCTAGTGGTTCAGATAGGAATTGCAGGGAGCTGGCCGGAGGGAGTTTTAACGAAACGCTAGCTGGAAATACACAAAATAAGCTCATTTGTTGATCAGCTAAATTGGAGAAATATCGGCCAATCACCGATCACATATTTTGATTAAAAATCTGCCAATACCAATACATAGCTGATCAATCTTTCCACCTCTATTCTATACTGTACTAAATGTTCTATAAGCTATACTGGAATAACAAATCAGTTAGATAGTAAGAACAAACACATATATAAACAGTGTTTAATGTATAGTGTATATACATATATATACAACTCATTACCCAGAAACGATGGGATGCAAGCCAAAATGCAAATATAGAAAGAATTCAATGATCTGTAAACCATCTTAACCATATATTTCACTGAAAATTGAAAAACAACAATTTCAAATATCGCCTTTCGGGGGCAGCAGTCTAAGCAGAGAAATCCAGAGAAACCCTCTTACCAGCCACCTCCTCTAGCTCATTCAGGGGGCTACTGAGGCGTTCGGACATGTCCAGAACACCTCCACAGGGAGGCGTCCAGGAGGACTTTAAATCGGTATATAAAAATAAGGCAAATATCGGCCCGATATATCAGCCGACCGATATATCAGTCGATCTCTAGTCAGTATGAACCTAGTGCCCTCAGTAGGCAGTGTATTTAAGGCTATGTAAAAACTGGGACTGTATCGGGAGCCGCACAGTATGACCTATAGTACTGTCTGTGTAGGTTTTGAGACACACCCATAATGTTTGATATACTAGAGAACATGGCAGTATTAACATTATTAACATTACTAATATATTAATTTGACAGCCCTACATTATATATGACACCTTTAGGGCAGGAGGTTATATAGATTAGTAAGATTTAATGTCTTGCATTGAGTTTTTTGGGTGAATCTGGAAATAATACAACTTCTTGGCCGAAAACAAAGAAACAAAGAAGCAGCACAAGGGTCTTTGTTTCGGGTGGGTGTGACTCCGCAAGCATTTTCTCTCTTACTCTGATTGTAAGAGAGAAGGCTCCCCACCATGGCCCCTCCATGCAGCGCCGGCCAGGCAGAGACCCACTCAGGGCTGCTGGGAGGAGACTAAATGAAACATGGAAGCGTTTTGCACTCGCCTTCCCAAACAAACACTGCTGCTCCGCCATCCCTCACTATAAGGGATGGACTCTGGCTCGTCCGTCCTGGAAGTGGTGATGTTTTTCTTGCTCCGTCTCTCACAGAAGTGTGTGTTCCTGTCTTCTTCGTGGGGTGTTATTCTGCACAATGCTAGCCAAGGACGGACTGGATGAAAGCTGGCCACGGACATCTTTCCATAGGGCCACAATAACTGGCTCGGCATTAAACACTCCTCCACTGACCATACAGGAGCTCCACTTACAGACTGTAGTTCATCTGATTCTCTGTATACTTTCTTACTCTGTTCTTTAATGATCAGGACCCCCACAGGACCACCACAGAGCAGATACTATTAGAGTGGTATTACAGTCCATTCACTGTCCTCCTACTACTTGCTGGTCCACCTTGTAGATGTAAAGTCAGAGACAGTAGCTCATCTGCTGCTGCACAGTTTGTGTTCCTCTAGTCCTTCATCAGTGGACACAGGACGCCGCCCACAGGACACTGCTGTCTGGATAGTTTTGGTTGGTGGACGATTCTCAGTCCAGCAGTGACACTGAGGTGTCTGAACACTCCAGCAGCAGCAGCACTGCTGTGTCTGATCCACTCACACCAGCACAACACACACTACTAACATCACCACCACCACGTCAGTGTCACTGCAGTGCTGAGAATGACCCACCTCCCTAATAGTATCTGCTCTGTGGGGGTCCTGTGGGGGTCCTGATCATTAAAGAACAGAGTAATAAAGTATACAGAGAATCAGATGAACTACAGTCTGTACGTGGAGGTCCTGTATGGTCAGTGGAGCTGATACAGTGGACAGTGAGTGGAGGTCCTGTATGGTCAGTGGAGCTGATACAGTGGACAGTGAGTGTTGGTCCTGTATGGTCAGTGGAGCTGATACAGTGGACAGTGAGTGTAGATATATTCTTTATGTTAGGACTGATAGGCTCTGTCAACATCAGAGACGCTTGCATTGGATGGCGTCTCACTAACTTGATGAGAATTTCACAAGTCGTGTATGTCTGTATGATTCAATACATTCAAATTTAAAAGCCCATCAATCACACAGGCCTCGCTCACATATCCATATAGTTTATAAGAATATGAATAAAAGTTTTGTTGACTTTCTCTACCAACCGAACTTTCTAAACTCTCTTCCTCCGTACGAGAACGCAGAATCAACTGAGCGTACACGCCCAGAAGGACGTGACAGTACATAATAAAATTTTACGCCTTAAGAAAAATATTATGAGCATAGTTCTGTCCCAACTGGGCTGTGTTTTAAAGTGCCTGCGAAGCAGTTCCAGTTCTCAGTTTGGGCTTCAAAGCAGTGCTCGCAAGCGCCCTCTGTGCCCCCACTGCGGGTTCACACTGTGGGTCTGTCTGAAAACCTACATAAACAGTGTATACATCATACTATACAACCCCCGGCACATAGACTGTCCCAATTCTTACATCCCTTAAATATTCTTTCTACTGAGGTTCCTTCCTTCAGCTGAACTGTAGGAGGCACTGTACGGTTCCTCAGCCTCTAAGACAATTCCCATGATGCAACACAAGCTAAACTTTCTCCAGTACAAGTGGAGCTCCGAGCGGTGACGTCATGTTCAGATGTAAGTGATCAGCAGCAGCGCTCGTCTTCTTAACGTGGGCGTCTGACTGCAGCTCCTCCAAACTCCCGTCTACTCCACTCCTCCAGATCAACAACCATCACACTGCAGTAGAACCCACAAGAGAAGAACCCACAAGAGAAGAACCCACAAGAGAGGAGAACCCATGGAGCTGAAACGCTGAGGAGACGCTGCGCTGAGGTCAGTAAACACTGTTCACATGCAGTGGGCGGGAACAAACCGTGACCAGACTCTCTAACTAGAGCCTCTCAGTGATCTGTCTTATGAGGAGAGAACACTGATACTCACACAGCTGATCCAGAGTCAGTGATACTTACACAGCTGATACAGAGTCAGTGGTACTTACACAGCTGATACAGAGTCAGTGATACTTACACAGCTGATCCAGAGTCAGTGATATTTACACAACTGATACAGAGTCAGTGATACTTACACAGCTGATACAGAGTCAATGATACTTACACAGCTGATACAGAGTCAGTGATACTTACACAGCTGATCCAGAGTCAGTGATACTTACACAACTGATACAGAGTCAGTGATACTTACACAGCTGATACAGAGTCAATGATACTTACGCAGCTGATACAGAGTCCAGTGATACTTACACAGCTGATACAGAGTCAATGATACTTACGCAGCTGATCCAGAGTCAGTGATACTTACACAACTGATACAGAGTCAGTGATACTTACACAGCTGATACAGAGTCAGGGATACTTACACAGCTGATACGAGTCAATGATACTTACACAGCTGATCCAGAGTCAGTGATACTTACACAGCTGATCCAGAGTCAGTGATACTTACACAGCTGATACAGAGTCAGTGATACTTACAAAGCTGATACAGAGTCAGTGAAACTTACACAGCTGATACAGAGTCAGTGATACTTACACAGCTGATACAGAGTCAGTGATACACAGCTGATCCAGAGTCAGTGATACTTACACAGCTGATACAGAGTCAGTGATACTTACACAGCTGATACAGAGTCAGTGAAACTTACACAGCTCATACAGAGTCAGAGATACTTACACAGCTGATCCAGAGTCAGTGATACTTACACAGCTGATACAGAGTCAGTGATACTTACACAGCTGATACAGAGTCAGTGAAACTTACACAGCTGATACAGAGTCAGTGATACTTACACAGCTGATCCAGAGTCAGTGATACTTACACAGCTGATACAGAGTCAGTGAAACTTACACAGCTGATCCAGAGTCAGTGATACTTACACACGGATCCAGAGTCAGTGATACTTACACAGCTGATCCAGAGTCAGTAATACTTACACAGCTGATCCAGAGTCAGTGATACTTACAAGTCAAGTCAAGTCAAGTCAATTTTATTTATATAGCGCTTTTTACAATGATGTTGTCTCAAAGCAGCTTTACAGAGTTTGAAAACAGAGTCAGTGATACTTACCACAGCTGATCCAGAGTCAGTGATACTTACACAGAGCGATCCAGAGTCCAGTAATACTTACACAGCTGATCCAGAGTCAGTGATATCAACACAGCTGATCCAGAGTGAGTAAGTTCTTTTGAGACAGACCCTGTATGTGTATCTAAGGTGGAGGGTGTTGATTGATCCTGGTTTTTGAACTCACAACCTTGGTAGTCATCTTACCACTAAGCTACAGCAGATATGAAAACTATCCACTACACTACTTCGTTTTCAGTGAAGTAACATTGTTTTTGCAAGACCAACTTAAAGATCTGTGTATATGTGAACAGGATCTGGATAATCTCCTGTAGATGTTTGTATTATAGCCATAACTGCAGTACATTATACATACAGCTGAGAAACCGTGGGCCTTCAACCCCCTAAGCTAACATGTGTGCCAATATGAGATCAATGACTCATTCACGGATATGGCCTGTAACTCAGACTCTGTCCAGGTTGACTTTCGTCTGCTCTTATTGAAATTTAATTTATAATGAGCACCAGTTAGCTCATACATACAACCGCACTCCAAACCTCGACACACTGGCCTTCACTTATTGTTCCTGGTTTGTATGTGTGTATGTATATATGTATGTATACACATATATGTAGTGTTTCATTCCAGGTCAAAAAGGACAAGTGTAAGCTGAGGAAATAATACATTAATAACAAGTAACCACTGAATTAAATACCATTGTCATCATATGAAGTCATGAGCATACAATAACTGAGGTATTACAATAATAATGATTATAGATGTAAAAGTAAAAACTGCATGTGAAGTTAGTGATCTGTTGAGGTTTGATATAGAACCCATATACACGCACATCCTCCATCCAGCTGGAGAACCATTTAAGCGCAGTGTCTATTTCTTTAGGAAAATATTTCTGAAGAGATATTTCTAGAAATAATCAAATGTCTGTGGATTAGAGGTTCTGGATCTCCTTCAGTGAGTACCAGCCAGTTTGGAGGCTGTAGGTTGAACGACACAATGATGTTTGAGTTTGTCTGAAACTGATGGGACTCTATGGGAGAAACTAAGGATTAATAAATGACAAATAAAGGAATGCAGGTCAGTATGTCTGTGGATTAGAGGTTCAGGGATCTTCCCTCAGTGAGTTCCAGCAGTTTGGAGGTTGTAGGTTGAATGAAACCATAATGTTTAAGTTTGTCTGAAAATGAATGGAACCCTATGGGAGAAACGAAGGATGAATAAACGACAAATAGAGGAGTGTGGGTCAGTATGTCTCTGGATTAGAGGGTAGGGATCCTCCCTCAGGGATCCTCCTGCAGGCTGTAGGGTAAATGAAAGCATGATGTTTGGACGGCGCCCAAAAATGAATAGAACTCTATGGGGGGAACACAAGGGGGATGAAAAAAACGACAAACAGACGAGTGAACTTGTTTCTGATTGGCT
>CM038719.1:42245960-42380145 GCA_021613375.1 Megaleporinus macrocephalus | reverse complement strand
GGGGTGCCTGGGCAGACTCACACACGCTGAGCTGAATTGGTCTAAATGCTGTGCAGTGCTGTTGACAGGCGGTGGGCCGCCGCTGTATGTGCTCGCGCTGCTTCAATTCCTGCTGAATTAATATTAAACGTTTCCTCCTGAGCCCGCCGACTCAACACCGCCGTGACACGATCTGGTCTTTCAGCCCCTGATCTGCTGCTCAACCCTACAAGTCTTTGAGCTAGCTGTAGGCGCTGCCTATCAATAATAAAGATAATAATAAAAATCAAGTAATACTAATAAGTCTAAAAGGCTAACTTTACAGGAGACACCAAAAAGTTTCTTTGCTTTCAATGTAAGTCAATGGAACCAGAATGCTTTCCAATTAGGCCACATTTCAGGCTTCAAACAAAGATATTCAATTGTAATTTTTTTGAAGAATTAACAACAAGTGGGACACAATCGTGAAGTGGAACAAAATTTATTGGATATTTTAAACTTTTTTTAGAAATAAAAAGCTGAAAAGTGGGACGTGCAATATTATTCGGCCCTTTACTTTCAGTGAGGATCTCTGAATGATCCAATGTTGACCTAAATGACTTATGATGATAAATAGAATCCACTGTGTGAAATCAAGTCTCGAGAGTTCTGTTTAAAGCACAGAGAGCATCATGAACACCAAGGAACACACCAGGCAGGTCCGAGATACTGTTGTGGAGAAGTTTAAAACTGGATTTGGATACAAAAAGATTTCCAAGCTTTAAACATCTCAAGGAGCACTTTGCAAGTGATCATATTGAAATGGAAGGACTATCAGACCACTGCAGATCTATCAAGACCTGGCCGTCCCTCTAAACATTCAGCCAACAAGGAGAAGACTGATCAGAGACGCAGCCAAGAGGCCCATGATCACTCTGGGTGAACTGCAGAGATCTACTTTTGAGGTGGGAGAATCGGTCCATAGAACAACAATCAGTCGTACACTGTACAAATCTGGCCTTTATGGAAGAGAGGCAAGAAGAAAGCCATTTCTCAAAGAGATCCAGAAAAAGTCTTGTTTAAAGTTCACCACAAGCACCTGGGAGACACAACAAACATGTGGAAGAAGGTGCTCTGGTCAGATGAAACCAAAATCAAACTTTTTGGCCACAATGCAGCTCATCACCTAAACACACCATCCCACTGTCTAACATGGTGTGGCAGCATCATGGTTTGGCCTGCTTTGCTTCAGCAGGGACAGGGAAGATGGTTCAAACTGATGGGAAGATGGATGGAGCCAAATACAGGACCATTCTGGAAGAAAACCTGTTGGAGTCTACAAAAGACCTGAGACTGGGACGGAGATTCATCTTCCAACAAGACAATGATCCAAAACATAAAGCAGAATCTACAATGAAATGGTTCTCAAATAAACGTATCCAGCTGTTAGAATGGCCAAGTCAAAGTCAGACCTGAATCCAATCGAGAATCTGTGGAAAGATCTGAAACCGGCTGTTCACAAACGCTCTCCATCCAACCTCACTGAGCTCCAGCTGCTTTGCAAGGAAGAATGGGCAAAATTTCAGTCTCTCGAAGTGAAAAATGATAAAGACATACACAGAGCGACCTGCAGCTGTAATCACACCAAAAGGTGGCGCTACAAAGTATTAATGCAAGGGGACCGAATAATTTTGCACGCCCAATTTTTCTGTTTTTTATTTCTAAAAAAAGTTTAAAATATCCAATAAATTTCGTTCACTTCACGATTGTGTCCCACTTGCTGATTCTTCACAAAAAATTATGATTTCATATCTTTATGTTTGAAGCCTGAAATGTAGCAGAAGGTTGAAAAGTTCAAGGGGACCGAATACTTTTGTAAGGCATGTGAATCGATGGTTCAGTATTCAGCGCTGACGTGGTGGGCGGAGTCAACAAGACCTACTTTAAATAGTACGTAAGTTTGGAGTCTAAGAAGGCGTTCGGGAAACAATCGCAAAATTGGGGTTCTTAAAGCTACGTCGTTCTTAAAATTGTTCGTAAATCACTACGATCAATCGTTATCGGGAAACGCCCCCAGTTTTGTTTGCATTCAACTTGCAGCTAGTTCTATTCAAGGCTATATGTCAAAAACAGCTCCCAACTCTCACTTCCATCGGGAAAACTTCACAACAACGTAGAATAAATATAAATTGAATGTCATGTTTCCACCACCTCTAAATCCTCGCTGGCGCTCATCCCATCAGCAGGTGAAAGCTTTATGGACGGAATCGTCATCACGTTTCAGCTCGTCGGGCACCGTTGGGCTCTGCTTGTGTGGCTCTGTTGGTTTTTCAGCTGCCGTGTCGGCCCGGACCGTTTGGGGTGAAGGCTTGAAAGGGGGGTCCCATTGGAGACGTGCACTCCACAGGTCACTGGGCAGGACAGGTCAGCAGACAGCCAGACCATCTTTCCAACTCACCTGAAGATAAACACTGAACATCTGCGCTGTAGACGATGCTGCTTTATGTTTTTTCTGAAAATCCCCGAATCCCAAAACGTAGTAGCTGCTCTTCGTCACTGAATTAAGTTGTTGTCATTACATCAGAGCAACAGAAGGGAACGTTCCGGCACTTGCAGTGCTGTAGTTGCGCCCAGACTGTTCTATTGTGTTGGACTTGTTCTGAACCCAAAAGTCTCTGATCTCCACGGAGACCAGCACACACTTAAAATGTGTGTTTATTTGTTACTTCTTTCTTTGACCAGCGTGCACCGATGCAAGACTCGCGACTAAAGCTGTGTTTGCTTCAGCGTTTGGTTGGAAAACAGCAGGTTTGTGTTTGTAGAAGGAGATTTCTTAAAAAACCATTACTTTTGATTAAAATGGAGTTGTATAGTTTGGTTTTGTGAACTATTTGTTACCCCGTCATTACTAAGTAATTAGCATCATTTAATTAAACCCAGTATTATTATCAGTTCTCATCTAATGCCTGCTTTGACTGCTCAGTACTTCATTAAGCTAAATCAAGAACTGAAGACATTCATACAATGTCTGGGGCGTCCAGGAGAAATCTGGAACCTGCCTTTGTGCTTCAAAACTGGAGCTCAAGATCTGATCTACTTCTCACTATAACATATTCATGTTACTTTGTATTGTATGTCTGATTATTTACATCTGTTCTAATCAGATCTGCTGTTCTTACTGGTGAACACACACCTACTGATCAGATCAACTATTACACTATCAACTTAGGTTCCTGTAAGGCCTGTATGTATACAAAGCCGCCATATTGGATCAAGGTCAAGTGAGGGGAACATGTTCGGTGTGCTGCCCCTGGTGTTGACCACAGTTCTGAAGGTGCCGTTTAGCACTAGGGATGGAACATGTTGTTCAATGTGGTTGTTGTTGTAACTTTCTGTGTTGATAATGTTCGAAGCACAAGAGATATTACACAATTGATTGCATCAATCAATTTCTGAGACAGTTCTGGTCTTCTTTGATTTGCTACACGACCACCTTCCCATTGGAGAAACTTGCCCTTGATACAATATGGTTGCTTTCAAGATGGGGGCCATGTTTGATAGGCCTCTCACCCATTACTTGCCGGGGTATTTAGATATGTAATTTTCCCTGGAGGGCTGGAGGGTTAGGGAACCAGCCTTGTGATTGGAAGGTCAACAGACAGGACACGACTGAGGTTCCCTTGAACAAGATCCCTAAACCTAAAAAGGCTTTTAAAAATCAGCTCAGGTGCCTCCGACTTTTACACAGTCTATATCTCAATCACAAGTTAACACTGTAGGTCAATCACAAGTGCCAGACCAAACGGAGGGGTATAAATACACCAGGTCAGATGAGAAACACCTGGGAAGAGGAGGAGACACAAACTAGAACCAGGTAAAGGGTATGACAGGAAGGCAGAGACAAGAAGGAGCTAGTAATTAAAACAAACAGAAGCACATGGGGCAAACAAAGAGAGAGAAAGACCAGGTGAGAAGGCATGACAGCACAGCAACATCAAAGCAATATCATAAATTAGTCCTATGTGACTCTCAGTGGCTCATTTTCCGTAAGCCGATCTGTAAGTCTAAGAACTTTGGACTAGAAGCAGTTAACGCTGGTTTGTCTAAAGCCATGTTCACTTTCCACAACTTCAAGTCTCTGGCACTCAAAACACTTTCTACACTAAAGCATTTGGACTCGCAAACAGGTCCAGATATTTAACCTGCTTTGGAGCGTCTGTGAGGCATCAGCGAGTTCTTGGACGGCGTCACTGGACAATTCAAAAAGCGAACGCCAATTTGCCTCTGATTAGAGGCTTTTCACTGCAAACTCCCCAAACTGTCAGCGTCGGGGAAAAATCAGGGTGGAGTGCAGTGGGGAACCGTCAAGACCATCTACACCCTCTCAGAGGGCCTAAAATATTCTTAACACACACACATATAATACATTATTTAATTGTATCTACTTACAGTTTGACAATCAACATCTAAACAATTATAAAAATATTACACATAAATTATTCAGACGTGTCTATTCAATCTGTGTTGGAGCGTGAGGGGTTAAGTGGAAGCCTGTGAGTCTGTGTCTCCCCTATAAGGACTGTGATGCCTCCGCAGGATGTTGGTGGTCCCGCTGTTCATGTATGAGGGGGCCAGGCAGTTATAATTCAGCACCATACCAATTTCAAATGACAGTAAAACTGACCAATCATAGGTTCCCTCTACGTGGGCGGGGCTTAACTGTATGATCATTTCCTCCCACTGTGGCAACGCTAGCTGGAGAAACAGCGCTAGGCTACCACCGCTAGCTGGTTTGCTGAGTCACGATGGAAGCCGAAGCTAGCACTACCGCTACAGAGGAGGACACCGTTGCAGGTGCCATCAGCCAATAGCGTTCAGCCCATGTCCTGGCCCCATACGGGGGTGAGGGCCGAGGCTTAAGGGTCACGGTTCGCTACTGGTGGAGTGTGAACTCGGCATATATGGGTTGCAGTAGACTTCTGGTACTCATGAGAACTAGCTTAGCTGTTGTGTGTTTGTGGGTTTTAAGAAAAAATACTTAGTTTGGACCCATAAATGTCTATAATTGTTGGTAAATATCAACTGTAACTTTTGGACTAAACATTTCTCTGTCATTGAATTTAGTGTTGTGAGTGCTACAGTGCTGAATGAGATAGTAACCAGCCAACGCCAAGGGACCACCCGAATACCATGTGGCATTTTCACACTGCTGCTGTCTGATGCATTGTTGCCATTTGGGGTCAGTTTTCTTTGTTGATGGCAGTTTGTTATAGGGCTTTAGTATAGGTTTCAAGTTTAAAGGTGTCAATAGTTTAAGGGTGGAGTGTGATCTCGGCATATATGGGTTGCAGTTAGACTTCTGGTACTCGTTAGAGCTAGCTTAGCTGTTGTGTGTATGTGCGTTGAGTAAAAAATACTACGTTTGGACCCATGAATGTCTATAATCGTTGGTAACTATCAACTGTAACTGTAACTTTTGGACTAAACATTTCTCTGTTATTGAATTTAGCGTTGTAGAGTGCTACAGTGCTGAATGAGATAGTAACCAGCCAACGCCAAGGGACCACCCGACCATCAGACACTGCTGCTGCCTGATGCATTGTTGCCCTTTGAGGCCAGTTTTCTATGTTGATGGCAGTTTGTTAATAGGGCTTTAGTATAGGTTTCATGTTTAAAGGTATAATACCTTTAGGCTCAACCACAATCCACTCATTAGTCTAAGAAGAGAGAGAATTCAATCTGTAGACTTCTATTATTGTTATTTTGCAACACCTTGGCCATTGGTTTGCATATAGATGGTCCTGGCATGTCCTACCAACATCTGAGTGAACTCGTCCATGTTATCCTTGGAGGGACCACCTTGGAGGGATCACGTACACCATACATGCTGGGCTGGATGGGATCTTCCAGCGAGACAATGCGACATGTCACTGACTAGAAATGTCCACACTGGTTGGAAGAGCTGACCAAGACTTCCAAGTACTACCCTGGACCCCTAATTCCCCAGACTTGAACCCAAATTGAGGATCTGTGGGACCACCTAGATGTTGGTGTTCTATAGATCCTCCTCCATGCTCCCTCAAGCAGCTGTTGGGGTGCACTGCAGGCAGCATGACTCCAGATATCTGTGACCACTACCAGAATCTTATTGAGTCTTCCAGTCCATCTAGCTACTGTCTGTGCTGCACACAGCGGTGGTCACTCTGAATAGTTGGTGGTCATAATAATGCGATTCCATTGTGAATATGAAAACCATTTACAGTCAATGTATGCCTGATGTCTGGAATCCTTGTAGGGACCACAGATTAGATCATTCTGATGTGCCTCCTAGAGCCTACATCTCAGGATGAACAATGTAGGCTATGCAAGCATGTTAAAACTGGGGAGGGGGCTCATATCACGACACAGAAGAGATAAGAACTGACCACAGTGCTGGAATTGAGCTATCAGGCTGCGAGGAAGGTGTGTTGTTAGATGTAACTAACTACAGTCTTGCAATAGCAAGGATGCTTCAGACGTCTGGTTCCTCTTAATACTCCAGTGAGCTACTCTGAAGCGATGTCTTTATTTAGAATCAATGCGCTCTAAACAGCTTCGTTCGCAACCCTGTAAGCGGAATTCCCCTTTAATTAACACGCGATTCAACTTGATAGAGGTGGGAAAACGTTAAACTGAGCTGCGGCTCTCCAGGACCTTCATTTGAGAACCTTGCTCTAATGATATACACATGGCCGGAGACTTTGCACCTGTCAGATTTAGAAACAGCCCGTCTTCCTTGGCTTCCTCCTTGGCAACCGCGCACCTGCTCTTTTACGGTCAGCGTGTTGGAAACCTTGAAAGTCCCGGAATTGCCCCGAGGAGAAACCTAATGACTCCCACACTTGAGAGAGAGCGGGCGTTCGGTTTGCTGGCGCTTCTTTACAGTGCGATCCGATGGGAAACAAGTCTAGCCTCAACAGTTTGGACGCACTTCTTGCTGCTCGGGTGCTGACAGGTGGTGTCCTGATGGAGGGGTCAAACGCTGCACCTGTAATCAGGGGCAGTTAAAATGTTCAACCCTAAAAGGGGGTCACCATTCACCAGCATCTGTTTTACTGGTGAAGACCTATCAAGTAGTCAGACGTTAGATATTTACAAGGACTGAGTTCAATCTTTTTAAACTCCAGGAATTAACTGAGATGATAATAAGCTAAATACGGGGTCTGTCTCAAATCTAGTGAGTGTTTAAGTAGGCTGTCTAGGTAGTGAGTGGGTAAGTAGGCTGTCTGGTAGTGAGTGTGTAAGTGGGCTGTCTAGGTAGTGAGTGTGTAAGTAGGCTGTCTAGGTAGTGAGTGTCTAAGTAGGCTGTCTAGGTAGTGAGTGTGTAAGTAGGCTGTCTAGGTAGTGAGTGTTTAAGTAGGCTGTCTAGGTGTGAGTGTGTAAGTGGGCTGTCTAGGTAGTGAGTGTGTAAGTAGGCTGTCTAGGTAGTGAGTGTCTAAGTAGGCTGTCTAGGTTAGTGAGTGTGTAAGTAGGCTGTCTAGGTAGTAGTGAGTGTGTAAACAGATTACTGAGACACTCTAGTTAGAGAGAGACTGCGTCACGGCTTGTTCCTGCCCACTGCAGCACGCCACGGTGGTTTAGCTGGTTGCTAAGTTACCGACCGCCATCCAAAACAATAGCCCGAGGCTTAAAAATCTGCTAGCATAAATGCTAATGTCTGGAGTATAAGTGTAAATGGTGAAGGACTCGTTACAGAGTTGATAATAAATACTGTTTTGTGTGATTATATGACCAGAAACACATTAAAACTCCAGAGAATCAAAATAACTCACATTTTAAAACCACTTCACTGCTCTTAGATCAGCCTGCGCTGCATCATGGGATTGTCTTAGCGGCTGAGGAAGAGTTCAATACTTCTTAAAATCAGGTCTAAATAAGGTTCCTCAGTAGACAGCATGTTTAAGGTATGTAAGAATTGGGACAGTCTACATGTCGGGAGCGCATACTATGATGTAAAATGCTGCCTATGTAGGAGCTCACTAGGTTTTGAGACACCCCACAGTTAGGTCCATAAATATTTGGACAGTGACAATGTTATTGTTATTGAGCTCTCTAGTACAACACATTGAGATAGATATTATATGGTTACTGTCCAATAGAAGACATTTCTACATCTATATTAGAGCAAGAAATGCTATTGACTTACATTGAAAGCAAGATACGTGATGTTTTCGTGACATTCTCTGGACCCACTCGTCCAGGTGAAGACACTCTCAACCGATTTGGGTCTGAATCTATCCTTGCAGATCACATACACCATACATGTTGATGGTCTTCTCTGGGGAGGATATCTTCCAGCAAGACAATGAGACACGCCACACGACCAGAAATGTCCACACAGGTTGGAAGAGCTGACCAAGACTTCCAAGTACTACCCTGGACCCCTAATACCCCAGACTTGAACCCAATTGAGCACTGTGGGACCACCTGGATGGTGGTGTTGGCTTTATGGATCCTCCTCCATGCTGCCTCCAGCAGCTGTGGGATGCACTGCAGTCAGCATAATACCTCCAGATACCTGTGACCTCCTACCAGGACCTTACTGAGTCTCCCAGTCCATCCAGCTGCTGTCTGGACATCAATCAATCAACATTTAATTCAGCTCGGATGTACATTGAGGGCAACCCTCATTTTCAATGTGGCGATGAGCATTTACATGGACAGAGATTTGACAAAATTTTATCATTATAAATTAAAACAACTAAGAAGATTTAAAAATAACAGTGAACATAGTAGAACTAATAATAATACTAAAATATAGTTAAAAGTTAAGATTTAATTAGTAAGAAATTAAGATAAATAGGGGGTAAGAGCATACAAATAATAAAAAAGTAAAACAGTCTAAATAAATGTAAGAGAATAAACTAGATATATAATATAATAAAAATAATAATATAAAATAATAATACTATTAAATAACATTACAATAAAATAAAATAAAATAAAATACAGAACTAATGAAATCAAACAAAATAACAATGACAACAAAAATAAAACAGACAAAAATTAGGAATGAGTAAGATTAAGTAAAACAGGTACAGGTTGTCTGAAGGTGGTTAGATAATGAAAGTTAAAATATAATGTAAGTAGGTGGTCATAATAATGTGACTCCAGTGTTTAATTGGAAACACTTTGCAGCCAATGACTGCCTGATGTCTGGAACCTACAGACAAACCAAGACACTGGGTTTCTTTACATGTGATGCTTTCAGATCCCTTACTGCAGCTGTCTTTAGTTTCTGTATGTTATTGGGACCTAGGGGTGGGCGATATGGGCCTACAATAATATCACAATATTTCATGGTATTTTTGTGATAGCGATACTCTTGGCGATATGACAAAACATTGAATTAAAAAAACATATTTCAAGAATACACTACTGCAACAAAATAAAAATAAAAATTTCTTATTGCATACTATATGATATGGCACACCCTAACAGAGATATTAAAAAATACAAGAATTTTTATCAGATTGTAACAGAATTCAGTAAGCCAGAATGTCACGATACTCAATAATGCACTCCAAATATCTTCATATATCCAGGACTGGAGTAAAGTGAATGATACTGGACAGATAAACTCTGTCTCTAGTAGATATATAATGGGAAATGAGAAAAGTGTGAATTTTTCTTTTTCTAAAAAAGTAAAAGTAGTACCTGGTGTGATAATTAGTGATGGGTGATATGGCACGATATTTTAGGGTATAATCTCGTTCACCATATTCAAAATGTTGGCAATATTATTGTGTATGATACAATATGGCACACACCTATTGGGACCTTCAGTTTTAACTTCAGTAAGTCAAACGTTGCTAGATTGGATTGAGGCCTGGAGATTGTTTTGGTCATGGCTTGGTTGAGGTCCATCAGCTCAGAGAAGCACCATTGAAGCATTTGGCTGAATGTAAGCAGTCAATGAATACATGGCAACCCATTCCACCAGCAGGAAACATGCCTATGGACCATTGAGCAGCTCCTTCACTTCTCTATATTCTTCTCTCCCATCATTCTGGACCTGCTAACCTATGAACTCCACGGGGACGTGAACAATGAGTGGTCAGCGTCCACACTGTACTGTTGCCAGGCTAATTGGTCTCTGGATCATGTTTAAACTTCTTAAAAGCCTTAAGGCCTCCAAAGACACTGCATTGTGATGGCATCAAAGTTTTGGGTTGCTATAATTGGGTTAATTCACAATAAAAACTGATCCATTGACAGACTATACAATTCATCACACACTCTGTGATAATGCTTTGTTTTATTGATCCTAGTCTCACGCTGACACTCTCAACACCTCCATCCTCCCTATTTCATCTCCTCATCAGATAAAGATGAAGAAGAAACGTGAATAGAGGAGCCAAGATGTCATGCTGCCCTGCTCTCCCGTTCTCCTGAACTCGAGCTTGAACCCGTGTTTGGCCTTCTGCCTCTATCAGCGCTGGCCAGCCGTCACGCCCGCTCCCGCTCCTGAGCTCTGGTGACCCTGGTCCGGTCATGTTTCAGCACTTCTTTTATTGCTGCCATAAAGAGTTCTGACCTGTGGAGCGATCCCATGGATAGGCGTGGAGATGACCCCAGTTCTGGACTTTCCAGACATCACCAGACTTATCATTATCCTATCTCCCGGCCGGTCAGAGAGAGAAGCGTAGAGAAATAACAGGGCTGTGTTTTATAAGAGCTGGACAGTAAGACGTCCTGCATGTTCAGACTCACGTTCAGGTCTCAGATTAGCTTCTCCAACCTTCTGCAAAGCATAGTTATATATATATATATTCATATGGAATTATACATGTATAATAGAGTGAACTACTGTTTTTCCTTATAATATTGGTGTTCATGTAAGTTACAGATTGTTATTATGTGGTTTGTGGACCCCCAAAGAACCACCACAGAGCAGGTCCTATTAGGGAGGTGGGTCAAACTCAGCACTGCAGTGACACTGACGTGGTGGTAGTGTGTTAGTGTGTGTTGTGCTGTTGTGAGTGTGAGTGTTTAAACACTGTGTCCACTCACTGCCCACTCTATTAGACACTCCTACTACTTGCTGGTCCACCTTGTAGATGTAAAATCAGAGACAGTAGAGAGTAGTAAAACCTCCAGCCTGTGGATTTTGGGGTGTGTCATTATCCTGCTGTAGGAGCCATCCTCATTTAATCCTTAGCTTCTTCAAAGCAGCTGAGATGTTTGCTTCTGGAATTTGCTGGTACTTTATTGAATCCTCGTTCCTATATTCTACCACTGGCTGTAACTCAAGTCTAAGCATGAACAGTTCACTCCTAGCACTGCTTATTAGTGTGAACAGTGTTCTTTTGTTTACTTGTGCACTCTTTTTTATGCAAACATACTTTAATCATAGCAGATAAATCATTCTTCAGTCCACAGGACCTGATGTACCTTCATCTTCAAAGCTTCAGCAGTCCACAGGACCTGATGTTCCTGTGCAAACTTCTGATGGTGAACTTTGTGGTGAGGCTGCAGGTTTACTTCTGATGACTCTTCCACGAAGGTCATAATTCTGCAGGTGTCTCCGCACAATGAAACAATGCATCACCGCTCCAGCGTCCAGTAAATCTTCCAGAAGGTCTTTAGCAGTCAGACCTGGAGGTTGATCTGGAGGTTTCTTCCAGAGCCAGTACAACAGGAACTGAGGTAACAGCTACCTGCTGTTCTCTTATAGCCTTTCCTGCTTTCGTCATTGTAACAGTCAGAGTGTGGACAGCTTCTTAGAGGGTTCAGAACTATTGACACACACACACACACACACACACACACACACACACACACAAACACACACACACACACACACAGACACACACACACAGACACTGGTGAAAACAAACACTAGGCGGCAATGAAGCACCCAATACACACACACTAGCGAACACACAAACTAGGGGGCAATGAAACACCCACATACACAGACACTAGTGAACACAAACACTGGAGGGCAATGAAACATGCACATACACACACTAATGAAGACACATACACTAGGGGGCATTGAAATACCCACATACACACACACTAGTGAACACACACACTAGGAGGCAATAAAGCATCCACATACACAGACACTAGTGAACATACACACCTAGGGGCAGTAAAAAAACACATGCACACTAATGAACACACACATTAGGGGACAGTGAAACACCCACATACACAGACACTAGTGAACACAAACACTGGAGGGCAATGAAACATGCACATACACACCCTAATGAAGACGCATACACTAGGGGGCATTGAAATACCCACATACACACACACTAGTGAACACACACACTAGGAGGCAATGAAGCACCCACATACACAGACACTAGTGAACATACACACCCTAGGGGGCAGTAAAAAAACACATGCACACTAATGAACACACACATTAGGGGACAGTGAAACATCCACATACACCCACACTAGTGAACACACACACTAGGGCGCAATAAAACACCCACATACACATACACGCTAGTGAACCACACACGGGGCAGTGAAACACCCACATACATACACACTAGTGAACACACATTAGGAGGCAATGAAACACAAACATACACACACACTCTAAGGGGCATTAAAAAACACATACACACTAATAAACACACACTAGAGGTCAGTAAAACACCCACATGCACATACACACAAGTGAACACACACACTAGGGGGCCAATGAAACACCCATATACACAGACACTAGTGAACACATTCACTAGGGGGCAATAAAACATCCACATACACAAAACAGTAGTGAACACACACACCCTAGGGGGCAGTAAAACACCCACATACACACAAACACTAGTAAACACACACCCTAGGGGCAGTAAAACACCCACATACACACAAACACTAGTGAACACAAACACTAGATGGCAATGAAACACCTACATACACACATACTAGTGAACTGAACTAGTGAACTAATGAACACATACTGGTGAGCAGCGATATCTACAGTACCCGGGGAGCAGTTGGGGGTTTGGTGTTTTGTTCAAGTGCACTTCAGTCGTGTCCTTTCGGGTTCAGCCCCTTGCATTCCTCAGTGCTGAGGGGTTAGGAGAACCATGTCCAGCTCGTGTGTGATGGTGATCCAGACAAGGATGAGGTCCAATCCCTGCGGAATTAGTTAATTCCAATTTTTATAATCCAGTCATGTGTGTCGCTCCTCTGTTCTGAATCACTGCTCTCCGAGGTTGGTAAGGTTGAGTTGCAGGCCCTGTGTAATGGTTTCCATTTTGCTCAGCTCCAGTAATTTCCCATTATGTAATTTGCCTTTATTAGCTGCCTGAGATCACCTCTGAACTTTCACCAACAATTTCCTGAGTCCGGCTCTCCGAACCAAACGTTCTGTCTGTGGAAAAAAGACGGATGAATAGCTTTACAGAGATCACCGTCCAAAACCTGAGAGTTTCTGTATACGGTAAAGGATCCTGGGAACTGTAGTCCTCGACCTTGAGCTCAGAAACAGGTCAATAGAGTCGTTGCAGTGATTATTGAAAATATTTGTTATAATGTTAAATATATTGTTCTATGCACGATTCTCCCACCAGTGCATTGAGTCAGAGCCTCGGCTGTAAGTAGGAATTCTTGGGGACAAATTCGACAACATTAAATTTTGGGGATTAATCATGTTATTATGGTATTTTTATTAAGAATAAAAATAATTTAGATCAGAGCGTTTGGTAAAGTTTCTGTAGTGATCATGATGAAAGTGATATAGTGACTGTACGTAATTACATATACAAACAGATTTAAAGCCACGCAAAGAAAAATATGTTTAAAGTTCAGCCTGTTGAAAGTCCAACATGTTTTTTCTGCTTTGACTTTAAACAAATTTGATAGACTGATTTCAGGCTGAGTACCGGAGAACATACACACTCCACACAGAACGACCAGGACCGGGAATCCAACCCAGATCAGAAGGCGGGTAGTTTGTTCCTCAGGCAGCAGGACTAATAGATATCCTGTAAAGCTGGTAGTTTGTTCCTCAGGCAGCAGGACTAATAGATATCCTGTAAAGCTGGTAGTTTGTTCCTCAGGCAGCAGGACTGGTAGATGTCCTGTAAAGCTGGTAGTTTGTTCCTCAGACAGCGGGACTGGTAGATGTCCTGTAAGTCTGGTAGTGTGTTCCTCAGGCAGTGGGACTGGTAGAAGTCTTGTAAGGCTGGTAGTTGTTATTCAGGCAGCGGGACTGGTAGACGTCCTGGAACGCTGGTAGTCTGTTCCTCAGGCAGTGGGCTGGTAGATGTCCTGGAAGGCTGGAAGTTTGTTCCTCAGGCAGCGGGACTGATAGATGTCCTGCAACGCTGGAAGTTTGTTCCTCAGGCAGCGGGACTGGTAGATGTCCTGCAAGGCTGGTAGTTTGTTCCTCAGGCAGCGGGACTGATAGATGTCCTGCAACGCTGGTGGTTTGTTCCTCAGGCAGCGGGACTGGTAGATGTCCTGCAAGGCTGGTAGTTTGTTCCTCAGGCAGCGGGACTGATAGATGTTCTGTAAGGCTGGTAGTTTGTTCCTCAGGCAGCGGGACTGGTAGATGTCCTGGAAGGCTGGAAGTTTGTTCCTCAGGCAGCGGGACTGATAGATGTCCTGCAACGCTGGAAGTTTGTTCCTCAGGCAGCGGGACTGGTAGATGTCCTGCAAGGCTGGTAGTTTGTTCCTCAGGCAGCGGGACTGATAGATGTCCTGCAACGCTGGTGGTTTGTTCCTCAGGCAGTGGGACTGGTAGATGTCCTGTAAGGCTGGTAGTTGGTTCCTCAGGCAGTGGGACTGATAGATGTCTTATAAGGCGGGTAGTTTGTTCCTCAGGCAGTGGGACTGGTAGACGTCCTGTAAGGCTGGTAGCTTGTTCCTCAGGCAGCGGGACTAGTAGACGTCCTGGAACCCTGGTAGTCTGTTCCTCAGGCAGCGGGACTGATAGACGTCCTCTAAAGCTGGTAGTTTGTTCCTCAGGCAGCGGGACTAGTAGACGTCCTGTAACGCTGGTAGTTTGTTCCTCAGGCAGCGAGGCTGGTAGATGTCCTGTAAGGCTGGTAGTTTGTTCCTCAGGCAGCGGGACTGGTAGATGTCCTGCAAGGCTGGTAGTTTGTTCCTCAGGCAGCGGGACACTGGTAGATGTCCTGGAACGCTGGTAGTCTGTTCTCAGGCAGCGGGGACTGGTAGATGTCCTGTAAGGCTGGTAGTTTGTTCCACAGGCAGGGGACTGGTAGATGTCCTGGAACGCTGGTAGTCTGTTCCTCAGGCAGCGGGAGATAGACGTCCTGTAAGGCTGGAAGTTTGTTCCTCAGGCAGCGGGACTGGTAGATGTCCTGCAAGGCTGGTAGTTTGTTTCTCAGGCAGCGGGACTGGTAGATGTCCTGCAAGGCTGGTAGTTTGTTCCTCAGGCAGCGGGACTGATAGATGTCCTGCAACGCTGGTGGTTTGTTCCTCTGGCAGGGGACTGGTAGATGTCCTGCAAGGCTGGTAGTTTGTTCCTCAAGCAGCGGGAATGGTAGATGTCCTGCAAGGCTGGTAGTTTGTTCCTCAGGCAGTGGGACTGGTAGACATCCTGTAAGGCTGGTAGTTTGTTCCTCAGGCAGGCAGCGGACTAGTAGACGTCCTGGAACGCTGGTAGTCTGTTCCTCAGGCAGCGGGATGATAGTCAACCTGTAAGGCTGGTAGTTTGTTCCTCAGGCAGTGGGACTGGTAGACGTCCTGTAAGGCTGGTAGTTTGTTCCTCAGGCAGCGAGGCTGGTAGATGTCCTGTAAGGCTGGTAGTTTGTTCCTCAGGCAGCGGGACTGGTAGATGTCCTGCAAGGCTGGTAGTTTGTTTCCTCAGGCAGCGGGACTGGTAGATGTCCTGGAACGCTGGTAGTCTGTTCCTCAGGCAGCGGGACTGGTAAATGTCCTGTAAGGCTGGTAGTTTGTTCCATAGGTAGGGGACTGGTAGATGTCCTGTAAGGCTGGTAGTTTGTTCCTCAGGCAGCAGGACTGGTAGATGTCTTGTAAGGCTGGTAGTTTGTTCCTCAGGCAGCGGGACTGGTAGATGTCCTGTAAGGCTGGTAGTTTGTTCCTCAGGCAGCAGGACTGGTAGATGTCTTGTAAGGCTGGTAGTTTGTTCCTCAGGCAGCGGGATGGTAGATGTCCTGTAAGGCTGGTAGTTTGTTCCTCAGGCAGGGACTGGTAGATGTCCTGTAAGGCTGGTAGTTTGTTCCACAGGCAGCAGGACTGGTAGATGTCCTGTAAGGCTGGTAGTTTGTTCTCACAGCAGGACTGGTAGATGTCTTGTAAGTCTGGTAGCTTGTTCTCAGGCAGCGAGGCTGGTAGATGTCCTGTAAGGCTGGTTAGTTTGTTCCTCAGGCAGCGGGACTGATAGATGTCCTGTAAGGCTGGTGGTTTGTTGCCTATGATGTGCTCTGCTGTCCTCACCACTCCTTTTAGGGCCTTGCGGTCGCAGGCAGTGCAGCTGCCGTACCAGACAGTGATGCAGCCCGTTAGGATGCTCTCTATAGTGCATCTATAGAAGCTGGTGAGGAGATCAGGAGGCAGTCCAAACTTCCTGAGCCTGCGCAGGAAGAAGAGACGCTCACGGGCAGATCTCACAATCGTGTTGGTGTGGAGGGACCAGGTGAGGTCATCAGAGAGGTGAACATCTGAAACCAATCTCCCTCTCTTGCAGTTATAAAGTCATTGGATCAGTTTTCAGTTCATTGAAACTAGGGGCGCTATGGTTGAGCTATGAGACCTGATGTTTTTGTCACCTATTGCCTCCAAAACATGATGAAAAGGGGGCAAACAAGTGCTGCCTCTTAGTGGAAGATATAGAACATTATAGAATGATTTCTTTGTGTTATAATGAATGTTTGGAGTCAGTAAAGTCAGTCCTTACTGCCTCGCCAGAGCATCAGGCCTGGACTGTGAGACTGTTCACTTATCACTTCCTGTGCTTTTAAGGAGTTTCGAAGCCATCAGCACGCATTCCTCGCCGAGATAAGCTTTGGGGTCTGAATTTCTTTTATTTTTTTGGCTCCTGGTAACGTGTAAAGCGCTTACAGACTTGGGTGGGAGATTAACTGCACACCCACTCGCAGCCCGTTCCGAGGTGGGGCTGTGCAGGAAACCCAATCTCAGGGCAAGGAAAAGAGATTTTCACGCCATCTCGACTGCAGCTGACGGTCGGGGACCACGTTCAGAATCGATTGCAGTGAGTTACAAGAGCCGGGCTGAGATGGGACCAGGTCTGGAATGACTGGCTGCTGCTGCTGCTTTATGTCGCGTTTTCCCCATTTAAGCTCCTTTTATTACAAACAGAAAGAGAGCACAGACTAAGCTCCCACGTGTTGGTGGACTCATAATTAGAAACGCAGCCTCGGCAGATTTCCTGCTTTTCTGGACCTTAAAAGCATCAAAATATAGCAACAGTACTAACAAACATTGCTAACGTTGATAGTAATAAACCCACAAAAGTTGGTCAGCTCTGTCTCCTCACAGTAAGATGATCTGGGTTGGATTCCGGTCTGGGTGGTTCTGTGTGGAGTGTGTATGTTCTCTCCGTGTTTGAGTGGGTTCCTCCGGGTACTCCGGTTTCCTCCCACAGTCCAAACACATGCATGTTAGGATCCTCACTCTAAACTGCCCGTAGGTGTGAGTGTGTGTTGGCCATGCGATGGACTGGCCTTGGGCTTGGCTCCAGCCCTAGTGACCCCGACTAGTGGAAGGATAATAGAAGGATAGATGATGTTTTTCATTAAAATTAATCACAGAAGTTTGTAAATAACACAAAGCAAAGAGCTTCATTACAAGAAGGGATGTTGGTACATAGGTGAGGGTCAAAATCAGGAAAGCACTAGTAATAACTATTATCAAAGAGAGAAAGCAAGAAGGTCAAAACCGGAAAGACTATCAGAACAATAGAGGGTTAAAAACTGAAAAAGGTGGACACAGGGATCTGACGGTAAACAAGATAAAGGCTCAATCGCTCAGCAACACTGCGGCAATACTTCACATCACAAACATAACCTGAGGCCGTGTTTACGTGGAGCATAACGAGATTCAGGTGAAAGCTAATGGAACCAGAATTCTTTCCAAACGATGGTCTGTTCATCATAATATTTTTAACAGGATATAAAAAGCAACTAAATATAAAGGCTATAAATTTGTGTTAAAATTACTTTAATCCAAAATAAATAGATCATTCCTTTCATCACCAAAAAAGACTCACCAAAATAATTATGATTTCCATTTTTTATTATGATTTAAACATCAATATTTTGCTACTTTGGTTTGTCCCCAGCCCAGACTTTAAAACTTCTGGGCCCCAATAAAATACTAAAAAGTGATCAATTTATGAAAAAGATCACAATATGAGTTTCATAAAAACACGTAACCTGTTGAGATGGTAAAGACATGTGTTGATGGTAATGACAGGTTTTCAATTTCAACATAAGTATCTTTTCAATTATGTAGAAATTAAATATAATTAAGTCTAACTGTGTGATTTTAGAATGAAATTTAAGTGAAATGCATTACTTATATATTATTATTATATATTAAAATATATTATATATTATACATTATTATATATAATACTTCAGACCAAAGTGCTTCATGTTGTCACAAGTAATTGAATAAGTTTTACTGAACTTAAAATATTACTTTGATTAAAAAACTATACATTTACTATACATACTTTTCCAGAGTTAGTACAGAACGAGGGGTGACTTCTTACCACTGCACGAAATAAACATCTTCAGTTAATCTAATCAACATGTCTCATTACTGGCAAACTGAACTAATTAAAAAAAAAAAAAAAAAAAAAAAAAAAAATATATATATATATATATATATATAATATATATATATATATATATATATATATATATATATAATACTTTCACAAATCACCACCTGACTCTTTCACAACTTTCAACCTTTAGCATTCATGTGCCTGGTGTGTGTATATATAATTCCCAGCGTAGGTGTAAGCGCTAATCTCCATGTGCCACTCTGGCACTCAAAGTCCCCTCATCAAAGACCGGTATTGGAAATTTCAGAGCAATTTAAAAAAAAAACGTACCTTCTCTCTTTTCGACACTTCCTGAAAACAGCGCGTACGCTGGGACTGAAGAGCGTATCGTTCTCGAAGTGACGCCCGCCGTAGATTTCCGCATTAAACGCTGCGAGGACAGCGAGATGGGGCTTTCTTCCTGAGCCCTCACCCAGGGTTCCACATCCAGCAGGCTTTCAAAGGGCCACTAAGCCGCTTAGGCTAAATCCATACAGGTAACAGTCTGCGGCGGTGAGCTGGTATAGAAAAAAAAAATCAAAGGGCTGTGAATTTAGTGAGGTCAGAGGGCAACGCTTAATATGCAGACTGCTCAGTATCTGGGCCAGGCAGAAGGGGAAGAGTTTTATTGATACAGGCAAATTCCTACCTGCAGAGCAACGCTCCTTCAAAAGGCTGCATTAAGAAAGTTCTTAAAAAACTTTGCAGGTCACTTAAGTCAAGAAGTTGGGCTTTTCTCATAATAACGCTGAAGTGCTATTGGCAAGTTTTAGGCGGAGACGGATTGAACATTTAAGAGTCTGGCCAAAGCAAATGTCTGCACAAGTCTCGCAAAGAAAAGTCTCTGAAGATTCTTAAGCAGGAAAATAAACGTATCGAGTCTAACGGGGTCTAGAATTTAAATGGATTATAATTTTGTACTTAATTATATAATGAATTACACATACACTGTAAAAAGTGCTTTGTGGGTACAACCTATGAAAAGTACTTCATGTGGTAAGAAGTAAACTAGTTTTATTCAACTTTATAAAAAAACAATAACCTTGATGTCTACACAAGTCAAATATATCTACTATAGCATCTAATAAGTTGGTAAAGTAAGTACATAAGAAATAAACAGAAACATTTCTTAAGTTGTGAAATAAATCTATTGACTCTAATGGGGTCAAGAATTTAATGGATTTTACATTTGCACTTAATAATATAATGAATTTTATATACACTGTATAAAGTAGTTTGTGGGTACAACCTATAAAAGTACTTCATGTGGTAAGAAGTAATTGAACCAGTTTTTCTTTAACTTAAAAAAAAAAACAATTACCTTGATGTGTGATATGTCTAATATGTCTAATATATCTAGCATCTAATAAGTCAGTAAAATAAGTAAATAAACAAAGAAATTTCTTAAAATAAATGTATTGACTGTAATGGGGTCTGCAATTTTCACTGTTTAAATATATAACAATTATGTACTTAAGTATACAGGGTGAGGGAAAATGATATATCTGAATACTCCAGCAAGTAATGGGAAGGCGGTTGTGTAGCAGATCAAAGAAAACCAGAATTGTCTCAGAAATCAATCAGATTTGTAATATCTCTTATGGTTTAAACATTATCAACACAGGAAGTCACAACAACAACCACATTAAACAACATGTTCAGTGTGTTGTCCCTGGTGCTGAACTACGCCTGTTTGAACCTCAAGAAATATTGCAAATGTGATTGCATCAATCGATTTCTGAGACAGTTCTGGTTTTCTTTGATCTGCTACACAACCACCTTCCCATTGGAGAAACTTGCCCTTGATCCAATATGGCAGCTTCCAAAATGGCAACCATGTTCAAGACATAGCCTAAAAGATAGCCCCCCTCACTTGTTACGTGCTGGTGTATTCAGATACACCATTTTACCTTTTGTTTCTGGAATAAAAAGGTGTCCTGACACTTTTGACTCACCCTCTATAATGAACTGTATTTACATTGTAAAAAGTGCTTTGTTGGTACAACCTATAAAAAATACTTCATGTGGTAACAAGTATTTAAATCTTTATTTAGTTTTATTCAACTTAAATAACCCTGATTAAAGGAATCGTTAATTCAAACTAGGATTTCAGGGTTGAATAAAAATAGTTTATCTGCTTGTAACCACATAAAGCTCTGCCGAAGCAAATGTCTGCACAAGTTTTGCATTTTTAACAGTAAATAAGTTAGAAATACACAGAGAAAAATTCTTAAGTATTAAAACAAACATACTGACTCCAGAATTATCACTATAGTTTCACTGCACTGTTTACATGCACAGTATTTATGTACCTAGGTATATAATAAATTGCATATACACAGTAAAACATGCTTTGTGGGTACAACAAAAACAAAAAATACCTAGTGTGGTAACAAGCAATTAAACTGGTTTTATTAACTCAAGAAATAACCCTGATTAAAAGAATCATCCATTTGAACTATGTTTTTAGGGTTGAGTAAAACTAGTTCAGCTGCTTGTAACCACATGAAGTCATTTTTATAGGTCTGGCCAAAACAAATGTCTGAACAAGTCTGATATATTTAGCTTGAAAGTAAGAAAGAAAAAATAAACAGAGAAATTTCTTAAGCAGTAAAATAAACATATTGACTTTGATGGTGTCTAGAATTGTCATTAAAGTTTTGCTGCACTGTTTAAATGCATAATAGTTATGTATTTAATTATATAATGAATTGTGTTTACACTGTACAAGGTGCTTCGTTGGAACAACTGAAAAAAAATCTTCATTAATTCTTCTTATCCATATGAAACAACTAAATTACAAATCAAATCAAAATTTTCTATTTAACACAATTCTATGCTTTCATTTTTATTCAGACTTTTATTTTTTAAATTAAATTAAAAAATGAATGTCTCCAATGTTCAGTCTTGGACGTTGGTTGACAATTTAAATTGTTAATTTTATCATTTATAACTTATTCTATGTTACAAATGTTATTTTTAACTTGGAAAAAATAGGTTTCTGGCCATAAAACACATATTGTTTAAAATTGAATCAGCTACACCAACCATTTTAGGTTGAAAATTGACAAAAAAAAGAGGCTAACAATAATAGTTTTTAGACTGTTTGCCACCAAACAAGTTGCTAATGCGAGAAAAACTGAAGATAAATTCTTCAGTCTACAGATGATAAGATAAATGTAGGCGTCTCAGTAAGCGTGCAGAAAAATGTAGAATACATTAAAAAAAGTGCTTCAGTGGTACAATCTAACAAAATGACTTCAGCAACTTAAGTAACTTACATAATTATTTGAATTAGATGTTTTTATTTGCATTAAAAGAAACACACCTAAAAATCCAGCTGTATCATTAATAGTACCAGATCCAACTGGAATGAACTAGAACTTTGCCCTTCTTGTGCTCCAAATTGTTATTTTAATCACATACATTCAGTGTACATTCAATGTATATGTTAGAAGTGTGAAAAAAGCTAAATTACAAATCAAATCTAAATTTTCTATTTAACAGAATTTTATGAGTGTGCCACATTTTTGCTCTTATTGGAGCTTTTATTTTGATTTAGACTTTTATTTTTTTATTAAATCTTAATGTCTCCATTGTTTAGTCTTGGAAGTTGGTTGCACTTTGCCCTTCTTGTGATTCAAATTGTTATTATAATCATTTATAACTTATTCTGCATTAAAAATGTTATTTAACTTGGAAACAAAGTTTCTGGCCATAAAACATACCTATTGTTTCATTTGCTACACCAAGCTTTTTTAGTACTTGTTTGCACAAATTAAGCACTTTTTACAGTGCAATGTTTCAAATTAGCCAATAAAGTATGTTAACTAGCAACTAAAGTAACTTACATAGTTATCCTAACTAGATGTTTTTATTTGCACTAAAAGAAACACAATAAAAAAACGTGTTGTATCATTAATAGTACCAGATCCAGCTGGAATGAACTAGAACTTTGACCTTCTTGTGATCCAAATTGTTATTTTAATCAATTATAACTTATATTCTGCATTAAAAAGTGTTATTTTAACTTGAAAAAACAAGTTTCTAGCCATAACACTTTAATTAAGCATTTTTACAGTGCAGTGTTTCAAATTAGCCATAAAAGTAAGTTAATTAGCAACTTAAGTAACTTACATAATTATCCTAACCAAAAGTTTTTCACTTGCATTAAAAGAAACACATAAAAAACCGTGTTGTATCATTAATAGTGGTTATTCTACCAGATCCAGCTGGAATGAACTAGAACTGGACGGTTCATGTTTGAACTATTTCTAGTGGTTGAAGTATAAAACCTCCTTTACAACATAAAAGCTTCTTTATTAAACCCGGCACTCAGATCTGTGTCTGGTATATGTTCGTAGCTGTATGACATCAAAAAAATGAACCGCCCAAGACATGTTGTTGATTTTAGTCACAGAATCATGAACTTGCACCTCGCTTTCCACTGCAGGGCTCAATGAAGGCGTGTTCACCACCACCAACTGACCCAACCATGAACCACCAGAACTTAGTTCTAGTTCATTTCCCTCCAGCTCGAGATGCAGCTGGAACCGTTTAGAATAACCACAATTAACAATTGAATGCTCTTTTGGTCATTTATGTCACTCCTAAGTGTCTAATTTGGCTAATTAGCTACGTTGCTTGCCAGTTAGCTTACTGGCGGATATAAAACAATATACTGCACTGTTCTGCACACGCTCACACGCCCGGTCCAGACTTCCACAGAATCAGGTGTGGAATCAAATTTTAAACGTTCTGCTGAGTGTGAAAATATTAGCTAGCGTTAGGTGCTAATAGCACTGTAGCTCATGTCAATAAGTTCATCTTAAGTATTAATTCCAACAATAGCCACTAACACATAAACATACCATTGTAGTTTACATTATGCGGCACTTATAGGCAGACATGGGACCAAGTCAGTAACTTGCAAGTAACAAGTAACAAGTATATTATTATTGTATATTTTGTATATATTTTTTATTATTTTTTTTTTTAAATTATTTTATTATTTTTTATTATTTCTTTTATTTGTTATCTTTATCTATTGGTGAATGGAGGAGCAGCAAAGTAAGAATTTCATTGTACAGTGTAACTGTCTGTTCTGCTGTACACATGACAATAAAACTCTTGAATCTTGAAGTACAGGGGTTGGGCAATGAAACTGAGACACCTGTCATTTTAGTGTGAGAGGTTTCATGGCTAAATTGGACCAGTCTGGTATTCAATCTTCATTAATTGCACATTGCACCAGTAAGAGCAGAGTGTGAAGTTCAGTTAGCAGGTAAGATCACAGTTTAGATCAAAATATTACAATAACACAGCATTATGGGACATACCAGAGTTCAAAAGAGGACAAACTGTTGGTGCACGTCTTGCTGGTGCATCTGTGACCAAGACAGCAAGTCTTTGTGATGTATCAAGAGCCACGGTATCCAGGGTAACGTCAGCGACCACCAAGAAGGACCAACCACATCCAACAGCATTAACTGTGGACGCGAGAGGAAGCTGTCTGAAAGGGATGTTGGGTTCTAACCCGGATTGTATCCAAAAAACATAAAACCACGGCTGATCAAATCACAGCAGAATGTTCACCTCAGCTTCTCCTGTTTCACCAGAACTGTCCATCAGGAGCTCCACAGGGTTAATATACACGGCCGGGCTGCTATAGCCAAAACTTTGGTCACTCGTGCCAATGCCAAACGTCGGTTTCAATGGTGCAAGGAGATCAAATCTTGGGCTGTGGACAATGTGAACAATGTATTGTTCTCTGATGATCCACCTTTACTGTTTTCCCCACATCCGGGAGAGTTACGGTGTGGAGAAGCCCCAAATATAAGACTTTATATATGTGCCACAGTCACTTTATATTTTATTCATCTATTGTATTATAAGACTTTATATATGTGCCACAGTCTCTTTATATTTTATTCTTCTATTGTATTATAAGACTTTATATATGTGCCACAGTCACTTTATATTTTATTCTTCTATTGTATTATAAGACTTTATATATGTGCCACAGTCACTTTATATTTTATTCATCTATTGTATTATAAGACTATATATGTGCCACAGTCACTTTATATTTTATTCTTCTATTGTATTATAAGACTTTATATATGTGCCACAGTCACTTTATATTTTATTCTTCTATTGTATTATAAGACTTTATATATGTGCCACAGTCTCTTTATATTTTATTCTTCTATCGTATTGTTGTGTTCGTCTCGTTCAGTGACAGTGTAGGTGTGGAAAGACTTACACAACAACGTCAGTCGGATGGCGGATTTACTTGTTCTTGCAATAACAGTATACACAAATAGGTATTGTACACTTAAACATATACTCTAAACACATACTCTACACACATATTCTACACACACTCTACACTCACACACATACTCTACACACAAACACATACTCTACACTCACACACATACTCTACACACAAACACATATTCTACACTCACACAAATACTCTACACACATACTCTACACACAAACACATACTCTACACACAAACACACTCTACACTCAAACACATACTCTACACTCACACACATACTCTACACTCACACACACTCTACACTCACACACATACTCTACACACAAACACATACTCTACACTCACACACATACTCTACACACAAACACATACTCTACACTCACACACATACTCTACACACAAACACATACTCTACACACAAACACACACTCTACACTCACACATACTCTACACTCAAACACATACTCTACACTCACAACACACTCTACACACATACTCTACACTCAAACACATACTCTACACTCACATACTCTACACTCACACACATACTCTACACACTACACTACACTCAACACATACTCTACACACATACTCTACACTCAAACAAATACTCTACACACATACTCTACACTCAAACACATACTCTACACACATACTCTACACTCAAACAAGTCAAGTCAAGTGGGTTTTTATTGTCATTTCAACTACATACAGAGTACACAGTGAAACGAAACAACGTTCCTCCAGGACCATGGTGCAACATAGACAGTGCATACAGACACAAGTGCAACACAAACAAACAAGTACGGACAGACAACACAACACAGTACAGGCAGAGAATAATAAATAATTGCTGGTTGTGTGCAAATTGTGCAATGTGTAATAAATAGAGTCCAGTGAGGTAGTAAAGTTGTTAGTGCAATGCTTTGTGCAAAAATGCTTCCCTTTTTTTATCTGGGGTAAATGGTTGGAGAAAGATATCAGTTCAGACGTTGAGGTGTGTTGAGAAGTCTGATGGCTTGGGGGAAGAAGCTGTTGCAGAGTCTGGTCGTGTTGGACCGGACGCTGCGGTACCTTCTTCCTGATGGCAGGAGGGAGAACAGTCTGTGTGAAGGGTGGGTGGGGTCATCCACAATGCTGGTTGCTTTGCGGATGCAGTGGGTGTGTAAATGTCCAAGACGGAGGGGAGAGAGACTCCGATGATCCTCTCAGCTGTCCTCACAATGCGTTGGAGGGACTTGCGGTCAGAGGCTGTGCAGGTCCCAAACCAGGCAGTGATGCAGCTGCTTAGGATGCTCTATGGTTCCCCTATAGAAGAGGGTGAGGATGGGTGGAGGGAGACGGGCCTTTCTCAGCTTCCGGAGGAAGTAGAGACGCTGCTGGGCTTTCTTGGCTGTAGAGCTGGTGTTCAGGGACCAGGTGAGGTTCTCCACTAGGTGGACACCAAGGAACTTGGTGCTCTTAACGATCTCCACAGAGGAGCCGTTGATGTTAAGCGGAGAGTGGTCCGGTCTTGATTTCCTGAAGTCAACAACCATTTCCTTGGTCTTCTCTACATTCCAGTGAAGGTTGTTGACTGTACACCAGTCTGTCAGCTGCTGTACCTCCTCCCTGTATGCTGACTCGTTGCCTTTGCTGATGAGACCCAGCACAGTTGTATCATCGGCGAACTTTATGATGCTGTTAGAACTGTGTTTCGCAACACAGTCATGAGTCAGCAGGGTGAACAACAGAGGACTCAGTACACTGCCCTGGGTGCCCCATACACTTACACTACACACAAACTCTACACTCAAAAACACTCTAGACACATACTTTACACACACACCCATACTCTACACTCAAACACACTCAAACACATACTCACACACTCAAACACATACTCAACACACATACTCTACGCACATACTCTACACTCAAAAACACTCTACACACATACTCTACACTCAACACATACTCTACACACATAGTCTACACTCAAACACATACTCTACACACATACTCTACACACTCAAAAACACTCTACACACATACTCTACACTCAAACACATACTCTACACACATACTCTACACTCAAAAACACTCTACACACATACTCTACACTCAAACACATACTCTACACACATACTCTACACTCAAACACATACTCTACACACATACTCTACACTCAAAAACACTCTACCACATACTCTACACTCAAACACACACTCCACACACATACTCTACACTCAAAAACACTCTACACACATACTCTACACTCAAACACATACTCTACACACATACTCTACACTCAAACACACTCTACACACATACTCTACACTCAAACACATACTCTACACACACTTTAAACTCACACACATACTCTACACTCAAACACACTCAAACACATACTCTACACTCAAACACATACTCTACACACATACTCTACACTCAAACAAATACTCTACACACATACTCTACACTCAAACACATACTCAACACACATACTCTACACACATACTCTACACTCACACACATACTCTACACACATACTCTACACTCAAACACATACTCTACACACATACTCTACACTCAAACACATACTCTACACACATACTCTACACTCAAAAACATACTCTACACACAAACACATACTCTACACTCAAACACATACTCTACACACATACTCTACACTCAAACACACTCTACACATACTCTACACACATACTCTACACTCACACACATACTCTACACACATATACTCTCTAAACATACTCTACACACATACTCTACGCACATACTCTACACTCAAACACATACTCTACACACATACTCTACAATCAAACACATACTCTACACACATACTCTACACTCAAACACATACTCTACACACAAACACATACTCTACACACATACTCTACACACATACTCTACACTCAAACACATACTCTACACACATACTCTACACTCAAACACACTCAAACACATACTATACACTCAAACACATACTCTACACACATACTCTACACTCAAACAAATACTCTACACACATACTCTACACTCAAACACATACTCTACACACATACTCTACACTCAAACACATACACTACACACAAACTCTACACTCAAAAACACTCTAGACACATACTTTACACTCACACACATACTCTACACTCAAACACATGCAAACACATACTCTACACTCAAACACATACTCTACACACATACTCTACACTTAAAAACACTCTACACACATACTCTACACTCAAACACATTCTCTACACACATACTTTACACTCACACACATACTCTACACTCAAACACACTCAAACACATACTCTACACTCAAACACATACTCTACACACATACTCTACACTCAAACAAATACTCTACACACATACTCTACACTCAAACACATACTCAACACACATACTCTACACACATACTCTACCCCTCAAACACATACTCTACACACATACTCTACACTCAAACACATACTCTACACACAAACTCATACTCCACACATACTCTACACTCAAACACATACTCTACACTCACACACATACTCTACACACATACTCTACACACATATTCTACACACAAACACATACTCTACACACATACTCTACACACATACTCTACACACATACTCTACACTCAAAAACATACTCTACACACATACTCTACACACATACTCTACACATATACTCTACACATGTACTCTACACACAAACACATACTTTACACTAACACACATACTCTACACACATAATCTACATTCAAAAACATACTCTACACACATACACTACACTCAAACACTCTACACACATACTCTAACTCACACACATACTCTACACACATACTCTACACACACACATACTCAAACACTCAACACATACTCTACACTCAAAAACATACTCTACACACACACGACACTCAACACTAACTACACACGTACTCTACACACATACTCTACACTCAAACACATACTCTACACACATACTCACCACTACACACATAACTCTAGACACATACTTTACACACACCATACTCTACACACATAATTTACACTCACACAAACACTCTACACTCACACATACTCTACACACATACTCTACATTTGCTCACATACTCTCATACCTTTTCACAAACATACTCTCATACCCCTTTACACGCGTACAGGTCCACCACTCGTGCTGTTGACCAATTGTCTTCAAAAGATCACTGCTCAATAGTGGAAACACATAGGTGCTAGTGTAGAGCAAGGGGTGGGTCTAGTTCAGCAGATCATTCAGTAAAGTACCTGAACACTGTATTATACTAATAAAGAACAAAAGCATTTTTAAGGATGCTTAGGGTTTTTATTATTTGTTGTTGATTTTGTTTTTTTGTTTTTTTTTGTTTTTTTTATTTGCTTGTTGTCTGTTTGTGTGTATATGTAATTATGTGTGTATGGGATTGTATGTGTATGTGATTATGTGTGTATGTGATTATGTTTGTTTGTTTGTTGTGTGTGTTATTATTGATTTATGTTTTTTGATCTGGTCCGGGTCCACTCTATTGTGGAAGAGACGCTTTGGTCCCTTGTTTTTCTGATGTTTTTGTGAACCAGAAGGCTGCACTATCCGCTGTACCAGGTTCTTTCCAGACCTTCATTGACGGCTCCCTACAACAACAGTAAGAAATGTTAAGAACCCTTTTCATGGTGAAAAGTTGCTTTAAAGAAGAATAAGATGCGACAAACACCAGTAACAACCTATACTACATACCAGCTGCAATACAAAAGCACTATAGGGAACATGACTAGAGCTGAATGATGAACCCTGTACCTGCTGATCCTCTCTGTTGCTTCCAGTCTCAGGTCCTCTCCTCTTTCTTTCTCCTTCTTATAATTATTTTCCTCCCGGCCTCTGGTTCCCTTCTGTCTTTTTTGGTCTGTGGTCCGCTCCTCAACGTTAGGTCCTTGACGTCAGCTGGAGAACAAAATGAGAAGAATCTCTAATGAGACTTTCTGGAAGTCAGATTTACTGACAGAGTTTTCAGGTGAATCTATTATTTCAGTGGGTTCAGCTGAAAAACATCTTCAACACTGATATCGAGGCTGAAACTACTGGAGAATGTTCAGTCTAGTTGTGTGCTGTAATCCAGCTTTGTGATTTGTGTTCAGCAGTGTTTTATTGTCATTACTCACCCACAGGTTGGTGGTTGGTGACGTCGCTTATTCAGCCGAGATGTGAAATTCACCAAGCACTTCTTTTTGTGCTTCAGCAGCATCTTTGTCTGCAAAAAGAATAATTTTCTCTTCAAAGAAAATTCATACATGTACTGATGATGGAATCTGATGTCTCCCAAAGTGCTAATACTGAAGTATGAGTTTTCTTTCTTCTTGAACAATGCCATAGAAGAACCACTATGCGTTCCCTAAAGAACATCTTATTGGAGGTTGCTTTAAAGAAAGATGAAGAACCTTGTATACCAATGAAAGCTTTTCTCCAGAGCTGTATATCTAGGCCAAGAACCCTGTAAAAACTTATTTGTTTAAGAAGAGTGCATTTCATGTAAACAGATGCTTCTACTAGAACCTGAGATCTGGTTCCTTTACTCACCCTGAAGCGTGATGGAGCCGGAAGCTCCTCCAGGGCGAGCTGCTCGACAGCAGGAGCAATCAGCCTTTCGGCGAGCTCTACTGCTGCTGGAGCTCGCCTCCTTCTGGAGCTCGTCTCCTGCTGTGACATGAAGAAACATCAACAGCTGTCCAAATCCATCACTGTGGTTCAATCTGACCATCATGTTTGTGTTATTTACCCAAAAACTGGACAAATCTAGATTCACTTAGTAAAACGAGTCTGAGTTCTTTAATAGCTGCAAACTGATTTTCAGCGCGAAGGTGAATCTTCTGCTGTTATTACTCCATATCAGACCAAAACAGCCTATTCATGATTAATAACATGAGTGTTAACATCTTATAAATGACTATAACAGCACTGTTTAATAATAATCATTTTATCTAGTAATGATTTACTTGACTTACTCAGGGATCAATGACTGCTTGGCTCAGCAGCTGTTAGCTCGTCTGTTGTTCTGGCTTCTGTGTCAGATTGTCCTTCTAGAGACTTCAAGCAGAATGTTTATTATAAACTTCATTAGCCGCCATAAGGTCTCCGTCTCATTATCTGTTAAATTAAATTAAAAATTAAATAAACACTAAAAACTAACAGGATTTCAAACCAGATTGTGCTTTTATCATCATTTCCTTTACTTTACGTACTTTACTTCATTTACACTCTTAATTAATATTCATATTTTTATTTTGGGGTTCTGCTCAAATATATTTACATACTTTATACTTAAATATATTTACATACTTTATACTTAAATACATTTACATACTTTATACTTAATTACATTTACATACTTTATAATTAAATATATTTACATAATTTATACTCAAGTATATTTACATACTTCTTAAAACATAATATATTTCTCACAATGTGTCTGTCTATATTCATCCTCTGTCTGAAACACTCTGTTAGAACTCATGTGCCTTTAAGCCCCACCTCCCAATTGGACCAGTGTGCTCTGATTGGTCAGCTCATCCAATCTGTTGTGACTGTTTATCTCCCCCCCTCTGTTCTGATTGGTCAACTCAACCACTCAAAGCAGTTGTGCTTTTTATCATCGAAAACATCTGTATGGTGCATGCTAGCGGACTCTTCTTTAATTAAGAATTAATTACGATTTATTTCATTAATTCTTTATTTTTACACAGGTCCTTATACCAATATCTGAGGGATTGACTTCAACCAAACTGAATATATTTCTCTATGGATCTGAGGATCGAGCTGCAGTTTAGGAGCACTTATAAGAAACCGATCCGTGGCGTGATAAGCTGTGTCTGCTGGGAGACTAACCCCTGACTCCAAAGATCACTGATCAATAGTGGAAACACACACCTGCCAGTGTAGAGCAAGGGGTGGGTCTAGTTTCAGCAGATCATTCAGTAAAACACCTGAACACTGTATTACACTAATAAAGCCTGTAGACTCTCAGAAGATCATTCAGTAAAACACCTGAACACTGTATTACACTAATAAAGCCTGTAGACTCTCAGAAGATCATTCAGTAAAACACCTGAACACTGTATTACACTAATAAAGCCTGTAGAGTTTCAGCAGATCATTCAGTAAAGTATCTGAACACTGTATTACATCAGATGTCTACCAAAGTGCTAATACTGAAGTATGAGTATTCTTTCTTCTTGAACGATGCCATAGAAGAACCACTATGCGTTCCCTAAAGAACATCTTATTGGTAGGTTGCTTAAAGAAAGATGAAGGAACCTTGTATACCGATGAAAGCCTTTTCTGCAAGCTGTAGATCTAACCCATGAACCCTGGTACAGAACCTACTTCGACTACAGAACCTGAGGATCTGGGTTCCTTTACTCACCCTGATGCGTGATGGGAGTGCCGGAAGCTGCCTCCAGGGCGAGCTGCTCGACAGCAGCGAGCAATCAGCCGTTCGGCGAGCTCTACTGCTGTCATGGAGCTCGCCTTCTTTCTGGAGCTCGGCTCCTGCTGTGACAGAGAGAAACATCAAACAGCTGTTCAAATCCATCACTGTGGTTCAATCTGACCATCATGTTTATGTTATTTACCCAAAAACTGGACAAATCTAGATTCACTAGTAAAACGAGTCTGAGTTCTTTAATAGCTGCAAACTGATTTCAGCACCGAAGGTGAATCTTCTGCTGTTATTACTCATATCAGACCAAAAACAGCCTATTCATGATTAATAACATGAGGTTAACATCTAATAAATGACTATAACAGTCAGCTGTTTTATAATAATCATTTTTTCTAGTAATGATTACTTGACTTACTCTGGGGATCAACCGTGCTTGGCTCAGCCAGCTGTAGCTCGTCCGTTGTCTCGGCTTCTGTGTCAGGATTGTCCTTCTAGAGACATCAAGCAGAAATGTTTATTAATAAGCTTCATTAGCCGCCATTAAGGTCTCCGTCTCATTATCTGTTAAATAAAAGTAAAAATTAAATAAACTCTAAAACTAACAGGATTTCAAACCAGTTGTGTTTTTAATCATCATTTCCTTTACTTTACTTACTTTACTTCATTTACACTCTTAATTAATATTCATATTTTTATTTTGGGGGTTCTTCTCTAATATATATTTACATACTTTATACTTAAATATATTTACATACTTTATACTTGAATATATTTACATACTTTATACTTAAATACATTTACATACTTTATACTTAAATATATTTACATACTTCTTAAAACATAATATATTTCTCAAAATGTGTCTGTCTGTATTCATCCTCTGTCTGAAACACTCTGTTAGAACTCATGTGTCTTTAAGCCCCACCTCCCAATTGGACCAGTGTGCTCTGATTGGTCAACTCAACCACTCAAAGCAGTTGTGCTTTTATCATCATAACATCTGTATGTGCATGCTAGCGGACTCTTCTTTAATTAAGAATTAATTATGATTTATTTCATTAATTCTTTATTTTTACACAGGCCCTTATACCAATATCTGAGGATTGACTTCACCAAACTGAATATATTTCTCTATGGATCTGAGGATCGAGCTGCAGTTTAGGAGCGCTTATAAGAAACCGATCCGCGGCGTGATAAGCTGTGTCTGCTGGGAGACTAACCCCTGACTCCAAAGATCACTGCTCAATAGTGGAAACACACACCTGCCAGTGTAGAGCAAGGGGTGGGTCTAGTTTCAGCAGATCATTCAGTAAAACACCTGAACACTGTATTACACTAATAAAGCCTGTAGACTCTCAGAAGATCATTCAGTAAAACACCTGAACACTGTATTACATCTGATGTCTTCCAAAGTGCTAATACTGAAGTATGAGTATTCTTTCTTCTTGAACGATGCCATAGAAGAACCACTATGCGTTCCCTAAAGAACATCTTATTGGAGGTTGCTTTAAAGAAAGATGAAGAACCTTGTATTCCAATGACAGCTTTTCTCCAGAGCTGTATATCTAACCCAAGAACCCTGTAAGAACCTACTTCTACTATAGAACCTGAGATCTGATTCCTTTACTCACCCTGAAGCATGATGGGAGCCGGAAGCTCCTCCAGGGCGAGCTGCTCGACAGCAGGAGCAATCAGCCTTTCGGCGAGCTCTACTGCTGTCTGGAGCTCTCCTTCTTTCTGGAGCTCGGCTCCTGCTGTGAAATGAAGAAACATCAACAACTGTCCAAATCCATCACTGTGGTTCAATCTGACCATCATGTTTGTGTTATTTACCCAAAAATTGGACAAATCTAGATTCACTTAGTAAAACGAGTCTGAGTTCTTTAATAGCTGCAAACTGATTTTCAGCACCGAAGGTGAATCTTCTGCTGTTATTACTCATATCAGACCAAAACAGCCTATTCATGATTAATAACATGAGTGTTAACATCTTATAAATGACTAATAACAGCAGCTGTTTTATAATAATCATTTTATCTAGTAATGAATTACTTGACTTACTCAGGGGATCAATGCTGATCTTTTCAGCCATCTGTAGCTGGACCGTGGTCTCAGCTTCTGTGTCCGACTGTCCATCTAGAGACATCAAGCAGAATGTTTATTAATAAACTTCATTAGCCGCCATTAAGGTCTCCGTCTCATTATCTGTTAAATAAAATTAAAAATTAAATAAACACTAAAACTAACAGGATTTCAAACCAGTTGTGCTTTTATCATCATTTCCTTTACTTTACTTACTTTACTTCATTTACACTCTTAATTAATATTCATATTTTTATTTTGGGGTTCTGCTCAAAATTATTTACATACTTTATACTTAAATATATTTACATACTTTATACTTAAATACATTTACATACTTTATACTTAAATATATTTACATACTTTATACCTAAATACATTTACATACTTTATACTTAAATACATTTACATACTTCATACTTAAATACATTACATTTACATACTTCTTAAAACATAATATATTTCTCATAATGTATCTGTCTGTATTCATCCTCTGGCTGAAACACTCCTGTGTCTTTAAGCCCCGCCTCCCAATGGACCAGTGTACTCTGATTGGTCAGCTCATCAATCTGTTTTGACTGGTTAACTCCCCACACCTCTGTTCTGATTGGTTGACTGTCAACTTACCCACTCTCTTCTGATTGGTCAATTCACCAACCAGAGAAATGGATAAATCATTACCAATTAATCCCTCCTACTAAGTACTCCGGACTGAGTAATTACTACTGTGAATTATTTATTAACTAATGTTTGTTAATATGAATGAATAATAACGACCTGCTGTGAATTCTTCATCTTCTACCATGAATTATACAGTTATTACTGAGTAGCTACTCCAACTACAGCCTGTTCTAAATGATTCAGTGTGTTTTATAAAGTATTTAGTATTTACTGTAAATTACTATCACATCTCATCTACTCACTCAGAAGCTGCTCAGCATCTGCTTCACTCTGCTCTGAGGAGATGATGTTCTCAGGAGGAGGTGGCGTTTCCTCCAGTGTCTCAGCAGAGACACTCTGTAGGCCTCCAGCTGTTTCTTCTGCTGGAGGCTCTACAACGGCCACCTCCTCCACTTTTGCAGCCTGTTCCTCAGTTTTTGTTTCTTGCTCTCTCCTCCATTTTCCTCTCTTCTTTTTCTTTTTTAGATTAACTGTCTGACGCTCCTCGGTGTCCGAGCTGGAGTCGCTGCCTCTACGGCACCAATTCCAGAGGCAGCTCATCTTTAGTGGTATCCTTCTCGATGCTCCAACTCAGACTGATCAGAAAGTGACCACGCGCACAACTTCACACATCTTCTCCTTTATGACATCACACACTGTAGCCTTAGTGATTATGACGTCGCGGCAGAAGTTCACATTCTAACATTCTATTGCGTCTGTGTGGCTGAGTGAATGTAGAACTACAGTTAATATGAGGGGATGTTGATATGGGGGGGGGTGGGTATGATATTGGGTTGGTGGGCTAAAATATATATATTTATATTCTGTATCAGAATGCTGTAATATATGTGATACATAGTTATTACATATAGGTTCTTCACATCAGTTTGTAATATTTATGGGGCATATTATTATTATATATAAGTTCTTACATATGAAATACACATATACACTGATCTGTCATAACATCACCTCCTTTTTTCTACAATATCTGTCATCAGCTCCACTGACCATATAGAAGCACTTTGTAGCTCAGTAATTACAGACTGTGGACCTATATGAGAACCTATATATAATAACAATGTGCAATATGCATTATATGTATGTACAATGTACTATATGTATGTAATTAGCTATATGTTATAACGTCTTATGTGTTTCATATAAATTTACCAAATACAACTTTGTACTTTCTGTCTATAAACTTGTTTTTTTTCCATATAAATTCAGAAAATATGTGCAAAAGTGCACAAAAACAAACCAGTCCATTACCAGTCCAATCACCTCATTACCAGTCCATTACCAGTTAAAATAGATGTTGAAGCAGAAAAACACTAAAATGTGAGGCAGTGGGCCTCGAAGGCCAAGGCTGAGAATCACTAACACTGTATGGAAGTATTAGTACTCATTACATCTACAGGAATTAAAATAATTACATTCTAAGACCCATAAGCATTAATATCTGGATGGGTCTTACAGTTGAAAGGGGTAAATAAACACACTGATGTATTAAAAGCTCTACTTACTCTATTAATACTGATTAATATTTTAATAATAAAGTGTTAAAAGCTCTACTTACTCTATTAAATACTGTTTAATATTTAATAATAAAGTTTTAAAAGCTCTACTTACTCTATTAATACTGTTTTAATATTTAATAATAAGTGTTAAAGTACTACTTACTCTATTAATACTGATTAATATTTAATAATAAAGTGTAAAAGCTCTACTTACTCTATTAATACTGATTAATATTTAATAATAAAGTGTAAAAAGCTCTACTTACTCTATTAATACTGATTAATATTTATAATAAAGTGTAAAAGCTCTACTTACTCTATTAATACTGATTAATATTTAATAATAAAGTGTAAAAGCTCTACTTACTCTATTAATACTGATTAATATTTATTAATAAAGTGTAAAAGCTCTACTTACTCTATTAATACTGTTTAATATGTAATAACAAAGTGTTTACTGAGTAAATAAAAGATTCCTGTCTGGAATAAATAACTTTTTATATGGAATAATGTCCCCAAGTGACTAAAACATTTGCCCAGTAATGTAAATTAAAATGTTTGAATTTGCACGAATTTAAAATTTTCTGCGAATTTCATAATAAGAGCAAAATATGAATATTTTTACCTACAACGTGCTTTTACAACGTAAGAATTTAGATGTCGAGTATTTTGCCAGACGTGGTCCAACGTTCTTATATCTAATCACAGAGAAACATCAAAAGCTTCTCTTAGCGGTCACTAATAGGCAGACCGCGGTCCGGGTCCAGACCTAGACGTTGTCCAATGTCCTAGACGTGGACCCAACAGTGTTTCAGCAATGTTTATTTTAAGCGGTGGAATGTTTCTTGTCTTTACGGTATATGGGCGCAGTATACTCACTGACCAATCACGGGCGTTGTAAGATCACCAAACGTGCTCCTCAGCCAATCAGATCTGTGCAGACAGAGAAAAACGACTTTTCTACCAGGAATGGAGCGAGACATGTTTATTCTTCCCACAGACAGCTCCACACCAACATCTCATCTGTTCTGAGAGCGTGGAGGATTAAAAATAGTCTCTTATGTGTGTGAGAACAGCCCTCACACCATTTCAGCCCAGGTTTAAAGTCCTGCTGGACCACCAAGAGCTCACTTCTCTCACTGAACAAGAGAAAGTCTGAGAGACGAATACAAGAGAGAGATAAACTGTTAAGATGTTAAACCGAGTTAACAAGAAGATGAATATTTTATTTACTTTCTCACTTTAAAAAAAATAATTCAAATACAGCCCTTGTGTTTAATTCAAGTAAGGAAAAAAAACTATTATTTAAAGTTTTATAAATAATTAATTCAGTTCAGTATTTAAACAGTAAATCTACTGATATATACTGAACGGTATGTGTGGTGTGTTGGTGTTTCAGTAGCTGATGGTAGAAGATGCTGATACTAGACTACTTCAGTAAACAGGATACACCACTGAATCAGAACACACGCTAGAAGTTATGATGGTCTCCACCAACTGGACCTTACTGAACTCTAATTAAAGACCCCTGCTCTAATGAAACAGCGGCGCGGCTCTGTAATTAAAACATACTCGAGCGCTGGCTTTGATGCAGTCGTAAACAATGACAGCGAGAGGATGTTATACCGGTCCGTCCTGGCTGCCAAACTCCTGCAACGACGGCGGAATCGTAAAAGCGCAACACGCATCGGCCGGATTAGGTCATTCGGCTTGGCTGCGGATCTCAGCGCACATCCAGAGCAGCTTCTGGGACGGATTCAAAACGCTGAACATTTCACTTTTAATACCAAACCTTTGAGTAATCAAACTTTCCTTTCCACCCTGTTGGCTATTTGGAGCGCATGCATGCGTGTGTGTGTGTGTAGTTAGTGTAGTAAACGTGTGTGTGTGTGTGTGTGTGTGTGTACGAGAGAAACAGATATGATCTTTGTAAGGGATACGTTTGTCTCTGAGCGATCTCCTGAAATCCATTACTCCTAAGAATGTTTGATGGTATCACAGCCAAGCAGTTTCTCAGGGCAGATGCTGGAATTGCTTCCAAATGGGTGTGTGGTTCCGGCCCGGCTTCCAGCCGCCCCTCCCGCGTGATTCCAGGCTTTATTTGGGAATGCCAGCATGGGAAGTGTGTGCCTGGGTCACCGCATCGTGTATTCGACTGAGTGCTGCATCCAGGCCTCGTTTCAAAAACCCTGGGAAATCAAAACTATTGGCTATGACAACAGAAGCAACAGTATGATATTGATTCGCTTGCTGCTACAGTACAATAAATAAATAAATAAATAAATAAATAATACTCAATCAACTCCCATTCTTGTGTTTGATTATATGAAATATTCTATACTAGAGATGGACCGATCAGCGTTTTTGAGGCTGCTTCCGATCACCGATCATCTTTCAACGCAATCAGTCGATAGCCAATACCGATAGAGGGCGGGGCTATATGCTATATGTTCTCACAAGGCCGCTGCTTTAGTCAGTCTGTGGAAAATGAAAGGGTATGTATTTCCACCTAGTGGTTCAGATAGGAATTGCAGGGAGCTGGCCGGAGGGAGTTTTAACGAAACGCTAGCTGGAAATACACAAAATAAGCTCATTTGTTGATCAGCTAAATTGGAGAAATATCGGCCAATCACCGATCACATATTTTGATTAAAAATCTGCCAATACCAATACATAGCTGATCAATCTTTCCACCTCTATTCTATACTGTACTAAATGTTCTATAAGCTATACTGGAATAACAAATCAGTTAGATAGTAAGAACAAACACATATATAAACAGTGTTTAATGTATAGTGTATATACATATATATACAACTCATTACCCAGAAACGATGGGATGCAAGCCAAAATGCAAATATAGAAAGAATTCAATGATCTGTAAACCATCTTAACCATATATTACACTGAAAATTGAAAAACAACAATTTCAAATATCGCCTTTCGGGGGCAGCAGTCTAAGCAGAGAAATCCAGAGAAACCCTCTTACCAGCCACCTCCTCTAGCTTCTCCAGGGGGCTACTGAGGCGTTCGGACATGTCCGGAACACCTCCACAGGGAGGCGTCCAGGAGGACTTTAAATCGGTATATAAAAATAAGGCAAATATCGGCCCGATATATCAGCCGACCGATATATCAGTCGATCTCTAGTCAGTATGAACCTAGTGCCCTCAGTAGGCAGTGTATTTAAGGTTATGTAAAAACTGGGACTGTATCGGGAGCCGCACAGTATGACCTATAGTACTGTCTGTGTAGGTTTTGAGACACACCCATAATGTTTGATATACTAGAGAACATGGCAGTATTAACATTATTAACATTACTAATATATTAATTTGACAGCCCTACATTATATATGACACCTTTAGGGCAGGAGGTTATATAGATTAGTAAGATTTAATGTCTTGCATTGAGTTTTTTGGGTGAATCTGGAAATAATACAACTTCTTGGCCGAAAACAAAGAAACAAAGAAGCAGCACAAGGGTCTTTGTTTCGGGTGGGTGTGACTCCGCAAGCATTTTCTCTCTTACTCTGATTGTAAGAGAGAAGGCTCCCCACCATGGCCCCTCCATGCAGCGCCGGCCAGGCAGAGACCCACTCAGGGCTGCTGGGAGGAGACTAAATGAAACATGGAAGCGTTTTGCACTCGCCTTCCCAAACAAACACTGCTGCTCCGCCATCCCTCACTATAAGGGATGGACTCTGGCTCGTCCGTCCTGGAAGTGGTGATGTTTTTCTTGCTCCGTCTCTCACAGAAGTGTGTGTTCCTGTCTTCTTCGTGGGGTGTTATTCTGCACAATGCTAGCCAAAGACGGACTGGATGAAAGCTGGCCACGGACATCTTTCCATAGGGCCACAATAACTGGCTCGGCATTAAACACTCCTCCACTGACCATACAGGAGCTCCACTTACAGACTGTAGTTCATCTGATTCTCTGTATACTTTATTACTCTGTTCTTTAATGATCAGGACCCCCACAGGACCACCACAGAGCAGATACTATTAGAGTGGTATTACAGTCCATTCACTGTCCTCCTACTACTTGCTGGTCCACCTTGTAGATGTAAAGTCAGAGACAGTAGCTCATCTGCTGCTGCACAGTTTGTGTTCCTCTAGTCCTTCATCAGTGGACACAGGACGCCGCCCACAGGACACTGCTGTCTGGATAGTTTTGGTTGGTGGACGATTCTCAGTCCAGCAGTGACACTGAGGTGTCTGAACACTCCAGCAGCAGCAGCACTGCTGTGTCTGATCCACTCACACCAGCACAACACACACTACTAACATCACCACCACCACGTCAGTGTCACTGCAGTGCTGAGAATGACCCACCTCCCTAATAGTATCTGCTCTGTGGTGGTCCTGTGGGGGTCCTGATCATTAAAGAACAGAGTAATAAAGTATACAGAGAATCAGATGAACTACAGTCTGTACGTGGAGGCTCCTGTATGGTCAGTGGAGCTGATACAGTGGACAGTGAGTGGAGGTCCTGTATGGTCAGTGGAGCTGATACAGTGGACAGTGAGTGGAGGTCCTGTATGGTCAGTGGAGCTGATACAGTGGACAGTGAGTGGAGGTCCTGTATGGTCAGTGGAGCTGATACAGTGGACAGTGAGTGGAGGTCCTGTATGGTCAGTGGAGCTGATACAGTGGACAGTGAGTGGAGGTCCTGTATGGTCAGTGGAGCTGATACAGTGGACAGTGAGTGTTGGTCCTGTATGGTCAGTGGAGCTGATACAGTGGACAGTGAGTGGAGGTCCTGTATGGTCAGTGGAGCTGATACAGTGGACAGTGAGTGTTGGTCCTGTATGGTCAGTGGAGCTGATACAGTGGACAGTGAGTGTAGATATATTCTTTATGTTAGGACTGATAGGCTCTGTCAACATCAGAGACGCTTGCATTGGATGGCGTCTCACTAACTTGATGAGAATTTCACAAGCCTGAGAGTTGTGTATGTCTGTATGATTCAATACATTCAAATTTAAAAGCCCATCAATCACACAGGCCTCGCTCACATATCCATATAGTTTATAAGAATATGAATAAAAGTTTTGTTGACTTTCTCTACCAACCGAACTTTCTAAACTCTCTTCCTCCGTACGAGAACGCAGAATCAACTGAGCGTACACGCCCAGAAGGACGTGACAGTACATAATAAAATTTTACGCCTTAAGAAAAACATTATGAGCATAGTTCTGTCCCAACTGGGCTGTGTTTTAAAGTGCCTGCGAAGCAGTTCCAGTTCTCAGTTTGGGCTTCAAAGCAGTGCTCGCAAGTGCCCTCTGTGCCCCCACTGCGGGTTCACACTGTGGGTCTGTCTGAAAACCTACATAAACAGTGTATACATCATACTATACAACCCCCGGCACATAGACTGTCCCAATTCTTACATCCCTTAAATATTCTTTCTACTGAGGTTCCTTCCTTCAGCTGAACTGTAGGGAGGCACTGTACGGTTCCTCAGCCTCTAAGACAATCCCATGATGCAACACAAGCTAAACTTTCTCCAGTACAAGTGGAGCTCCGAGCGGTGACGTCATGTTCAGATGTAAGTGATCAGCAGCAGCGCTCGTCTTCTTAAACGTGGGCGTCTGACTGCAGCTCCTCCAAACTCCCGTCTACTCCACTCCTCCAGATCAACAACCATCAACACTGCAGTAGAACCCACAAGAGAAGAACCCACAAGAGAAGAACCCACAAGAGGAGAACCCACAAGAGGAGAACCCACAAGAGGAGAACCCATGGAGCTGAAACGCTGAGGAGACGCTGCAGCTGAGGTCAGTAAACACTGTTCACATGCAGTGGGCGGGAACAAACCGTGACCAGACTCTCTAACTAGAGCCTCTCAGTGATCTGTCTAATGAGGAGAGAACACTGATACTCACACAGCTGATCCAGAGTCAGTGCTACTTACACAGCTGATCCAGAGTCAGTGGTACTTACACAGCTGATACAGAGTCAGTGATACTTACACAGCTGATCCAGAGTCAGTGATACTTACACAACTGATACAGAGTCAGTGATACTTACACAGCTGATACAGAGTCAATGATACTTACACAGCTGATACAGAGTCAGTGATACTTACACAGCTGATCCAGAGTCAGTGATACTTACACAACTGATACAGAGTCAGTGATACTTACACAGCTGATACAGAGTCAATGATACTTACGCAGCTGATACAGAGTCAGTGATACTTACACAGCTGATACAGAGTCAATGATACTTACGCAGCTGATCCAGAGTCAGTGATACTTACACAACTGATACAGAGTCAGTGATACTTACACAGCTGATACAGAGTCAGGGATACTTACACAGCTGATACAGAGTCAATGATACTTACACAGCTGATCCAGAGTCAGTGATACTTACACAGCTGATCCAGAGTCAGTGATACTTACACAGCTGATACAGAGTCAGTGATACTTACAAAGCTGATACAGAGTCAGTGAAACTTACACAGCTGATACAGAGTCAGTGATACTTACACAGCTGATACAGAGTCAGTGATACTTACACAGCTGATACAGAGTCAGTGATACTTACACAGCTGATACAGAGTCAGTGAAACTTACACAGCTCATACAGAGTCAGAGATACTTACACAGCTGATCCAGAGTCAGTGATACTTACACACTGATACAGAGTCAGTGATACTTACACAGCTGATACAGAGTCAGTGAAACTTACACAGCTGATACAGAGTCAGTGATACTTACACAGCTGATCCAGAGTCAGTGATACTTACACAGCTGATACAGAGTCAGTGAAACTTACACAGCTGATCCAGAGTCAGTGATACTTACACAGCTGATCCAGAGTCAGTGATACTTACACAGCTGATCCAGAATCAGTGATACTTACACAGTTGATACAGAGTCAGTGATACTTACACAGCTGATCCAGAGTCAGTGATACTTACACAGCTGATCCAGAGTCAGTGATACTTACAAGTCAAGTCAAGTCAAGTCAATTTTATTTATATAGCGCTTTTTACAATGATGTTGTCTCAAAGCAGCTTTACAGAGTTTTGAAAACAGAGTCAGTGATACTTACACAGCTGATCCAGAGTCAGTGATACTTACACAGCTGATCCAGAGTCAGTGATACTTACACAGCTGATCCAGAGTCAGTGATACTTACACAGCTGATCCAGAGTCAGTAATACTTACACAGCTGATCCAGAGTCAGTGATACTTACAAGTCAAGTCAAGTCAAGTCAATTTTATTTATATAGCGCTTTTTACAATGATGTTGTCTCAAAGCAGCTTTACAGAGTTTTGAAAACAGAGTCAGTGATACTTACACAGCTGATCCAGAGTCAGTGATACTTACACAGCTGATCCAGAGTCAGTGATACTAACACAGCTGATCCAGAGTGAGTAAGTTCTTTTGAGACAGACCCTGTATGTGTAATCTAAGGTGGAGGGTGTTGATTGATCCTGGTTTTTGAACTCACAACCTTGGTAGTCATCTTACCACTAAGCTACAGCAGATATGAAAACTATCCACTACACTACTTCGTTTTCAGTGAAGTAAACATTGTTTTTGCAAGACCAACTTAAAGATCTGTGTATATGTGAACAGGATCTGATAATCTCCTGTAGATGTTTGTATTATAGCGATAACTGCAGTACATTATACATACAGCTGAGAAACGCTGGGCCTTCAACCCCCTAAGCTAACATGTGTGCCAATATGAGATCAATGACTCATTCACGGATATGGCCTGTAACTCAGACTCTGTTCCAGGTTGACTTCGTCTGCTCTTATTGAAATTTAATTTATAATGACACCAGTTAGCTCATACATACAGACTCACTACCAAACCTTCTACACACTGCGCTTCACTTATTGTTCCTGTGTTTGTATGTGTGTATGTATATATGTATGTATACACATATATGTTAGTGTTTCATTTCCAGTCAAAAAGGACAAGTGTAAGCTGAGGAAATAATACATTAATAACAAGTAACCACTGAATTAAATACCATTGTCATCATATGAAGTCATGATGCATACAATAACTGAGGTATTACAATAATAATGATTATAGATGTAAAAGTAAAAACTGCATGTGAAGTTGTGATCTGTTGAGGTTTGATATAGAACCATATACAGCACATCCTCCATCCAGCTGGAGAACCATTTAAGCAAGTGTCTATTTCTTTAGGAAATATTTCTGAAGAGATATTTCTAGAAATAATCAAATGTCTGTGGATTAGAGGTTCTGGATCTTCCCTCAGTGAGTACCAGCAGTTTGGAGGCTGTAGGTTGAACGAAACAATGATGTTTGAGTTTGTCTGAAAATGAATGGGACTCTATGGGAGAAACTAAGGATTAATAAATGACAAATAAAGGAATGCAGGTCAGTATGTCTGTGGATTAGAGGTTCAGGGATCTTCCCTCAGTGAGTTCCAGCAGTTTGGAGGTTGTAGGTTGAATGAAACCATAATGTTTGAGTTTGTCCAAAAATGAATGGGATCCTAGGGATGAAACGAGGGATGAATAAACAACAAATAGAGGAGTGCAGGTCAGCATGTCTGTGGATTAGAGGTTATTGATCTTCCCTCAGTGAGTACCAGCAGTTTGGAGACTGTAGGTTGAACAAAACCATAATATTTATGTTTGCCCAAAAATGAATGGGATCCTATGGAGGAAATGAGGGATGAATAAACAACAAATAGAGGAGTGCAGGTCAGTATGTCTGTAGAGGTTCAGGGATCTTCCCTCAGTGAGTACCAGCAGTTTGGAGGCTGTAGGTTGAATGAAACCATAATGTTTAAGTTTGTCTGAAAATGAATGGAACCCTATGGGAGAAACGAAGGATGAATAAACGACAAATAGAGGAGTGTGGGTCAGTATGTCTCTGGATTAGAGGTCAGGGATCCTCCCTCAGGGATCCTCCCTGCAGGCTGTAGGGTAAATGAAAGCATGATGTTTGACGGCGCCCAAAAATGAATAGAACTCTATGGGGGAAAACAAGGGGGATGAAAAAACGACAAACAGACGAGTGAACTTGTTTCTGATTGGCTAAACTGTTTCAGTGGTGAATCTCTATATACTAGCAGTGATGTGTGCAAATAGCCCAGTGACCCTGTGTGTGGTACCAGCAGTAGAAGGTTGCTGATCAGTTGATCTGCAGCAGCAGGTGGCCTGTGGTCAGTAATCATGAGCCGCAGGTGTTTCTGACAAAATGACCAATTAAATTAATTCAATTAAAAAATTTTTCATAATTCATGATAGAAAAGCTGTGAATTGTGAATGTTGGCATTGCAATCCAACCTCCTGCCAAATTCCTGATGCTGATACGAAGCAGAATTCCAGAAGTCGTCCAGTTCAGGAAGCTGGACGCTGACCAGGTTCCAGTGCAGTGAGGACGTATCGCTGGTTCAGAAGACGCTGCAGGTGTGACGGGTTCTGTTTAAATACAGCCAGCAGTTCAGATATGTGAGAAAATTATGAGAGAAATATTAATTTAAATTAATAATAAAGGTATAATATAGATATTTCAGTTTGGGTGTGGGCTGTGTTGGAGGCTGTGTTGGGGCTGTGTTGGGGACTGTCTTGGGAATTGTGTTGTAGGCTGTGTTGGGGACTGTGTTTTGGGCTGTGTTGGGGGCTGTGTTGGGGGCTGTGTTGGGGACTGTGTTTTGGGCTGTGTTGGAGGCTGTGTTGGGGACTGTGTTGGGGGCTGTGTTGGGGACTGTGTTTTGGGCTGTGTTGGGGCTGTGTTGGAGGCTGTGTTGTGGGCTGTGTTGGGGACTGTGTTTTGGGCTGTGTTGGGGGCTGTGTTGGGGGCTGTGTTGGGGACTGTGTTTTGGGCTGTGTTGGAGGCTGTGTTGGGGACTGTGTTTTGGCTGTGTTGGGGCTGTGTTGGGGGCTGTGTTGGAGGCTGTGTTGGGGGCTGTGTTGGAGGCTGTGTTGGGGGTTGTGTTGTAGGCTGTGTTGGGGACTGTGTTTTGGGCTGTGTTGGGGGCTGTGTTGGGGGCTGTGTTGGGAACTGTGTTTTGGGCTGTGTTGGAGGCTGTGTTGGGGACTGTGTTTTGGGATGTGTTGGGGCTGTGTTGGGGGCTGTGTTGGAGGCTGTGTTGGAGGTTGTGTTGGGGGCTGTGTTGGAGGCTGTGTTGGGGGCTGTGTTGGGGACTGTCTTGAGGGCTGTGTTGGGGGCTGTGTTGGGGACTGTCTTGGGGGCTGTGTTGGGGGCTGTGTTGGAGGCTGTGTTGTGGGCTGTGTTGGAGGCTGTGTTGTGGGCTGTGTTGGGGACTGTGTTGGGGGCTGTGTTGGGGACTGTGTTTTGGGCTGTGTTGGAGGCTGTGTTGGGGACTGTGTTTTGGGCTGTGTTGGGGCTGTGTTGGGGGCTGTGTTGGAGGCTGTGTTGGGGGTTGTGTTGGGGGCTGTGTTGGAGGCTGTGTTGTAGGCTGTGTTGGGGACTGTGTTGGGGGCTGTGTTGGAGGCTGTGTTGGAGGCTGTGTTGGGGAACTGTTTTGGGGGGCTGTGTTGGGAGGGCTGTGTTGGGGGGCTGTGTTGTGGGATGTGTTGGGGGCTGTGTTGGAGGCTGTGTTGTGGGCTGTGTTGGGGACTGTGTTGTGGGCTGTGTTGGGGGCTGTGTTGGGGACTGTGTTGTGGGCTGTGTTGGGGGCTGTGTTGGGGGATGTGTTGGGGGCTGTGTTGGAGGCTGTGTTGTGGGCTGTGTTGGGGACTGTGTTGTGGGCTGTGTTGTGGGCTGTGTTGGGGGCTGTGCGTTTAGGGAGCCAGTCTTGTGGCTGAAAGGTTGCCAGTTTGATCCCCTAAGCTGAAAGGACACAGCTGAAGTTTCCTTGAACAAGACACTGAACCACCAACTGTTCCCTGGGTACTGTGGATAGGGCTGTCCACCACTCCGGGCACTATTAATCACTAGTGTGTGTGTGTGTGTGTGTGTGTGTGTGTGTGTAAGTGTTTCACTGACACATACTGGGTGTATTCACCAGTGTGTGTGTGTATATGTGAGTGTTTTACTGACGCCTTGTGTGTGTTCACTAGTGTGTTTAAGTGGATGTTTCACTGCTCCCTACTGTGTGTGTTCACTAGTGTGTGTGGGTGAGTGTATGTGAGTGTTTCACTGACCCCTACTGTGTGAACACTAGTGTGTGAGTATGTTTAAGTGGATGTTTCACTGCTCCCTAGTGTGTGTGTTTGTAAATGGGTGTTTCACTGCCCTCTAATTTGCATGTTCACTAGTGTGTGTGTGTGTATGCAGATATTTCACTGCCCCTAGTGTGCATGTTCACTAGTGTGTGTGTGTGGGTGTGGGTATATGGGTGTTTCACTGCCCCCTAAAGTGCATGTTCACTAGTGTGTGTGTGTATGTGGGTGTGTGTATGTGGGTGTTTCACTGTCCCCTAAAGTGCATGTTCACTAGTGTGTGTGTGTATGTGGGTGTGGGTATGTGGGTGTTTCACTGTCCCCTAAAGTGCATGTTCACTAGTGTGTGTGTGTGTATGTGGGTGTGGGTATGTGGGTGTTTCACTGTCCCCTAAAGCGCATGTTCACTAGTGTTTGTGTATGTGGGTGTTTCACTACCCCTTAGTGTGCATGTTCACTAGTGTGTACGCAGATGTTTTGCTGCTCCTAGTGTGTGTATGTAGGTGTTTTACTGCCCCCTAGCGTGTGTGTTCACTAGTGGTTTACGTCTAATAATACTGGTGCAGGTGGAAGTTTAATAACACTGCTATTAAATGGTCCGATGCTCCGGACCACCATGCTGTCTTTTTCTCTGTGGTGGGCAAAACAGTGTAAAATCACATTTACTAGTTAACCTGGTACATACAAACATTAGACGAGCATCCAAACAGCACTGCTCCATATTTCTTCTCCAGCCTATTAAACTGTCTGCCTGGCCTGAAGCTCCGCACAGAGCCTCGCGCTGACAGCACATCCAGAAAATACCTACTGCACGTAGGGGACGCTGAGGGTCCGGAATTGTGCAAAAATATGTGTAACAATTTCACCACATAAATATGAACCATGTGCTTCCACCAGCAGACAAGCGCTGCTTAATTCTGATAACAGGCTACATATGCACCGCTCGCTGCCAACAGCTCTTTATAAGCTTTAACTGTATGATTTCATAACAGCAGTATGTGTAGCTAATGCAGTCAATGCTGCCGGGCCACGTTGCCAAATCTTGCTTTCTTACACCTTGATTTACTCCACAGTAATTCTGCAGTTCAGGAGTGAGATGTCCACTGTCAATTTGAGCCACTTCCATTAGCCACGCTCATGCCTGATGGCCATTCATCAAAACGGTCCGAAGAGACAGAGAGAGAGAGAGAGAGAGAGAGAGAGAGTAAGAAAGTGAAGAGGAAAGGCAAGACAGTGACCAACTGGGAAAGAGAACAAGAGAAAGAAATAGAGAGTGTGGAAAAGAGAGAGAGAATAGTAAACAGAGAGAATACACACTAACTGCCTCTACAGAGGTTAGTGTAGAGTCGGCTGTGTGTGTGTAGTGTTACTGCTGCTACAGAGGTTAGTGGAGAGTCGGCTGTGTGTGTGTAGTGTTACTGCTGCTACAGAGGTTAGTGTAGAGTCGGCTGTGTGTGTGTAGTGTTACTGCTGCTACAGAGGTTAGTGTAGAGTCGGCTGTGTGTGTGTAGTGTTACTGCTACAGAGGTTAGTGTAGAGTCGGCTGTGTGTGTGTAGTGTTACTGCTGATACAGAGGTTAGTGTACAGTCGGCTCTGTGTGTGTAGTGTTACTGCTACAGAGGTTAGTGTAGAGTCGGCTGTGTGTGTGTAGTGTTACTGCTGCTACAGAGGTTAGTGTAGAGTCGGCTGTGTGTGTGTAGTGTTACTGCTACAGAGGTTAGTGTTGAGTCGGCTGTGTGTGTGTAGTGTTACTGCTACAGAGGTTAGTGTACAGTCGGCTGTGTGTGTGTAGTGTTACTGCTACAGAGGTTAGTGTAGAGTCGGCTGTGTGTGTGTAGTGTTACTGCTGATACAGAGGTTAGTGTACAGTCGGCTGTGTGTGTGTAGTGTTACTGCTACAGAGGTTAGTGTAGAGTCGGCTGTGTGTGTGTAGTGTTACTGCTGCTACAGAGGTTAGTGTAGAGTCGGCTGTGTGTGTGTAGTGTTACTGCTGCTACAGAGGTTAGTGTAGTGTCGGCTGTGTGTGTGTAGTGTTACTGCTACAGAGGTTAGTGTACAGTCGGCTGTGTGTGTGTAGTGTTACTGCTACAGAGGTTAGTGTAGAGTCGGCTGTGTGTGTGTAGTGTTACTGCTACAGAGGTTAGTGTAGAGTCAGCTGTGTGTGTGTAGTGTTACTGCTACAGAGGTTAGTGGAGAGTCGGCTGTTTGTGTGTAGTGTTACTGCTACAGAGGTTAGTGTAGAGTCGGCTGTGTGTGTGTAGTGTTACTGCTACAGAGGTTAGTGTAGAGTCGGCTGTGTGTGTGTAGTGTTACTGCTACAGAGGTTAGTGTAGAGTGGGCTGTGTGTGTGTAGTGTTACTGCTGCTACAGAGGTTAGTGGAGAGTCGGCTGTGTGTGTGTAGTGTTACTGCTACAGAGGTTAGTGTAGAGTCGGCTGTGTGTGTAGTGTTACTGCTACAGAGGTTAGTGTAGAGTCGGCTGTGTGTGTGTAGTGTTACTGCTACAGAGGTTAGTGTAGAGTGGGCTGTGTGTGTGTAGTGTTACTGCTGCTACAGAGGTTAGTGTAGAGTCGGCTGTGTGTGTGTGTAGTGTTACTGCTGCTACAGAGGTTAGTGTAGAGTCGGCTTTGTGTGTGTAGTGTTACTGCCTCTACAGAGGTTAGTGTAGAGTCGGCTTTGTGTGCGTAGTGTTACTGCTGCTACAGAGGTTAGTGTAGAGTCGGCTGTGTGTGTAGTGTTACTGCTACAGAGGTTAGTGTAGAGTCGGCTGTGTGTGTGTAGTGTTACTGCTGCTACAGAGGTTAGTGTAGAGTCGGCTGTGTGTGTGTAGTGTTACTGCTACAGAGGTTAGTGTAGAGTCGGCTGTGTGTGTGTAGTGGTACTGCTGCTACAGAGGTTAGTGTAGAGTCGGCTGTGTGTGTAGTGTTACTGCTACAGAGGTTATTGTAGAGTCGGCTGTGTGTGTGTAGTGTTACTACTGCTACAGAGGTTAGTGTAGAGTCGGCTGTGTGTGTGTAGTGTTACTGCTGCTACAGAGGTTAGTGGAGAGTCGGCTGTGTGTGTGTAGTGTTACTGCTACAGAGGTTAGTGTAGAGTTGGCTTTGTGTGTGTAGTGTTACTGCTACAGAGGTTAGTGTAGAGTCGGCTGTGTGTGTGTAGTGTTACTGCTGCTACAGAGGTTAGTGTAGAGTCGGCTGTGTGTGTGTAGTGTTACTGCTGCTACAGAGGTTAGTGGAGAGTCGGCTGTGTGTGTGTAGTGTTACTGCTACAGAGGTTAGTGTAGAGTGGGCTGTGTGTGTGTAGTGTTACTGCTAAAGAAGTTAGTGTAGAGTCGGCTGTGTGTGTGTAGTGTTACTGCTGCTACAGAGGTTAGTGTAGAGTCGGCTGTGTGTGTGTAGTGTTACTGCTACAGAAGTTAGTGTAGAGTCGGCTGTGTGTGTGTAGTGTTACTGCTGCTACAGAGGTTAGTGTAGAGTTGGCTGTGTGTGTGTAGTGTTACTGCTACAGAAGTTAGTGTAGAGTGGGCTGTGTGTGTGTAGTGTTACTGCTAAAGAAGTTAGTGTAGAGTCGGCTGTGTGTGTGTAGTGTTACTGCTGCTACAGAGGTTAGTGTAGAGTCGGCTGTGTGTGTGTAGTGTTACTGCTACAGAGGTTAGTGTAGAGTCGGCTGTGTGTGTGTAGTGTTACTGCTACAGAAGTTAGTGTAGAGTCGGCTGTGTGTGTGTAGTGTTACTGCTACAGAAGTTAGTGTAGAGTCGGCTGTGTGTGTGTAGTGTTACTGCTACAGAGGTTAGTGTAGAGTCGGCTGTGTGTGTGTAGTGTTACTGCTGATACAGAGGTTAGTGTAGAGTCGGCTGTGTGTGTGTAGTGTTACTGCTACAGAGGTTAGTGTAAAGTCGGCTGTGTGTGTGTAGTGTTACTGCTACAGAGGTTAGTGTAGAGTCGGCTGTGTGTGTGTAGTGTTACTGCTACAGAAGTTAGTGTAGAGTCGGCTGTGTGTGTGTAGTGTTACTGCTACAGAAATTAGTGTAGAGTCGGCTGTGTGTGTGTAGTGTTACTGCTACAGAGGTTAGTGTAGAGTCGGCTGTGTGTGTGTAGTGTTACTGCTACAGAAGTTAGTGTAGAGTCGGCTGTGTGTGTGTAGTGTTACTGCTGCTACAGAGGTTAGTGTAAAGTCGGCTGTGTGTGTGTAGTGTTACTGCTACAGAGGTTAGTGTAGAGTCGGCTGTGTGTGTGTAGTGTTACTGCTACAGAGGTTAGTGTAGTCGGCTGTGTGTGTGTAGTGTTACTGCTACAGAAGTTAGTGTAGAGTCGGCTGTGTGTGTGTAGTGTTACTGCTACAGAGGTTAGTGCAACTTCCTCCTAGATCATTTTCCCAGGTAGTTGCTAACGTGTTGCAAGACTGTAGCCTCCAAGGTTGTTGTTTATAAAGGTAGGGTTTGAGGGAGAGAGCAAGAGAAAGAACTTGACAGAGAAAGTGAGCAAGAAGGCTGAAGATGAAGAGTGCAAGACATAGGATGTGAAAAAAAGTGAGTGAAGGTGGCAGGGGAGCAATAGAAAGGCTGAGAGAGCACAGGAGTGAATAAGAGAGAGAGAGAGAGAGACAGAGAGAGAGAGAGAGAGAGAGAGAGAGAGACGCATCTGTGGAGCTCTTCTCGTCGGCCACATCACAAACGATGCAAAACCGTCCTCGGATTCTTTTACACTGGAGCAGACATCTGCCGAGGCCTGGGCTTCAGCGCTGGCTCTGAGGAGGTCTCTGGTGCTGCTCTGTTGCTGATCTCTAAGTGAAACTCTATCATTCTCGCGCTGCTTCTTTTCATCTCCTGCTCTGTTTCTTGCTTTGGCAGAGACTTCTGCGCTGAGCCTTCTGCACATCTGCCACACTTCATGCTGCGTCTCCAACAAATGAAATTTCAAAAACCACACATTCAGCTGAAGCGTCCTCTTACTATCAATCTAGCCACCTGCAGATACCAGCCTTCTGCACACCGAACACTCTAAAAGCTGAGGTGCTAATGTGTCGCAAGACTGTGTTATCCCAGGTGGTTGCTAATGAGTTTTAAGCCTGTGGCTTTAATCAGAGGTGATTGCTAATGTGTTGCTAATCTGTGGGTATGTTATCACAGGTGGTTGCTAATGTGTTGCTGGACTGTGGCTATGGTATCCCAGGTGGTTGCTAATGAGTTGCTGGACTGTGGCTATGCTATTCCAGGTGGTTGCTAATGTGTTGCTGGACTGTGGCTATGGTATCCCAGGTGGTTGCTAATGAGTTGCGAACCTGTGGCTATGTTACCCCAGATGGTTGCTAATGTGTTGCTAGTCTGTGGGTATGTTATCACAGGTGGTTGCTAATGTGTTGCTGGACTGTGGCTATGGTATCCCAGGTGGTTGCTAATGAGTTGCGAACCTGTGGCTATGTTACCCCAGATGGTTGCTAATGTGTTGCTAGTCTGTGGGTATGTTATCACAGGTGGTTGCTAATGTGTTGCTGGACTGTGGCTATGGTATCCCAGGTGGTTGCTAATGAGTTTTGAGCCTGTGGTTGTTATCACAGGTGGTTGCTAATGTGTTGCTAGCCTGTGGGCATGTTATCACAGGTGGTTGCTAATGTGTTGCTAGCCTGTGGGCATGTTTTACCAGGTGGTTGCTAATGTGTCGCAAGACTGTGGCTGTCTTATTCCAGGTTGTTGTTAATGAGTTGCTAGTCTGTGGGTATGTTATCACAGGTGGTTGCTAAGCTGTTGCTGGACTGTGGCTATGGTATTCCAGGTGATTGCTAATGTGTTGCTAGTCCATGGCTATGTTATCACATGTGGTTGATAAGCTGTTGCTAGCCTGTGGCTATGTTTCCCCAGGTGGTTGCTAATATGTTTTGTGAGACTCTAGCTATGTTATCACAGGTGGTTAACTAATGTGTTGCAAAACCGTGGTTGTTATTACAGGTGGTTGCTAATGTGTTGCTAGCCTGTCATTATGTTTTTCCAGGTGGTTCCTAATGTGTTGCGAGACTGACTGTGGCTATGATATCCCAGGTGGTTGCTAATATGTTTTGCAAGACTCTGGCTATGTTATTCCAGGTGGTTGCTAATGTGTTGGGAGACTCTGGCTATGTTATTCCAGGTGGTTGCTAAAACATTGCGAGACTGTGGCTGTGTTATCCTAGGTTGCTGCTAATGTGTTTGCGAGACTGACTGTGGCTATGTCATCACAGGTGGTTGCTAATGTGTTACAAAAATGTGGCTATATTTTCCCAGCTGGTTGCTAATGTGTTGTTAGCCTGTGGCTATGTTATTCCAGGTGGTTGCTAATGTGTTGCTAGCCTGTGGCTATGTTATTCCAGGTGGTTGCTTATGTGTTGTTAGCCTGTGGCTATGTTATTCCAGGTGGTTGCTAATGTGTTGTTAGCCTGTGGCTATGTTATTCCAGGTGGTTGCTAATGTGTTGCTAGCCTGTGGCTATGTTATTTCAGGTGGTTGCTAATGTGTTGCTGGACTGTGGCTATGGTATCCCAGGTGGTTGCTAATGAGTTTTGAGCCTGTGGTTGTTATCACAGGTGGTTGCTAATGTGTTGCTAGCCTGTGGGCATGTTATCACAGGTGGTTGCTAATGTGTTGCTAGCCTGTGGGCATGTTTTACCAGGTGGTTGCTAATGTGTCGCAAGACTGTGGCTGTCTTATTCCAGGTTGTTGTTAATGAGTTGCTAGTCTGTGGGTATGTTATCACAGGTGGTTGCTAAGCTGTTGCTGGACTGTGGCTATGGTATTCCAGGTGATTGCTAATGTGTTGCTAGTCCATGGCTATGTTATCACATGTGGTTGATAAGCTGTTGCTAGCCTGTGGCTATGTTTCCCCAGGTGGTTGCTAATATGTTTTGTGAGACTCTAGCTATGTTATCACAGGTGGTTAACTAATGTGTTGCAAAACCGTGGTTGTTATTACAGGTGGTTGCTAATGTGTTGCTAGCCTGTCATTATGTTTTTCCAGGTGGTTCCTAATGTGTTGCGAGACTGACTGTGGCTATGATATCCCAGGTGGTTGCTAATATGTTTTGCAAGACTCTGGCTATGTTATTCCAGGTGGTTGCTAATGTGTTGGGAGACTCTGGCTATGTTATTCCAGGTGGTTGCTAAAACATTGCGAGACTGTGGCTGTGTTATCCTAGGTTGCTGCTAATGTGTTTGCGAGACTGACTGTGGCTATGTCATCACAGGTGGTTGCTAATGTGTTACAAAAATGTGGCTATATTTTCCCAGCTGGTTGCTAATGTGTTGTTAGCCTGTGGCTATGTTATTCCAGGTGGTTGCTAATGTGTTGCTAGCCTGTGGCTATGTTATTCCAGGTGGTTGCTTATGTGTTGTTAGCCTGTGGCTATGTTATTCCAGGTGGTTGCTAATGTGTTGTTAGCCTGTGGCTATGTTATTCCAGGTGGTTGCTAATGTGTTGCTAGCCTGTGGCTATGTTATTTCAGGTGGTTGCTAATGTGTTGGGAGACTGTGGCTGTGTTATCCCAAGTAGCTGCTTCATAAAGTCATATACTCTGGCGTTACACAGTGTTATGTATGTCACTGTAGCTACTTAAGGTACATGCTTATGTCTGGTGTTGTAAAGTGATATACGTGTTATTAAATACATTTATTAAACATTATGAATGCAGGATTCATAGGATGCATCACAAGCCTTTCAACTGTGTGATTATTAACATTTACGTACAGTCACACAGGCCTTTGTGAAGTATTATAAAACGTTATGAATGCATTAAAGATGCAGTTAGTTTGACCAACAAAGTATTTATTATATGTACATTTTATAGGCAGATAAACAAACACTGCTTGCACTGCGTGTGATAATTGGTCACAGAGTTTATAAAGTCTTTAGTTCTCCCTGTATTATGACTCTGGGCTCGGCTGCCACAAGGGCACTTTCCCTGTTTAATGGGAATCAGGAGAGTTTTGTTTAGAGGGAGGCAAGATGTTGGCTCTAACCAATTTGTTACGCAAGTTAGGTCCTCTTGTATAAACACAGAGAGGTGGGTCCCTGAGATGTTGGGTAAGGGCTGGATCTGTGGTGAGGAGAGCCCAGTTTTACAGGACAGCGTTGGGCCTGAGGAGTGTACGTGGTAATACTGAGAAAGTCTTGTTTACAGGGTTGTTTGATCTCTGTTGTCAGGAGAACTGTAAAGGCGTCTCAGTCGACCCCCGGGCTGTAGGTTGTGTAGTGCTCACTGGAAGATTCCCACAGGATGTCTGTAATGTATCACACTACTGGACTCACTCTCTATCTCTGTTGACACCCTGAACTCAGTCTCCCATAATCCTGCTCACCAACAGGCCATGTTCACTCTCGACCAATCACGGACCAGAGCTCCTCCCCTAGAGTTCTGATTACTCACACCTGTCACTCATCAGCCCTGTATGTATTTAAACCCATGTTTGTTGAGTTCTTTGCAGAGTTTTGCTGTCGATAACAGTTGCTTTCCATTGTTTACCTCTGTCCTGGTTTGGGTCTGTTTTTCAGTTTACTGGGTTTTTTCTTCTCTGCCTCGTCTTTTGGTCTTGTTTGCCTTTTTGTCAGTTTGGAAAGTCTTTTGATCACATCCATGTACCTGTTGCTACCTGGTTTACATTTACATTTACATTTACGGCACTTAGCAGACACCCTTATCCAGAGCAACTTACAGAAGCTTAGTGTTCGGTTAGAGTATGAGGATCTCTATCTAGTACAAACAGGTTTAAGTCCAAACTACTCTTAAACTCAAACACTGCCATAAACACAGGGCCAGTGCTGATACCTAGTAAAAAGACAATACAATACCTAGTAAGACTGGATCACCTACAGAGAAGAGAACAAATACAAGACTACATACAGTACAAGTGCAGTACTTAGTCAGTGCTCCTAGAAGATAAAGTGCAATTACAGTTTATACCAGTACTTCAGTAGGTCATTGTTTATAAGTGGTTCACAAAGAGACGGTGGTCTTCAGTCTGCGTTTGAAGACCGTTGGAGAGTTCGCTGTTCGGACAGCCAGTGGAAGTTCGTTCCACCATCTGGGCTCCAGAACAGAGAACCATCTTGTCGCCTGTCTTCCATGAGTCTTGAGTGATGGCGGGTCAAGCCGAGCAGTACTTGAAGCGTGAAGGGCTCGAGGTGCGGTTCGACTTTTGACCATTGCCATAAGGTCAGGAGGAGCTGGTCCGTTCTTGGCTTTGTAGGCATCAGAACTTTAAACTGAATGCAAGCAGCTACAGGAAGCCAGTGAAGGGAGTGCAGCAGTTGGCTTTGGGACTACAGTTTTGGATTCCCTTTATGACATTAAAGCTTTCCTCACCTTCAGTATCTCTAGCATTTGATGTGTTGCAGCCACGTTGCATAATGTTTCTGATCGATTCCCAAGAAATCTCAAAGTGAAAGACACACATGGGACTGCCTACTGAAGGTTATGCTCTACACCTGCTCCAAAAGTTATAGATTTATCTATAAATCCATTTACTTTATTCCATTCCAGACAACTTTACAGGAGAGAACAAAAACTGTCTTTACTTTTAATGTAAGTCAATGGAACCAGAAATACTTCCAAGCTATTTTGGAGCATTTCTATTGGACCGTTCATCATGAGATTTCTAATGATTTGGAAAAATAAAATCATAGCTTGATTTCACCATTAAAACATCTAGGTCAGCTACCTGGCTAAGTGCTACTGCACACTCCACTGACACTACCGCTGGCAGTCATTGGTACAACTTACTATACAGTTATATATACACACAGTCGTCTGATGTAATTGTGTTCTGTGGATTGGTGAGCCAGCTTGCTAGCCGAGTTTACCAAATTCTTCAACCCAACGTTGGTCACGGATATTCTACATGGTGAATCTGCGACCACAGAGTTTCTAATCTGACTGGGATTTTTCCCAATGTTCCAAAAACTTGTCCAACCTTGCATACGCCAAAGTGTGCATGTGTGAGGAACGCCGATGGCTATGTTACTACATAACTCTTAAGCAGAGTCACTCAGGTGCAGTAAAGGGTTAACCATCTACCTCGCCAGGAACAATGGAAGGCCGAAAGTGAGGCAGGATTGAATAAGTGAGTGAAAGAGTAAGTGAGTGAGTAGACGTGGAAAGACTGCTCATTGTGGTCTCATCAGCGCACATGCATTAGCATGATTCATTGAATGGGGGCTACACACACACACACACACACACACACTGCACTGCTGGGGTTCAGCTGCAGGAGAGAGATTGATAATCCTTTGCTGGTGTCATCCCCCCCAACCATCGCTTGTGGTCAGCCTCCTAAAGTGGTTGCAGTTTCTGGATGGAAGCCGGAGCCCCAGGGCAGAGAAATCTGTTCCCAATCTCACACGGGCCGAGTGCATCAAACAGTTTCCCCATAGGATCATCGACCCCACCAACACGAGCCAGTTCATCCTCTGCACTCAACCAGCACGGAGCCCATACTTCACCCAGACAAACGCTGCCCAGCTGCTGGGCCAGAAGACGAGGTCCACGTCGTCACTGATTTCAGAGCTGTGACCAGTCACTCTTGGTTGTGAGGAGGAGAGTAGACGTGGAGAACTATGTTCCAGACCCAGCCAACAACATAAAAGATTGTAGATGAAAACAGCAACACTAAAGCCAAACACTTCACTGCGTCCTCTGTTTCAATGCCACAGTAGCGTTATTTCATATTTAATATTAAAGGGAACTCCGCCTGGTAACACTTGTAAGCCTTAATATGGTGTAATGACTCTAAATTGTTAAGACATGTTGTTAAAAATCACTAAAAGTGTCAGATTTATTTATAAATCAACACTTTTATTCTAAATATTTAACATACAGACGCAGCAATTATTACTGAGGTGCAATGCCTGCTGGGTAGATGAGGTCAGATGGTTTCAGGTCTAAACTGGACTGTGGTTGAAGGAGTGAGTGTTAGTTACTAACCTAGCTTAAAGAAAACCATGTACATTGTGTTGTTGATGTTGTTTCAGTGAAAGGCAGTGTGAAGACTGATATTAGTCTAAACAGCTTCACAAACATAAACAAGGAGAATAGTCAAGTCAAGTCAAGTCAAGTCAAGTGGGTTTTATTGTCATTTCAACTACATACAGAGTACACAGTGAAACGAAACAACATTCCTCCAGGACCATGGTGCAACATAGACAGTGCATACAAGACACAAGTGCAACACAAACAAACAAGTGCGGACAGACAACACAACACAACACAGTACAGACAGAGCACAACACAGTACAGACAGAACACAACACAGTACAGACAACACAACACAACACAACACAGTACAGACAGAACACAACACAGTACAGACACAACACAACACAGTACAGACACAACACAACACAGTACAGACAACACAACACAGTACAGACAGAACACAACACAGTACAGACAGAACACAACACAGTACAGACAACACAACACAACACAGTACAGACAGAACACAACACAGTACAGACAGAACACAACACAGTACAGACAGAACACAACACAGTACAGACAGAACACAACACAGTACAGACAACACAACACAACACAGTACAGACACAACACAACACAGTACAGACACAACACAACACAACACAGTACAGACAACACAACACAGTACAGACAGAACACAACACAGTACAGACACAACACAACACAGTACAGACACAACACAACACAGTACAGACACAACACAACACAGTACAGACAGAGAATAATAAATAATTGCCGGTAGTGTGTAAATTGTGCAGTGTGTAATAAATAGAGTCCAGTGAGGTAGTAAAGTTATTAGTGCAATGCTTTGTGCAAAAATGCTTCCCCTTTTTTATCTGGGGTAAATGGAGAGAGAGAGAGAGAGAGAGTGTGTACATGTACCAGAAAAGATATCAGTTCAGACGTTGAGTTGTGTTGAGAAGTCTGATGAACCCTGCATCCCCTTCTTTTGTCACATTGGTGTCAGAAGTGGGATCACCCTCCGTCTGGCGCTACCTCAAAGCCAGTGTTTGCAGCAGATGATAGAGGACCTGGTTTGGAGATAGTTTCACCAATATTTATGACTTACGAATCTTCTACTAGCTCAAAAGCAATAAGTCCCAGAGGTTAAAAGCAAAGGCTGCACACTTTTCAGATTTCTGTGTGGAGCATCAGCTGTCGCAAACTAGTTTTGCAATGTTTAACGTATTGTAACATCCCACTACTGGTCCTGGCACTGGACATGCAGGAGGTGTGGACACACATGGAAAATATGAAGTAAGAAAGACTATAAATCTTGTAAATAGTTGAGACTGTATGTGTATATGATGTGCCCGCAATGCCAGCTGTTTGGTGGGGTAGCAGTGTAGTGTTTTTGCTTATTGTTGGGTGGCTATTGATTGACCTGCCTGCTATCCCGGCCACTCCATAGCGCTGAGACATGGGCCATATTCAATACAAGAGCTTTTGCTTGATGCTTGAGTTTCAGTTCTTCTTCTTTACCAAGTTATCACAATATTTTAGTTGAAGAACATTGTTTTGCTCTAGAACACAGAACCCTGGCCTACCATAGCAAGAGCAAGTCATCTACTTTAACATCTACCCTGTATTGTCCAGTACTGCTAATCCTGCTGTCCACCAGCATTCTGCAGCAATCCTGGTCTTACTCAAGACAAGCGCCCTGAACCACTGAGAGTTCACATTACAGATGTACAATATTCATTATCAATTAGATCACTGGCAAAGCCAGAAGTTAGGCTTCTTGGGGTGGCGCAAGGGTTCAAATCAATATTTATTATATCTCACTTGTAGCTCATTGAAACAAACAGACTAATTATCTTGACAGAGCACATTCTTGTGGAGGGGATGACAATTAGAGGCTAAAAAGTGGTAAAGAAGCTCTCAATAAATAGCTTTCCGTTACAGATTCAGTAGCTGCTTGTGATATATTTCATGCTAAATGACATTTGAAAGCTCTAATTGTAACTTATTCCTCTTATATTCCCATCTTCATTGTTTTTCGGTTGCCAAATACCAAGAAATGTGGGAAGCGGAGTTCATTACTATGAACTTGTTTATCCTCTAAATAAGGATGACCTAAACACCACTTTAGAGAAGTTTGTGATTTTTGAATCTCCTACTAAAGCAATAAACTCCAGAAGTAAATTGAGTCCACCAAAAAAACTACAGTAATCAAATGAAGCCAGTTATACATAAATATGTTTTAATATATATTTATATTAAAGTATATTTAGATATAGTATATTTAGATGATTGCTATGCATTATAAGTTGTTTGATCATATGTATGTATATATATATATATATATATATATATATATATATATATATGTGTGTGTGTGTGTGAAGTGTGGGTCAGTATGTCTGTGGATTAGAGGGTGGGAATCTGTCCTGAGTGGAGGCTGCAGGTTTAACAAGACTGTAATGTTTGGGTTTGGCCGAAAATGAATGGGGCCCAATGGGAGGAACAAGGGATGCATAAATAACAAATAAATGAGTGCAGGTCAGTATATCTGTGGATTAGTGTTTGGGTATCTGCCCTAAAGGAGTATAAGCAGTTTGGAGGCTGTAGGTTCAATGAAACTATGATCTTTGACTGAGCTTAAAATGAATAGGACTCTATGGGGGGAAAAGAGGGATGGAAGAAAAAAGACAAACAGACGAATGTGGGTCGAAGCAACCCTGCAGTCGTGGTTGGGGGTCTGCCCTGAGTCAGTGTATGTGAAACAGTGTCCGTGGGTTGAGCAGAAGTTCAGTAGATTGGCGTAAACTTTTCCATCCTATTCATTCTCTGATGGCAGAGGTGTCAAGTAACAAAGTAGAAATACTTCATTACCTTACTTAAGTAGAACACTTAGTTATTTATACTTTACTGGAGTAATTATTTTACTTCTACTCCTTACATTTACACTCCATTATCAGTACTTTCTACTCCTTATATTTACACTCCATTATCAGTACTTTCTACTCCTTACATTTACACTCCATTATCAGTACTTTCTACTCCTTACATTTACACTCCATTATCAGTACTTTCTACTCCTTACATTTACACTCCATTATCAGTACTTTCTACTCCTTACATTTACAGTCCATTATCAGTACTTTCTACTCCTTACATTTACACTCCATTATCTGTACTTTCTACTCCTTACATTTACACTCCATTATCTGTACTTTCTACTCCTTACATTTACACTCCATTATCAGTACTTTCTACTCCTTACATTTACACTCCATTATCAGTACTTTCTACTCCTTACATTTACAGTCCATTATCAGTACTTTCTACTCCTTACATTTACAGTCCATTATCAGTATTTTCTACTACTTACATTTACACTCCATTATAAGTACTTTCTACTCCTTACATTTACACTCCATTATCAGTACTTTCTACTCCTTACATTTACACTCCATTATCTGTACTTTCTACTCCTTACATTTACACTCCATTATCAGTACTTTCTATTCCTTACATTTACACTCCATTATCAGTACTTTCTACTCCTTACATTTACACTCCATTATCAGTACTTTCTACTCCTTACATTTACACTCCATTATCTGTACTTTCTACTCCTTACATTTACACTCCATTATCAGTACTTTCTATTCCTTACATTTACACTCCATTATCAGTACTTTCTACTCCTTACATTTACACTCCATTATCAGTACTTTCTACTCCTTACATTTACACTCCATTATCAGTACTTTCTTCTTCTTTCATTTACACTCCATTATCAGTACTTTCTACTCCTTACATTTACACTCCATTATCAGTACTTTCTTCTTCTTTCATTTACACTCCATTATCAGTACTTTCTACTCCTTACATTTACACTCCATTATCAGTACTTTCTACTCCTTACATTTACACTCCATTATCAGAACTTTCTACTCCTTACATTTACACTCCATTATCAGTACTTTCTACTGCTTTCATTTACACTCCATTATCTGTACTTTCTACTCCTTTAATTTACACTCCATTATCAGTACTTTCTACTCCTTACATTTACACTCCATTATCAGTACTTTCTACTCCTTACATTTACACTCCATTATCAGTACTTTCTTCTTCTTTCATTTACACTCCATTATCAGTACTTTCTACTCCTTACATTTACACTCCATTATCAGTACTTTCTACTCCTTACATTTATACTCCATTATCTGTACTTTCTACTCCTTACATTTACACTCCATTATCTGTACTTTCTACTCCTTACATTTACACTACATTATCTGTACTTTATACTCCTTACATTTACACTCCATTATCAGTACTTTCTACTCCTTACATTAACACTCCATTATCAGTACTTTCTACTCCTTACATTTTAAACATAGTCTCGTTACTCCTATTTCATTACAGCTTGTTTTCATTCATGTACATTTACATTCCAGTAAAGATTATTGATAACATGACTTTGAAGTTTGACTTCATTTCAATACTTATAGACTAGTCATCATATCTTCTGCTCCATGAAACACATGTTATTGTTCAGTAGTAACAGATATGCTACTTTAATATGTTTACATTGTATTAAACTACATTCATGTTTAATGGGCGTATATGAGCTGAAACAGGAAGCCTAGCGCATCCCAAATGTATCAACATTAACATTTTAATATAACATTATAGTCATTATGGCTTTCAGAAGAATGGGTTTTTGGGGAGGTGGGCTAGTGCACTATAGACCCCTGTGGTGCGGCCTAAGCTTTTATCCTTAATGCCATTTTTTTCTTACATTACTTTTACTTTTCTACTTTAAGTAGTTCTGAAAGCAGTACTTTTACACTTTTTACTGGAGTAAAAAGCTTCTGTTGATACTTCAACTTCTACAGAAGTATTTTTAAACCCTAGTATCTATACTACTACAAGTTACGCGGCGAAGGAATGAAATTCATTGCCTAAACTGTACTCACACGTGTTGTTTAACATGAAGTGTTACCTTTACTGCCCCTAACACAGCAGATGTGCTCTCCAGCCCATCCCTACATGGTCAGCAGTGCCTACAGTCTGATACACATACGTACACAGGAGTGTGCATCATTTCAAGAATGTCCACTTAAAGTGAGGCTGATATTATTCACACCCCTGTAACGCAGCCAGGAAAAGCAAAGCGTGCACTCCCATCTGCAGGGCTCCTCTTGCTATGTTGCCTAGTATCTGCTAATATTTCCAGAGTCTCTCTGCAGTCCATCACCCACCAAACCACATGATACGCTGTTTGGTTCAACCCAATGGAAACAGTTGCTCTAATAAAGAATTACAGAGGTAAGTGAATACAGACATTCCACAACCACCCAGCCACTGTGTCATAACTGAACTCAGTTGGTATGAATAGACCAACATACACACATACACACACACACACACACACACACACACACACACACACACACACACACACACACACACATGTGCTAGCATGGCTGCTAGATGTCCCCAACAGGTTTTGATTAAACTGCCCCAAAACTGCCCACTCCAGAAAACAAGGCCTGTTTAACAGAGGCAGGCCGCCTGCCTGGGATCTGTAACGTCACCGGGATTCTGGGTCTCTGGAACCTGGTATGGTGTAAGCCAGAAGCTAGACTTACGTATCAGGTCACAAGAGAATCTGGAATCAGCAGAATCTGTGCTTTTACAGCTCAACAGTATTGGTTTCAGTTCTCTGGGCTTTAATTTTACAGAATAAAAACAATACAACATGAAATTTTCCTCAATTATGAGTCATCATTATGAAAATGTTCAATAACAGTATATTATATTGTAAGCTCCTGTAAAAAAACAACTTGACCAAGATCCAGTACTGGAACCTTCACAGTAATGGCTATAATTTAGTGTCATTCATGATATACTATCAGGTGCACACCAGATACTATGTGTTGAGCATTATATACTATCAGGTGCACACCAGATACTATGTGGTGAGCATGATAGTATCTGGTGCACACCTGATAGTATATGTGGTAAGCATGATATACTATTAGGCGTGCACCAGATACTATGTGGTGAGCATGAGATACTATCAGTTGCACACCAGATACTATGTGGTGAGCATGAGATACTATCAGGTGCACACCAGATACTATGTGGTGAGCATGATATACTATCAGTTGCAAACCAGATACTATGTGGTGAGCATGATAGTATCTGGTGCACACCTGATAGTATATGTGGTAAGCATGATATACTATTAGGCGTGCACCAGATAATATGTGGTGAGCATGAGATACTATCAGTTGCACACCAGATACTATGTGGTGAGCATGGTATACTAGAAGGTGCAAACCAGATACTATGTGGTGAGCATGAGATACTATCAGTTGCACACCAGATACTATGTGGGGAGCATGGTATACTAGAAGGTGCAAACCAGATACTATGTGGTGAGCATGAGATACTATCAGTGTACACCAGATACTATGTGATGAGCATTATATACTATCAGGTGCACACCAGATACTATGTGGTGAGCATGATAGTATCTGGTGCACACCTGATAGTATATGTGGTAAGCATGATATACTATTAGGCGTGCACCAGATAATATGTGGTGAGCATGAGATACTATCAGTTGCACACCAGATACTATGTGGTGAGCATGGTATACTAGAAGGTGCAAACCAGATACTATGTGGTGAGCATGAGATACTATCAGTTGCACACCAGATACTATGTGGGGAGCATGGTATACTAGAAGGTGCAAACCAGATACTATGTGGTGAGCATGATAGTATCTGGTGCACACCTGATAGTATATGTGGTAAGCATGATATACTATTAGGCATGCACCAGATACTATGTGGTGAACTCTGTGTTTATATGTTGAACTAACTGAATTACTGCAGATATATAGGAAAACAAATACACCACAGTTAATGTGCAGTACAATTACAGTAACGTTACCGTAAATTGTTTTATTATGTTTGATTTATTGCTTTTTAAAGGCAAAATATGCACTATATACTATCAAGTGCGCACCAGATACTATGTGGTGAGCATGAAGATACTATCAGGTGCACACCAGATACTATGTGGTGAACTATGTGTTTATATATTGAACTACCCTAATTACTGCAGATATACAGGAAAACAAATACACCACAATAGTTTATGTGCAGTACACTTACAGTAAAGTTACCGTAAAATGTGGAGTATTTATTAATTACTTTTTAAAGGTAAAAATCTGCACTAGATACTATCAAGTATGCACCACATACACCACATATGTGGTGAGCATGAGATACTATCAGGTGTGTGTGTATATATATATATATATATATATATATATATATATATATATATATATATATATATATATATATATATATATATATATATATATATATATTCATTTATTTATCATAGGCTAACTAGTTAACCGTAATCTAATAAGTAGTATGTTTACCAGTACAGCACTACGCCAGCCAACTAACCAGTACAACACAAGAAAGCTGGTTAACCAGTACAGCTGTATGCAAGATGCTATGTACACTAACACAGGCCAAACAGGCCCCGATCCATGTTTCACTACCACACTTTTCCTTTTTCCACATATTAATCACGGCGTTCATATGATTTCCACCCAAAATACATACACTGACACTTCTGGACGCGTCTCTGACTAACAAGCTCTGTTTTTCTCAGAAAGTTTTCCATTATGATTATCCATTATGATACTGGAGGTTTGTGCAGCGTGTGTGTGTGACATCACTGAGCAGATGTGGTCCTGTTGACAGGATACAGTCACGCATGAGGGCCTGTGATGAACTATTGGCAGACAATCTCGTACGAAGACTCGCACTCAGACGTCCAACTCTGCATTAGCCGCTGGGTCAGCCATGCCGATTGGCTCTCAGAGCATCTGCCAGCACGGCACATGACGAGGAGCTCGGCAGCCGGCTAACGTGGAACAGGACTGTGAACTCTGGACCCATGTTTTGGTGTAACATGGTGTTGGAAAGAGGGATATCTTAATGTTTTCGCTGATCTAATGTTAATTGGCTTCTCCATGCACCACCAAGAAGTCGGTTCTTCCCAAGTTTGAGAAGCTGAGCTAATGAGCCGGACTGGGTCACTGTAGTCGAGACAAACTGGGCAGATTTAGAGCAACGAATCAGCCGTTATGCTAATATTAGTTTGATTAACATGACAATCTAACTGTGGGCCTTTATTCATGCATCAAACCCTAAAGAGGGAAAAACCACTAACCAGCACTGCTGAATTCCAGGCAGCCCAAATGTGGGGTGCCAACTGTGAAGGTCGCTGGAGGAGGAATAACGACCCGGGTCTGTTTTTTTATGCTTCTAATGAAGCGAAATCTTTGTGGTACAGCATGCAAGGACGTTTTAGAGAACTGTGTGCTTCCAGCATTGTGGGTACAGTCTGGCGAGGGCTTTGTCCTGGTTTAGCATAACAATACCTGCACGCTAAAAGCAGGGCCCACGGTGAAAAGGGCTGGTTGAACTGGTGTGGAGCAACTTGACAGCCCTGACGTCAATCCCATCAGACACCTTTAAGGCGAACTGGACTTTCAGCTCTGAGTCTTATCTCCCAGCATTCATGCCCAACTTCACTAATGTTCTTGGATGTGGATGGACGTGAAGCTCTCCAGTAAGGTTTCAATGGAGGCTGTTATAGCAGGAACTGGGGACCAGCTCTATATTAATACTCACAGTGTGATGACTGGATGTGTTATGGGATATGTGGACTTTCATATATGTAATACATCGCTACTGCATGTAGGGACTTGTCAGCATGCGATCAAAACCTTGTGGCTCCGGATTTTGTGTTTATTTATTTGTACATAATTAAAAAACTTCTGCTGATTTTTACATTGGATGACATTGGATTTCTTGATGTTTCTTGATGGTCCAAAATAATTCTGATAAAAATTTTGGTGGCTAATATATATATATATATATATATATATATATATATATATATATATATATATATATATATATATATATATATATATAATTATGAAAAATACGTATCTCCAAAATTGCAACTTTACAGGAGAGACCAAAAACATACTTTACATTCAATGTAACTCAATAGAACCAGAATATTTTCCAAGCTTTTTTGAGGCACTTTTATTGGTCCATTCATCATGAAATTTAATCACACAATGTAAACAACCACTGGCGTGTTCAAATGATGTAGAAGACTCAAAGTTGACAAAAATTGAGATACATGTCTTCACTGGCCAGCAACAATATATATATATATATATATATATATATATATATATATATTTTGAATATATGGATTGATCCCAGTGTCATCAGGCCAAGGCGGGGTACACCATGGACAGGTCATCAGTCCACTGCATAGCCAAAACACATTCACACCTATGGGCAGTTTAGAGTGAGGATCCTAACATGCATGTGTTTGGACTGTGGGTGGAAACCGGAGTACCCGGAGGAACCCACTCAAACACGGAGAGAACATACACACTCCACACACACAGAACGAGACAAACAGAAAAAATGCACCATTCTTCACAAAGAACCACAAAGAAAAGCAGGTATTCTTACAAACAGGTGATCAGAACTCAGGTGAAGCTGATCTGGATAACTGTCTGTGATTGAGTGTAAGTGAGCACATGTCCATAATGTCAGAGCCTATAGAATTCTGGAAACTGGAGTTCATGAAGGACATAATTACATGACATAAAATTGTAAGTAATTCAAAATAATATAAAACACAGATTCCGTGAGCTAGCTATTAAAAATTCAATAAATCAAAAAAAAAAATACTAAACTTTTACTAAGATTTTTATGGTGTACTCAACTAGTTAGATTTTAACTGCACCTTACACTCACTGTACTGCTGTTTACATACAATACTGTTTACACTCACTGTACTGCTGTTTACATACAATACTGTTTACACTCACTGTACTGCTGTTTACATACAATACTGTTTACATTCACTGTACTGCTGTTTACATACAATACTGTTTATACTCACTGTACTGCTGTTCCCGTACAATACTGTTAACACTCACTGTACTGCTGTTTACATACAATACTGTTTACATTCACTGTACTGCTCTTAACATACAATACTGTTTATACTCACTGTACTGCTGTTTACATACAATACTGTTTACACTCACTGTACTGCTGTTAACATACAATACTGTTTACATTCACTGTACTGCTGTTCCCGTACAATACTGTTTACACTCACTGTACTGCTCTTAACATACAATACTGTTTACACTCACTGTACTGCTGATTACATACAATACTGTTTACACTCACTGTACTGCTGTTTACATACAATACTGTTTACACTCACTGTACTGCTGATTACATACAATACTGTTTACATTCACTGTACTGCTGTTAACATACAATACTGCTTACATTCACTGTACTGCTGTTTACACACAATACTGTTCACATTCACTGTACTGCTGTTTACATACAATACTGATTACATTCACTGTACTGCTGTTTACATACAATACTGTTTACATTCACTGTACTGCTGTTTACACACAATACTGTTTACATTCACTGTACTGCTGTTTACATACAATACTATTTACATTCACTGTACTGCTGTTAACATACAATACTGTTTACATTCACTGTACTGCTCTTAACATACAATACTGTTTACATTCTCTGTACTGCTGTTTACATACAATACTGTTTACATACACTGTACTGCTGTTTACATACAATACTGTTTACACTTACTGTACTGCTGTTTACATACAATACTGTTTACACTTACTGTACTGCTCTTAACATACAATACTGTTTACATTCTCTGTACTGCTGTTTACATACAATACTGTTTACACTCACTGTACTGCTGTTTACATACAATACTGTTTACACTCACTGTACTGCTGTTTACATACAATACTGTTTACATACACTGTACTGCTGTTTACACACAATACTGTTTACACTCACTGTACTGCTGTTTACATACAATACTGTTTACATTCACTGTACTGCTGTTTACATACAATACTGTTTACATTCACTGTACTGCTGTTAACATACAATACTGTTTACATACACTGTACTGCTGTTTACATACAATACTGTTTACATTCACTGTACTGCTGTTAACATACAATACTGTTTACACTCACTGTACTGCTGTTTACATACAATACTGTTTACATTCACTGTACTGCTGTTAACATACAATACTGTTTACATACACTGTACTGCTGTTTACATACAATACTGTTTACATTCACTGTACTGCTCTTAACATACAATACTGTTCACACTCACTGTACTGCTGTTTACATATAATACTGTTTATATTCACTGTACTGCTGTTTACATACAATACTGTTTATATTCACTACTCGCACAAACATTATTGTTTACATTTGTTACTTGTAGCTTGCACTTTATGGCTGCTGCTCTTCATACTTGCACATACAAGCACACAACTTTTATTTTGTATTTTTTACTATATGTATATAAAAAAACAACTTTTGTTTACTTCAACTTCAACTTTATATTATTTTACTTTATATATTTTGTATATATTTTTTATTATTTCTTTTTTTGTTATCTTTATCTATTGGTGAATGGAGGAGCAGCAAAGTAAGAATTTCATTGTACAGTGTAACTGTCTGATCTGCAGTGCATATGACAATAAAACTCTTGAATCTAAGGTTGTTAAGGTTGATGTGTTTAAGACTACGTCCAAATCCAATTTTTGACGTCCATATTGCTTTTCGAATGTCTGGACAGCAAAACATGACACAAAATCAGATTTCTGTAACTCAGATCCAAACCACATTTGGCTTATAATGCAATTTCCATCAGATTCAGATGCATCTTAGTCTGCACACTGAGATCAGATTTCATGTCAAATCCAGAGTGATGGAAGTGTTGGGATTCAAGAAGAGCACCAAAGAACCGAATGTTTGGAGGACGGGGTATGAAAGCCATGTCATCAGCTTGGCTTCGTCTTTACTGATGCCTGGATCCTCATCACAGCAACTCATGCAGTTAGATGTCTGGACAAACAAATCCAATCTGGTTACCGCGTAAACGGTTGCCTGAACAGCCAATCCCTGTTGATGGGATTGTGACATTGATGACATGAATGCCTCAAAGAAGAGCCTGGTGATTTTAGGGTCCCGTGTGATCGGGGGGTTTGGGAAGAGCCCATTGTTTCGTCGTGGTTTTTTAATGTCAGAAGTTTAAAACTGCTTGTTGCGAAGAGTTCCGTTCTCCTCTCCTGTGGTCAGAGCTACTTCACTAAGATCACCGCAGGAGAGGGGAGTATATCTGTGAATGACCTCCTGTCCTGGTCACAAACTATCTTTGTGTGTGAACAGAACAGCTTTGGTGGAAAGTTGCCCCCCTCTGTAGATGAGATGAGTAAAAGGGGGGCTGCATAGAGACAGATTACTCACACTGCCAACTAGACAGAGAGAGGGGCGGGGGAGAATAAGCAAGAGTGAGAATAAGAGAGACAGTTAGAGAGAGAGATGAAGAGAGTGAGACAGAGAGCGAGAAAGAGAAATAAACAGATAGAGACACAGAATGAGAGAGAGAACGAGAGCGAGAATGAGAGACAGTTAAAGAGACAGGAGACAGAGAGAGAGAGAGAGATGGAGAGCGAGAGAGAAATAAACAGATAGAGACACAGAATGAGAGAGAGAACGAGAGACAGAGAGAGAGACAGTTAAAGAGACAGGAGACAGAGAGAGAGAGAGATGGAGAGCGAGCGAGAAATAAACAGATAGAGACACAGAATGAGAGAGAGAACGAGAGACAGAGAGAGAGAACGAGAGAACGAGAGTAAGAGAGAGAGAACGAGAGTAAGAGAGAGAAAAATAAAGATAGAGAGAGAGAGAGAGCAAGAGAATAAGACAGAGGGAGAGAGACAGAGACAGAAATACAGACTGAGAGTGAAACAGAGAGAAATGGAGAGTGAGAGAGACAGAATATAAACAGAGTGAGAGAGTAAGACAGACAGAGAGAGAGAGAGAGAGGCACAGAAAGAGAGAAAGAGAGACAGAGAAAATACAGACTGAGAATGGGACAGAGAGAAAAGGAGAGTGAGAGAGACAGAATATAAACAGAGTGTAGAGTAAAACAGAGAGATGGAGTGAGACAGAGAGAGAGAGACAGAAAGAGAAATACAGACTGAGAGTGGGACAGAGAGAAAAGGAGAGTGAGAGAGACAGAATATAAACAGAGTGTAGAGTAAAACAGAGAGAGAGAGGGAGACAGAAAGAGAGAAAGAGAGAGACTCTATTCAGATGGTCCTCATTAAAAGAAACATGGCTCTGTTTACTGCTTTGTGTTTGTGCCTGTATGACGAGGCAGTCATCACGCAAACGTCCTCCATAAACATTTCACTAATATTAATATTCACAGCTCACTGTTACTGTTACTCACTGTTACTGTTACTCACTGTTACTGTTACTGTTACTCACTGTTACTGTTACTCACTGTTACTGTTACTTACTGTTACTGTTACTCACTGTTACTGTTACTGTTACTGTTACTCACTGTTGCTGTTATTCACTGTTACTGTTACTGTTACTCACTGTTACTGTTACTGTTACTCACTGTTGCTGTTATTCACTGTTACTGTTACTCACTGTTACTGTTACTGTTACTCACTGTTACTGTTAATCACTGTTATTGTCACTCACTGTTACTCACTGTTACTGTTACTGTTACTCACTGTTACTGTTACTCACTGTTACTGTTATTCACTGTTACTGTTACTCACTGTTACTGTTACTCACTGTTACTCACTGTTACTGTTACTGTTACTCACTGTTACTTTATTCACTGTTACTGTTACTCACTGTTACTTTTACTGTTACTCACTGTTACTGTTACTGTTACTCACTGTTACTGTTATTCACTGTTACTGTTACTCACTGTTACTTTATTCACTGTTACTGTTACTCACTGTTACTTTTACTGTTACTCACTGTTACTGTTACTGTTACTCACTGTTACTGTTATTCACTGTTACTGTTACTTACTGTTACTGTTACTCACTGTTACTGTTACTCACTGTTATTGTTACTGTTACTCACTGTTACTGTTACTCACTGTTACTGTTACTCACTGTTACTCACTGTTACTGTTACTCACTGTTATTGTTACTGTTACTCACTGTTACTGTTACTCACTGTTACTGTTACTCACTGTTACTGTTACTCACTGTTACTGTTACTGTTACTCACTGTTACTGTTACTGTTACTCACTGTTACTCACTGTTACTGTTACTCACTGTTACTGTTACTCACTGTTACTGTTACTGTTACTCACTTTTATTGTTACTGTTACTCACTGTTACTGTTACTGTTACTGTTACTCACTGTTACTGTTACTGTTACTCACTGTTATAATTACTGTTACTCACTGTTACTGTTACTCACTGTTACTGTTACTCACTGTTATTGTTACTGTTACTCACTGTTACTGTTACTCACTGTTACTGTTACTCACTGATAGTGTTACTGTTACTCACTGTTACTGTTACTCACTGTTACTGTTACTTACTGTTACTTACTGCTACTGTTACTGTTACTTACTCTTACTGTCACTCACTGTTACTGTTACTGTTACTCACTGTTACTGTTAATGTTACAGTTACTCACTGTTACTGTTACTCACTGTTACTTACTGTTACTGTCACTCACTGTTACTCACTGTTACTGTTAATGTTACTGTTACTCACTGTTACTGTTACTCACTGTTACTGTTACTGTTACTCACTGTTACTGTTAGTTACTCACTGTTACCGTTACTCGCTGTTACTGTTACTGTTACTCACTGTTACTGTTAGTTACTCACTGTTACCGTTGCTCACTGTTACTGTTACTGTTACTTACTCTCACTGTTACTTTTACTGTTACTTTTATTCACTGTTACTTTTACTGTTACTGTTACTCACTGTTACTGTTACTTACTGTTACTGTTACTCACTGTTACTGTTACTCGCTGATACTGTTTTTAACTGTTACTGTTACTAACTGTCAGTAAGTAGAACACGCAAATATGTAGGAAGGTCTCGTCAGAGGCTACTGCTAAACATCCTGGCGTTGCGACGTTTCCCTGCGGTACGCTCAGCGCAGAGCATCTGCTAATGTAGAGCCGTATCTGCCAGATGATCTGACTGTGATTTAGAGCTCTCTTAGGCTTTCGGAGCTGAGGCAGTCTCAGCTCAGCCCACATGGAACATCACACAGATATTCACTGTCTGCTCATACGTAATAGCACATATGGACCGGGTCCCCACTTTAATAGGTACATCTACACTGTATCTACGCTCTCTAAACACCTACCACATGGCCAAACATCAGAGTTCATCCTTTATTTAATTCATTTCCAGCCAATTAGGTACATCCAGTCAGTAGATATTAGAAGATATGAGACTTGGAGCACTTCCAATTTCTGGGTTTAATTTAAATATTTAATAGAAATTGTGTGGAAGTGTATCAGAACTGCCTAGAAGATACATACTCTTGCATTTGGTGGGCATGTCAGAGGTGTTACCCAATCAGCAGTGACTTTAATACAAACCCCGCCCTATTCGGCTGCTGTGGCTGCACTACCAGTCAAAAGTTTGGAGACACCTACCTGAGTATATGTGTGTATACCTATGAAGGGGTTTAGATCTGAATGTGTTGAGAGACGAGTGTAAACAGTGAAGTTGGAGCCCATGTACACAAATATTACTAAAACAAACATTTGAGTGTATTTAAATGTAAAAATGAGAATGTATATTTTTATAAGAGCTATAAAACCACCAAACCTGTTTATCAGAACAAGATCTCAGCATCTACACTATCTTCTTCAGTCCTGTTAGAGAAGCAGCTCATGAAGCTCCTCATGAAGCTGCTGGTCAGAATGTTCAAAGTATATAAACCTGCATCAGAACAAATGAGCTCATTTCTAAAAGACCCTCTAAACATTCTTTAAACACAACCAGATGTTTAATTCTGCTCCAGGAATAATTCCATACCGACTATTCTATAGTTCTGATCTCCTCACACTTATTCACTAATATTATTACTATTAATATAATACACATAAGAAGAACCTGGGGAGGTGCAGTCAAACTTTTGTATGTATATGCAACAACTTTAGAAGAGATTGTCCTTCTTACACCTGCTTCACACTACACGACTGTCTGAGTGGTCAGGTCTTTATACCTGGTTACATTACACGACTGTCTGAGTGGTCAGGTCTTTATACCTGGTTACATTACACGACTGTCTGAGTGGTCAGGTCTTTATACCTGGTTATACTACACGACTGTCTGAGTGGTCAGGTCTTTATACCTGGTTACACTACACGACCGTCTGAGTGGTCAGGTCTTTATACCTGCTTCACACTACACGACTGTCTGAGTGGTCAGGTCTTTATACCTGGTTACACTACACGACCGTCTGAGTGGTCAGGTCTTTATACCTGCTTCACACTACACAACTGTCTGAGTGGTCAGGTCTTTATACCTGGTTACACTACACGACTGTCTGAGTGGTCAGGACTTTATACCTGGTTATACTACACGACTGTCTGAGTGGTCAGGTCTTTATACCTGGTTACACTACACGACCGTCTGAGTGGTCAGGTCTTTATACCTGCTTCACACTACACAACTGTCTGAGTGGTCAGGTCTTTATACCTGGTTACACTACACGACTGTCTGAGTGGTCAGGACTTTATACCTGGTTACACTACACGACTGTCTGAGTGGTCAGGTCTTTATACCTGGTTACACTACACGACTGTCTGAGTGGTCGGGTCTTTATACCTGCTTCACACTACACGACTGTCTGAGTGGTCAGGTCTTTATACCTGGTTACACTACACGACTGTCTGAGTGGTCAGGTCTTTATACCTGGTTACACTACACGACTGTCTGAGTGGTCAGGTCTTTATACCTGGTTACACTACACGACTGTCTGAGTGGTCAGGTCTTTATACCTGGTTACACTACACGACTGTCTGAGTGGTCAGGTCTTTATATCTGGTTACACTACACGACTGTCTGAGTGGTCAGGTCTTTGGTGGTTAGTGGTTAGTTCTACACTCTAGTGAGAACTAAACTCTGGTAAGAACTAAACTCTGGTAAGAACTAAACTCTGTTAAGAACTAAATTCTGGTGAGAACTAAACTCTGGTGAGAACTAAAAGTTTGTGAGAACTAAACACTGGTGAGAACTAAACTCTGGTGAGAACTAAACTCCAGTGAGAACTAAACTCCGGTGAGAATTAAACTCCGGTGAGAATTAAGCTCTGGTAAGAACTAAACTCTGGTGAGAAGTAAACTCTGGTGAGAACTAAACTCTGGTGAGAACTAGAGTTTCCAAACCGGGCGTCAACAAACGAGCAGTACGAGTTGTTACTAAAGCTTTGATCTTTGAGAGCGAGAACATCAAGCTCCACTCCTGGATCTGAGAACATCCACAGATGTTTCTGTCAAAGCAGGTACTGAGAACAATAGACAGACAGGAAAGAAAGAAGCTTCTCATGGTCTTAGAACAGTAGCCTGACCTCCTCAACATCACTGAGCGTATTTGGAATTAATCTGAAGCTGCAAAGCAGAAGATGCTCCTCAGACTGAACGTTGGAGATGTTCTTTAAGACTTTAAGACTGAAATAAACACAGAAACATGTGATCCGACAATGAGGCTCCTGTGTAGTTCTTGTGTTTAGCTGAGAAATGAAAAATTTGTACTCAATGCCGTTCAGACTGGAAGGGAAATGAACGGAGGGCCGTCTCTTGAGCTGGAAGTGCACTTTGTAGGTCTACGATTGCAAATGCAAGCATTTATCAGCCGCTCCATCAGAGGAACGAGCCCGCTGCAGGACCAGGGGGGACTCTCCGAGCCTGCTAGGCCTTCGAAAACCTTTCTGGGAACTAAAAATAACATACCTGGCCGTAATTTCTAGTTCAGTTGTATTTAATTCAATCATGCTCGGATCGAAGCTCCTGGGGCCTCTCGTTACAAGCTTCGAGTGAAGCACTGCGAAGGTTCAGATGTCTGTATTTAATCTGGAGTGGCCAAAAAATGTTGAACGTGAACTGACGTTAGCTTGGCGCTAACGCTAACAGACGTTATCGTTACAGTGGGGGTGGGTTCTGATATTAACCCCTCCAACGTTCTCCTCAACCTTTTGGTAGAGCACTTTCCATTGTGCATCTCCACCAATTGGTTCTTATCCACAGAGGAAGAAACCAGCTTTCAGCTCCAGAGTGTCTGATCTGATTGTCTGATTTGGGCATGCATACAGCTTTTTGATCGGACGCACAGATTTTCTCAAGAATTTTTTTCCCATAGAGAATGAATAGGATGGAAAAGTGAACGCCAATCTACTGAACTTCTGTTCGACCGTCAGACACTGTTTCACATATACTGACATAATGCAGACCCCCAACCACGACTGCAGTGTTGGTTTGACCCGCACTCGTCTGTTTGTCATTTTTTTCCACCATCCCTCGTTTCCCCATAGAGTCCCATTCATTTTCGTTTACACCCAAACATCATAGTTTCATTTAACCTACAGCCTCCAAACTGTCTCAACTCATTCAGAGCAGACACCCAAACTCTAATCCACAGACATACTGACCTGCACTCCTCTATCTGTCGTTTATTCATCTGTCATTCCTCCCATAGGATCCCATTCATTGCTGGCCAATCCTTAAATCTCATGGTTTCATTTAACCTACAGCCTCCAAACTGCCTGCACTCACTCAGAGCAGATCCCCAACCTCTAATCCATAGACATACCAACCCCGCACTCTATTTGTCAGAATTTGTGATGAACAGAATTGTATAACTTATATACAACAACAATAAGTGTAATAACAGTAAAAGAAGTTTGAAGAATTACCAAAAGGTCTAATTGTTTGTTTATGGTAAAGGTGTATATGCTAAAAGAACGCAATTCAAATTATTTTAAATATTATTACCCCACCTCCACGGTACCATCACTGATATGAGGATCAGATATTACTTGATGGGTGGACAATTCTTAGGACAGTACAGACACTGACATGGCAGAATCATGGCAATGTGTGCAGTGCAGGTACATGTGACTTATGTAGAATTTGGCCACTTTATTAGAAACCCCTTCCCTGTCCAATGCACAATTTGTTCCAACCATACCTCTTAAAGGGTCCGTGTCTGTCCATAGGACCACCTATTTTTGCTTAGGGTTCCATTACCAAACTTAAAGTGATACTGGCATGTGTAAATAACTGTAAGGTGCACCCGGTGTTTCTGATAAAATGACCAACGAGTGTATGCATACACATCTAATACTCCTAATCTAAATCTTGGGCAGTAAAACACATACCACACACACAGGAACCTCCTGCACGGGTCCTCTGAGGTTTAAACACCCAACAGTAGTTTAAGGGAGGTTTTTATAGCTTCCTTTCTTAGCGCCACCCAGAGTCTGACGGCGCGGCCCGTTAATTGTTCCAGTTATGCTGATAATTAGTGAACTCGACGTGGCGAAATGAAAAGCTTCTGGAGACCAACTTTACAGGACAAGCAGGGAAGTTCTACCTTAACCGGCACCAGAAAGCACAGTGACGTACGCGACGCGAGCAGTGTTTAATTAAATCAGCCATATACGCTGCGGTCGGAGAGCGCCGGGATCATAGAGCACTACAGCTGGAAAACAGAGCCATTCCCAATTACAGGGGGCCCAATGAGACCCCCCTGCTGTCTGCTGTACTGTGTTTATGGTGTAGGTGTGCGTTATACTTACATGTGTCTCCCATACAGTTAATTAACTCTTAGTTTTTAGTTTTCTTTATAGCCAGGAGTGTTAGTGTACACTGTAAAAGAGCTTCGTTGGTACAAACTATGAAAATGACTACACGTGGTAACAAGTCACTGAACTAGTTTAACACAACTCAACAAATTACACTGACTGAAATCAAATCACTTTCAGGTTGAATAAAACTAATTTAATTGTTTGTAACCACATTAAGTAATTTTATAGGTTGTGCCAAAAAAAAAAATTCAGTGTATATTCAATTTACATGCCACAAGCTCAAGTCTGCAAGTAGCATTGGTTTTTATATCCATATGAAAAAATTGAATTACAAATCAAATCTAAATTTTCTGTTGAACAGCTATTATTGCTATTATTCTAGCCTTCACTGTTCTTATCCACAGAGGAAGCAACAAGTAAATCACTCTATGTATGATTTGGTGATATTATTTAAGGTATAAGTATATTAAATATAAATATATGGTAAATATATGTTGTATATACTTGCACTGTAAAAATAAATAATTATATTTATATTAATAAATGTAAAAAAAAATATTTATATTAATAAATAATTATATTATAAAAATGATATTTATTAATTATGTAAACATTTTAATAAATTGTATTATAATAAATTAATGAATAATACCTATTTTTTATAATTAATAAATAAATGCATACATACATAAATAATAATGGGTTGTTTCCACAAGGAAGACTCGGAAAGGTTTAAATAAACACAATGACGTATGTAAAAGCTCAGCTTACTTTATTAGTACTGTTATATTGAAATAATTCAATATTAAAGTCTTTACTGAGTAAATATAAGGTCTCTGTCTGAAAATATAGCTTATTAAATATAATAATGTGTATAAATGTGTATAAGTGTATAATATATATATATATATATATATATATATATATATATATATATATATATATATATATATATATATATATATGTTCAAATATATGCCTTAAATGTGAATTAAATTTTTTTTCCAATTGTTTTAAGGGTTTTAAACCTTAAGTATACAATTGCTGTTTTACTGTTGTTCACTATTAATATGGTGCAGTAAATTAAAATAAAAGTGAAGCAACTAGTAATCAGTACTTCTCTGAGGATTTACCATCATTTTACACTGCAGTTCTTACACCATAAAAACACTAAACAAACAAGTAAACACGTTTTATTCAATCTAAATCTGTAGCTTTAATAAATGTTTTTTTCAATGAAAGTAACTTTTGGAGTAACTCTACTTTAATTGCTTGTTATGTGACGTAATGTATTCGGTTCTACCAACAAAACACTTTAACCGTTTACAGACACTCGGCAGGACTGAGGAAACCAGAGAGGATTAAAACCCGAGCTAGATCTTTGTTGCACTTTGTTTTTTCTTCCCATGTGTTTATGATTTTGCATCTGGGAGAGGAAACCAGCACTAAAGCGTACCGAGCGGCAGCTGATTGGGTCACATGCTCATACTGGGTCGGAGTTCCTCCCATAGAACTCCTTCACGTGCTTAAGTAGTTTGGTTTCATTCAAGTCCAACCATCAAACTCTCTCTCTCTCTCTCTCTCTCTCTCTCTCTCTTGCTTCCTCCCTTGCTGACATCACTCATTACAGAACACATCACATCACAAGGGAAGCAGCCCCAGCCCCTAATTACCCAGAAACCCCCCGCTCTGGCCTCTGTAGTGGGCCGGTTATAGGAACCATTACGCAATGCTGCATCATTGCAGGGATGAGGGTCTGTGAGTCAGGGTTTGGTCCACATCATTACAGGATCCCGCTGATGTGAAAACGTTGTACTCTGAAAGGGAAAGAGGGAACAGTAGCTATAAACCAGTTTCAGACAGGTCCCGAGCTGGTCCGGAGTACAGCCTGAAATACTTACACAAGCTCTGCAGGACCCGACTGGATCCGGCTGGGACCGACATCATTTCTGGAAATTTATGTCGCTCGGGTCTGGTTTTAAATTTCACACTGAGATTCTCACGGACTGCTACTCGCCTTTACAACCACTTAGTTCGTCTAATATCGTCTCTCGTATTCTTTCTGTATTTAAATGGTTCTCATGCATTTAATATCCAATACATAACATTATTAGTACATATACACATACAATGTGTATGTATATATATATATATATATATATATATATATATATATATATATATATATATACACACACACACATATCCATCAGCCACAACATTAAAACTCACTGTCCACTGTATGAGCTCCACTAATCATACTACTGTGAACTACAGTCTGTAATTGAAGAACAACAAGGTGCTGCTATACATACATTATATATATATATATATATATATTATATTATTATACATAAAAGTTGTTGTTTTCCAGGCAGAAAGTTTTTATTTACTTAGTAAAACACTTTATTATTAAATATTAATCAGTATTAATAGGGCTATCACACTGGTGATAGATTTAAAAGCGTACGTTACGGTAAGTAAACAGTGTAACGTTAATGACGAGAGGGGCGGAGTTGAGTGTGTGGTGCTGGATGATCCACAGGACAGTAAAAGAAAACCAAACCACAGACGTTGTGGAGCTCCTCAGTATGGAGGTCCACCAACCGCCAACACACCAGTTGTAGCTCAACACTTTAGTATGTTTTCCTGGTAGTCTATAGCGCTGCCAACTGTGTCCACTCACTGTCCACTCTATTAGACACTCCTACTTGCTGGTCCACCTTGCAGATGTAAAGTCAGTGCTGACAGGACGTTGTTGTCTGGATAGTTTAGATTGGGGGAAAAATCTCAAGCCAGCAGCACTGCTGTGTCTGATCCACTCCCACCAGCACAGCATACACTTACACACACTTAATTTACTAGATACTCCATTCTGTTTTCTATTAGCATTTCACATATTATTCCCAACTGAGGCTTGTATCACTGACCACAATAACAAACAACACAAGCACAGCATCTCTACAAGCAGCAGCACGAGAAGAGCTAATGTTTTCTAGCCTTTACGCAAACAACGCTGACCACAGGACGAAAACATGAGAACCTCATGCCTTCATTTTACATTCACATGCATCTTTATTTTATATTCAACCACCAACACATGTGGCTTCCTTTGCAAATAAATAAATATATATATATATATATATATACAAAGCCGTATGTACCAGCACATTAATACTCAGCTCTACACCAAACCACAACCCTCCACCAAGTTGGAGTGGACATCGGAACACCTGCATAATCCACTACATTAAACTCTACAGACCACAGCTGAAGTCCTGTCATGGTCAATTCCTCAAACCAATGATGTCCAGAAGAAGCAATCACGAGTGGATCCCAAAGAAAACCGCCTTAGCATGAGTGAAAGTGATGTAGTGGCACCTAAAGCCAAGAGTCCAGGAACACATCAAGGAGAGTATATTTAAACATTAGACCCTTGGAAGCATCATTAGTGGCTATTTAAATGTAATTACATAATTTTTATTATATAGTTATTACCTGAAAAGATGGTATATACTCAATATTACTATTCCCGACTACAATTATCATCTGTATTCACAGCAATAACTTTGCACTACACTAACCTCTATAGCAGTAACACTACACACACACAGCCGACTCTACACTAACCTCTGTAGCAGTAACACTACACACACACAGCCGACTCTACACTAACCTCTGTAGCAGTAACACTACACACACACAGCCGACTCTCCACTAACCTCTGTAGCAGTAACACTACACACACACAGCCGACTCTCCACTAACCTCTGTAGCAGTAACACTACACACACACAGCCGACTCTACACTAACCTCTGTAGCAGTAACACTACACACACACAGCCGACTCTACACTAAACTCTGTAGCAGCAGTAACACTACACACACACAGCCGACTCTACACTAACCTCTGTAGCAGCAGTAACACTACACACACACAGCCGACTCTACACTAACCTCTGTAGCAGCAGTAACACTACACACACACAGCCGACTCTACACTAACCTCTGTAGCAGCAGTAACACTACACACACACAGCCGACTCTACACTAACCTCTGTAGCAGTAACACTACACACACACAGCCGACTCTACACTAACCTCTGTAGCAGCAGTAACACTACACACACACAGCCGACTCTCCACTAACCTCTGTAGCAGCAGTAACACTACACACACACAGCCCACTCTACACTAACCTCTGTAGCAGTAACACTACACACACACAGCCGACTCTACACTAACCTCTGTAGCAGTAACACTACACACACACAGCCGACTCTACACTAACCTCTGTAGCAGTAACACTACACACACACAGCCGACTCTACACTAACCTCTGTAGCAGTAACTGTGTGCAGTGATTTAGGAGTCCCGGCGTTATCAGTACTTATACAGCTACATATTTCTGGACCTTTTCCATAAATACTGCATTTGTCGGGACCATTAAAAACACATACATGAACATCAGCTCAGCAAAGGTGAAGCTTAACCTTCATGAATTCAATAAATTACTTCCTGATAACTCCGAAAAGACCCACAGAAGGTTTTAAGCACTCTGGGAACATCGTTATACATTAAAAGCTATTATTTTCTAGACAGTAAGCTTTTATTTACTCAGTAAACACTTTATTATTCATTATTAATCAGTATTAATACAGTAAGTAGAGCTTTTACACTTTATTATTAAATATTAATCAGTATTAATAGAGTAAGTAGAGCTTTTACACTTTATTATTAATATTAATCAGTACTAATAGAGTAAGTAGAGCTTTTACACTTTATTATTAAATATTAAACAATACTAATAGAGTAAGTAATACTTTTACACTTTATTATTAAATATTAATCAGTATTAATAGAGTAAGTAGTGCTTTTACACTTTATTATTAAATATTAAACAGTATTAATAGAGTAAGTAGAGCTTTTACACTTTATTATTAAATATTAAACAGTATTAATAGAGTAAGTAGAGCTTTTACACTTTATTATTAAATATTAATCAGTATTAATAGAGTAAGTAGAGCTTTTACACTTTATTATTAAATATTAAACAGTATTAATAGAGTAAGTAGTTATTTTCCATACGTCAGTGTGTGTATTTAACTCTTTCCAAGCTTCTCCTAAACAACCCAGTATTATTATCAGTTCTCATCTAATACCTGCTTTGACTGCTCAGTACTTCATTAAACTAAATCAAGATTTGCTGCTGAAGGAACTGAACACATTCATACAATGTCTGGGGCGTCCAGGAGAAATCTGGAACCTAACTTTGTTCTTCAAACTGAAGCAGGTAGTTTGGTTTCAGTCTAATGATGGCCTGTTTCACTTCCACTGAGAACTCTTTTGACCGCATGTTGTGGGTTCACAACAGTAGCTTCCAAATGCAAATACCACACCTGGAATCAACTCCAAACCTTTTACCTGCTTAATTAATGATGGTTAATTAATGAGGGAATAGCCCATCCAGCCCGTGAAATAGCTGTTGAGCTCATTGTCCAATTACTTTTGGTCCCTAGAAAAAGAGGCAGCTTCATATTAAAGAGCTGTAATTCCTAAACCCTTCCTCCAATTAGAATGTGAATGTCCTTAAAGTAAAGCTGAGAGTCTGCACTTGAAGCCCACATAATCCATATATATATATATATATATATATATATATATATATATATATATATATATATATATATATATATATATATATATATATATATTCGTTTTTCTAGCTGTGTTGCTGTGCAGCAGTTCAGCTTTAAGTGCGTCTGGTCCTACTGTGCTTTCGGGAGCATGTTTTTATGATTCCACTGCTTACATTGGACTCTTGTGTTTTTATGACCTCTGATGTCATTGATGTTTTTAGGGGCTTGTGAAGCAGTTGGTGCAAAGCATATCCAAGCCCAGCTCAGCCTGACGCTCAGTCTACGGCTCCTTGTGAACTTCTAGATTTCATGGTGTTTGGATTCGTAAGATCCTCAAGTAGGTTGTTTGAATCATGTCAGTGCAGGATCTTCATAAGGAGCTCCATCACGTTGTACTGTGGTGGGTAGAGTTGATCTGTGGGTGAACTGTGGTGATAGACTCAAAACCTTGGGTCTCAAACTTGCCCTGCATTCATTTCCTATGCTATTTGATGTATTGCTGAGTATCTTGTTATTAAATCTATTGAGTTTATTTAATTTTTCAATGTTCCAGGTGTATATACACAGTAAACTGAATGTAGACTCAATGACTACGTTTACATGCAGCCCGATAATCCGTTAATAATCCGACTAATAGCTCAATGGGAATAGAATACGTCTATGTATACAACTCAATCCCAATAGACTAGTCCGATTGAGGTCATTCCGATTACAGTTTCTATCTGATTGAAGGAGGTGGGTAATCCTAAATAATCAGTTTAATAGAAGAATAATAGCTGTGTAAACACCTGTATCCGATAATATTCCCAATCGGAAAGTTTCAGTACGTTCTGGGCATGTACTCTAGCGTGATAGAGGACGTTTCAACGTGGAGGGAGGTATGGACCCATGGAAGATGATATATAGATGGAAATTGAAGTTATACTAAAATATAATTCAGAATTAAATGATAATGAGATTAATTAAACTTCTAGATTAAAAATATGATATAATTAATATATAAAATTAACTTTTAGGCCTAATTATTCCTCATAGCCTTAAAGTCAGTCATAGTCCCAGTGAATGATCGCAGTAACTCGGCCGTGCGGCCCGCCAGCGTGAAGTGTGGCTAGTGGTCCGTTCTCTGTCTGGACGAGCTCTGAGGAACACGTGTCTCCTGCCTCTAACCTGCCTCGACCTGAGAGGTGAACAGTGAGCGTGTTCTGAGATGTGTATGTGGTGCATCTGGAGAGGAGAAGTGTGGATGCCATACTGGTGGGCCTGGGTGGTCTCCTAGCCGACAGCAAAGTTCAGAGCTCTACAAACATCTGTGTCGTAAGAGCCTGTCAGCACGTTCTCTGTGACCCGTCAGACATCGGGGTTGGAAGCTGGAACTGAGCCAAATGTTGCTATTAATCATCATTAAACAATTAATAATACATCAATGCTGTCCTCAATGGTACTGTGTGTTTATACGTTTATGCTCTCTCTCTCTCTCTCTCTCTCTCTCTCTCTCTCTCTTTCTCTATCTCTCTCTTTCTCTATCTCTCGTTTCTCTCTCTCTTTCTATCTCTCTCTCTCTCTCTCTCTCTTTCTCTATCTCTCTCTTTCTCTATCTCTCGTTTCTCTCTCTCTTTCTATCTCTCTCTCTCTATCTCTCTATCTCTCTCTCTCTCTATCTCTCTCTCTCTTTCTCTCTCTATCTCTCTCTCTATCTCTCTCTCTTTCTCTATCTCTCGTTTCTCTCTCTCTTTCTATCTCTCTCTATCTCTCGTTTCTCTCTCTCTATCTCTCTCTTTCTCTATCTCTCGTTTCTCTCTCTCTCTCATTCTATCTCTCTCTCTCTATCTCTCTATCTCTCGTTTCTCTCTTTCTCTCTCTCTCTTTCTATCTCTCTCTCTATCTCTCTCTATCTCTCCCTTTATCTCTCTCTTTCTCTATCTCTCTAGCTCTCGTTTCTCTCTCTTTCTATCTCTCTCTCTCTATCTCTCTATCTCTCTCTCTATCTCTCTTTTCTCTCTCTCTCTCTTTCTATCTCTCTCTCTCTCTATCTCTCGTTTCTCTCTCTCTGTCATTCTTTCTATCTCTCCCCCCCTCTCTCCCCCTCTCTCTCTCGTTTCTCTCTCTCTCTCTCTCTCGTTTCTCTCTCTCTCATTCTTTCTATCTCTCTCTCTTTCTTATTTCTCTCTCTCTCTCTTTCTATCTCTCTCTCTCTCTCTCTCTATCTCTCTCTATCTCTTGTTTCTCTCTCTCTCTCTCATTCTTTCTCTCTCTCTCTCGTTTCTCTCTCTCTCTCTCATTCTTTCTATCTCTCTCTCTTTCTCATTTCTCTCTCTCTCGTTTCTCTCTCTCTCATTCTTTCTATCTCTGTATCTCTCTCATTTCTCTCTCTCTCTCATTCTTTCTATCTCTCTCTGTCATTCTTTTTATCTCTCTCTCTCTCTCTCTGTCATTCTTTTTATCTCTCTCTCTCTCTCTCTCCCTCCCTCATTTCTCTCTCTCTCTTTCTCATTGTCTCTCATTTTGTTTCTCTCTCCCTCTCTCTCTCTTTTTCTAATTCTTTCTCTCTGTCTGTCGTGTTCTCTATCCCGTTCTTTCTCTCTATTCCCCCCCCTCTCTCTCTTTCCCGTGAGAGCGTGTCTGATCTCTTTTCGTTCTTTGACAGTTCTTTGAGGAGCAGGTTCAGGTCGGTGCTGACCGTGTGAGTGGTGTGATTGCCTCTTGGTGGCGCTGGTGAGCCCAACCAGACAATAACAGAGTTCTGAGTTTTGATTTGGAACTCATAGCCAAAGTGCCTCGCTGCACAGGGAACAGCTCTACAACTGCATTGGAGAACATCTCCGCTGCATTGCGGCTGCTGCAGCGATGCACTGAGACACAGCTGCATTACTGCATTCAGAAACAGTTGCTCTGCTGCACCGAATCACAGCTAATCTGCTGCGAGAGCTGCATCACTGCCTTGTTAAACAGCTGCCTTAAAGCACTGAGGAGCACTCAATTTCTTGCGCTGCATGGCTGCTGCAGGAACAGCTGCATTACTGCACTAAGAAATACCCATACTCATACACTGAAGTGCATCTGTATTACTCTATTAGTGAACATTGTTGCAGCCACATTGCTGGGTTGAGTAAAAACTGCTCTGAGGGGCGGCTGCATTACTGCATTTAAAACCAGCTGCATCGCTGCACCAAGGATCAGCTGCACTGCTCCCCTGAGAAACAGTTCATTTTCTGCAGGGAGGAATAGCTGTGGCCTCATGAATGAATAGAGGAGTTGTTGCGCTGCTGCGCTGAAGAATAGCCACGTTATTGCGCCGCAAAACGACTGCATGATTGCTTTCAGGGTCGGCTGTGTTGATGCACATCAAGGCAGCCAAACTGTCTGCTCTAAGGAACAACTGTACTGGAAATTAGCTGCACTGCTGCAGCGAAAAGCAACCAGATTACTGCATTTAAGCGCAGTCGCATTTACTGCACAAAGGAATGCATTGCTGTGAGGAACCGTTACATTGCTTTTTCCTTGCCGCAGTAGTGACCAGCTGCAGCGCTGCCCTGTGAAACAGTATATTGGCCAGTTAATGCATTCAGCAGCTGCATGACTGCATCATAAAAGCAGCGCAGTGTTGCGCTGAGGAGAGTAATAACAAGGTAGTATAATAATAAATGCTAATTAAATTCATGTCACTGCATTGAGGAGCAGCTGCAGTATTGCGCTTAGAGCTATAAAGACGTTCTGGACGGTCCACAAGCAGGATGACGTCGGCACACTCGATGGGAAACCGGACATCCTGCATTTGCAACCGAGATTAAGTTGCATGCTCAGCATTATTACGGTTTTATCCCAGAGATTAGTATACGGGCATCCTGCATCATGCATGCACACACAGGCTCGCAGGCAGACCAAAGAGAGGAGGATATGCAGGATGAAGTGATCATCTTGCTTTTCCTCATTTTCCTTTTCCTCAACTTTATCCAGCTTAAAAACGAACCTCAGTCTAATACCATGCAGCGCATTTAATGCGGTTAGTCAAAGAGTCTAAACAACACCCCTGAGTGATACGCTCTAGGACTACTTCCTGCAGCCATGCATGAGCTGCAGACCCACACGTTAAGAATGAGAAATGTAAATCCACTGTGATGCGGAAAAACGAGTGCGCCCTTAACCGAGGAGCACGGCCCCTCCGCCAAGTGCAATAAATGTATGGAGCAAAACATGCGGCCATTGTTCTACTGTCAGCGTCTCAAACCTCAATCAAAGACGTACGCGGCTGGCGCGAAATAAATCCAAAGATTCGACAAGGAAGCCAAATTTCCAGATTTAGACGAGGAATTATGAGACATCGTGACTGCTGCATGGAAAATCCTGCACGATTTCAACTGCTACTGATGCGTACTGGACGTTAGGACCAACAAGATTGGTGTAAATGATGCGAATCTTTAAAGGGAGCTCCGGCTGGTAACACATGTGAGCCTTAATATGGTGTAATGACTCTAAATTATTAGAAAACATTGTTAAAAATCACTAAAAGTTTCAGATTTATTAGATTTTCTGTAAAATCCCGCTGCACGTAGGTCTCCATTGTTGATAGGCATTGACCTCAAGGGCCCCTGGGCGCTGGCCCCACTGGTCTGGTCAGTAATCCAGCCATGACCACATATGCCACAACCATGATGGCGTTTCCATTAGGGTCTAGTCCTATACAATCTGAGGTAGGTGTGTTAGTGCACACTGGCCTGCAAAGCCACCCTGCTGCCACTGGGCACTGAGCCAGTTTCGCTCGGAGTGACCAGACCCATCGCTGCTGTTGTTTTCCACCAAACACTGACTGCTTTCACCACTAACCAAACCTCCTCCACGGGAAGTTCAAAAGGGGGCCGACACAACACCGGCTATGGCACCACCAGACTGAAACCATCAAGCGAATCAAAGTGAACGCTGTTGCTTTTCAGGCCGGTCTGGAAAACAGGTCCGGAATTCATGTGGGATGGAGAAATTAGCTCTTTGATGTTCTTTGATAACCCTCTTTTAGCCCCCCGTGGATTCATGAAACCCCACTTACAGAGTTTAGTTGAATTATTTCCTACGTTTCTCTTAATGGAAGCAGAGAATTCAGATCCTAAACTTCATGTAATGTTGTGTTTGTAAGAAGAAAAATAGATTTTATAGTGAGTGAAATGTTTATACATACATTAATCCACAGTGTTATTGTAATTAGTGGGAAAGTAATCATTAAAAATAACATAATTAATTTTTATGTATATTTTGGGTTTTCCTGCATGCTTGTATTTATAATATGTATGTATAGCATCAGCAGGCAATACCGTATACAAACAAATCTAGCTAGTGAGCATCTGAGGCTTAAATATTCATACATAGTTACATAGTTATATAGCATGATGCTGTTGTTTATCGTAATAGCACAACACTGTTTATGAACATACACACCTATCTGAATATATATAAACACCACGGTCAGGATGAGAGACCCACAGACCAACTGTTCACGCTACAATACTCACTCCTACTGAGTGCACGAGGGTGAAGCAGCTCGTTCACCAGTTTTCTTGTTCCACCTTAAACAGTGCAGCAGGAGCCAGAACGTACTTGCACCTCCATTTAAGGTGGAAACAGGAGAACTGGTGAAGGAGAAGCTGAGCTGATGGTGCTGGTGGTCAGTAGGAGAGAGTATTGTAGTGTGTAAGGGTGATCTGGGGGTGAACACTGGTGGTCAGTAGGAGAGAGTATTGTAGTGTGTAAGGGTGATCTGGGGGTGAACACTGGTGGTCAGTAGGAGTGAGTATTGTAGTGAGTAAGGGTGATCTGGGGTGAACAATGGTGGTCAGTAGGAGTGAGTATTGTAGTGAGTAAGGGTGATCTGGGGTGAACAATGGTGGTCAGTAGGAGTGAGTATTGTAGTGTGTAAGGGTGATCTTGGGCTGAACACTGGTGGTCAGTAGGAGAGAGTATTGTAGTGTGTAAGGGTGATCTGGGGGTGAACACTTGTGGTCAGTAGGCGTGAGTATTGTAGTGTGTAGGGGTGATCTGGGGGTTAACACTGGTGGTCAGTAAGAGTGAGTATTGTAGTGTGTAAGGGTGATCTGGGGGTGAACACTGGTGGTCAGTAGGAGTGAGTATTGTAGTGTGTAAGGGTGATCTGGGGGTGAACACTGGTGGTCAGTATGAGAGAGTATTGTAGTGTGTAAGGGTGATCTGGGGGTTAACACTGGTGGTCAGTAAGAGTGAGTATTGTAGTGTGTAAGGGTGATCTGGGGGTGAACACTGGTGGTCAGTAGGAGTGAGTATTGTAGTGTGTAAGGGTGATCTGGGGGTGAACACTGGTGGTCAGTAGGAGAGAGTATTGTAGTGTGTAAGGGTGATCTGGGGGTTAACACTGGTGGTCAGTAAGAGTGAGTATTGTAGTGTGTAAGGGTGATCTGGGGGTGAACGCTGGTGGTCAGTAGGAGTGAGTATTGTAGTGAGTAAGGGTGATCTGGGGGTGAACACTGGTGGTCAGTAGGAGTGAGTATTGTAGTGTGTGAGGGTGATCTGGGGATGAACAATGGTGGTCAGTAGGAGTGAGTATTGTAGTGTGTAAGGGTGATCTGGGGGTGAACACTGGTGGTCAGTAGGAGTGAGTATTGTAGTGTGTAAGGGTGATCTGGGGGTGAACACTGGTGATCAGTAGGAGTGAGTATTGTAGTGTGTAAGGGTGATCTTGGGCTGAACACTGGTGGTCAGTAGGAGTGAGTATTGTACTGTGTAAGGGTGATCTGGGGGTGAACACTGGTGGTCAGTAGGAGTGAGTATTGTAGTGTGTAAGTGTGATCTGGGGGTGAACACTGGTGATAGATTTAAAAGCGTACGTTACGGTAAGTAAACAGCGTAACGTTAATGACGAGAGGGGCGGAGTTGAGTGGGAGGTGCTGGTTGATCCAAAGGACAGTAAAAGAAAACCAAACCACAGACGTTGTGGAACTCCTCAGTATGGAGGTCCACCAACCGCCTACACACCAGTTGTAGCTCAACACTTTAGTATGTTATGACATTTATTATTATTAACTTGAGTGTAACTGCATTTTTAGTTATTATTAATATGTAATAACACAAGAGAGAATATGCTATAACTATAAATATACTCTTATGTAATTACACACAGCAAAAAATATATTGTTACACAATTTATAAACACATCTAATTACATAACCTGCTGTACTCCAGCTATAACTGTGGATACATCACTAGTAGTTACATGTGTTGTTCATGTATAACAACAAAGTTATTACAGACTCTTAATCTAAAGTGGGATCAATTGTTTAGAGATTAAAGTGTAACTGAAAAGTATATCGTTGCTGTTAAAAAGCTTCAACTCAGCAGTACAGTTAAATTTTTACTTTGCTACTCCTCCATTCACCAAGAGATAAAGATAACAAAAAATAATAATAATAAAAATATATACAAAATATATAGAGTATAATAATATAAGATGAAGTAAATAAAATAAAAAAATAAAGAATAAATGTTACATGTGTCTTTATGTGCAAATATGAAGATTAATACATACATTAATAAATATTAATTTATTAATAAAAAATGTAATAATAAGTGGGCCAATAGAAATCCTCCAGAGATATACCAAATGCCCTATTTGAAACATACATGTGTCTAAATATTTGTGAAATCAAAAGAAATAACAAATAATTAGTAATAATAATAATAAATCTAATCAATATAAGCTCTTTCAAACTCATCTGTGTATTAACGTAGTGTGAAGACTGAAGAAGGTTCTTGTGTTCTACTGTGAGTGTGAGTGTGTTTGGACGTGCTTTGTCTTTTAAAGTGGAGGAAATCTGATCTGCCTGCCGAAAGATCTTATCCTATAGTCTGAGTGTTAACACTAGAGCTCAGTACCGTTACTATAGTTATCCAAACACTGAGATACACACAGTTTACACAGTAAACCTCTTACACACACACACACACACACGCTGTGATATAATAGGAATTTGCTTTTGTTTAAAACATGTTCGTTTATATAAATGTCAGGACGAGTGAGGCTGATTTCTGCTGTACTTACGCTTGTTTAATATAAGATTCACAAATATTTAGACACGTACACACACATTATAAATAGTTCGTTTGGTTTCGCATAAATTTTGCATCACTGCACACACAAATTAGATCTTCATGTCTTGTGTAATAGAAACTAAATGCAATATATATATATATATATATATATATATATATATATATATATATATATATATATATATATATATATATATATATATTTAGTTTTTGAGGTCGATTCCAATCGCTGATCACCTCCCAGCGCGATCGGCCAATAGATAAATAGATGTAGTTATTATCGCAAGCAAGTCATGAAACATAGTCTAAACTGGTTTATTACCATTTTTAACAAGCTCATATAAAACAGAATAATATTTTAAACAAAATTATCAGTAAATAAACAAAGTAAATCAAATTAATATCATCAATACTTCAATCATTACATTTAGACCCTTAATTTAAAACTAAAAAAGTTAATTAAATAAATACAGTAAAACCAGCAATCATTAAACTCAGACTCTGTTATTTTAAACTAAATCTGTAATCATTAAATGTAGAATATTGAATTGTTGCTGCTGTTCTGTTTGTACCGGTCAGATCTGGTCTGATGAGTCTGTGTCACATAGGGTAAACACTGCCAGACGGACGACATACTTTTTTATCAGAGCATGCTTTTATTGGCCGATCACCGATCACATATTTTGATTAAAAATCGCCTGATACCGATACATAGCTGATCAATCCTTTCATCTCTAATATATAGGCGTATGGATCTGACTGCTATGCCTACAAGTGGTGTGTTACAAGTATATCCTATAATTATTATATGCAGTCGTCCGATCACCGATCACATATGTTCATTAAAAATACCAATACATAGCCGATCAATCCTTCCATCTCTAATATATAAATATATATATATATATATATATATATATATATATATATATATATATATATATATATATATATATATACACACACATATATGTATATATGGTTCTGCTAAGCCTGCGTGTGGTGTGTTACAAGTATATCCTATAAGCATTATATTCAGTATATATTGTGTGTGTATATATGTACAGCATATGTTGTATATATATATATATATATATATATATATATATATATATATATATATATATATATATATATAATAGTACATCCCATAAGTATTACATACAGCATATGTTATATATATATATATATATATATATATATATATATATATATATATATATATATATATATATATAAAACATATGCTTATATATATATATTTATATATTTATATATATTTATATATTTATATATTTATAAGCATATATATAAATAAATATATATATATATTTATTTATTTTTTTCATTACCTTACATTGGAAGTAAAGAGCTTTTGAGCCAAAAATTGTGCTTAATAGCCAAAACACATCTGCAGTGCTCAACACTAACTGACAAACGCTGGACAAATCCCTTACATTCAGGAATAACAACAAGTTCCCAAAATAAACAATATAAATATAACACTCAAACCCCAATCGCCATATTCAGGCCAGACAGGGGGTTGTGGGGGGGGTATGAGCCACCGCCATGGCGACCTCTCGCACCTTCACCTTATGCCTCATTTCTGATTACGGCAGAGTCAGCGAGACGTCCCGTTTATTCAGCAAACAAAAAAACACATTAAACCGTCCGGCTGCCGAGGACGGCTGGGGGATCCGGAGCGCTGCTGAGAAGCACTTCATTTCTATCATAACCTTAAACAAACAGGCGGCGAAGGAATTCGGGCTGAAAGCGAGCTCGTCGGGCCCGGAGCACACGTATCTCTGCGTCCGTCCAACACAAACAGCGGAAAGGAGCAGCGAACGCCTCTCAGATCACAGCGTCCAGCCATAGGCAGCTAAAAATTATTAGCCTACATTTCAATAAAGCTGTTATTCTAATGGCAGAAAGTGCTAAGCGCTGATATTCTCAAAGCCGTCTGGGTATTTCCTCCCCTCTCCTCCTCATCCAGGCTGACATGAGCCGTCCTGGTGTCCCTGAGAGGGAAAGATTTACAGCCCAGCTGAATTTTCCACCGCGCTACAGGCTAACTGAGACGCGAACCATGCCAACTAGCACTCGTGTGTTTTTCACACATATATTAGCCGCTCGTTTTTACTCCACCTCGTTTTCATTCTTCGCCTAAATTGCCTGTAACTACTGGATTCACAACCACTGACCAATCAGGTTAGCAGGAAATCTCCCAGTCCTCTCAATGGGCAGTCCAGGCCTGCAGCTAACTCATGATGAATGTCAGAATGTTAGTGATCTATTGCTGAGAGTTTAAACTACTGCTAATGCTAGTGCTATAAATGTGCTACTGCTTGCACTGTTTGCTAGTGATACTGTTTGATCTGATAGTGCTAAATTATATCTGTTCTACTGCTCGTACTGTAAGCTAGAACTACTGCCAGTGCTAATAGTATAAGGTAGAGCTACAGCCAGTGCTCATACTATAGGCTAAAGTTACTTCCAGTGCTCATACTATAAGCTAGAGCTACAGCCAGTGCTCATACTATAAGCTAGAGCTACTGCCAGTGCTCATACTATAGGCTAAAGTTACTTCCAGTGCTCATACTATAAGCTAGAGCTACAGCCAGTGCTCATACTATAAGCTAGAGCTACTGCCAGTGCTCATACTATAGGCTAAAGTTACTGCCAGTGCTCATACTATAAGCTAGAGCTACAGCCAGTGCTCGTACTGTAAGCTAGAGCTACTGCCAGTGCTAATAGTATAAGCTAGAGCTACTGCCAGTGTTCATACTATAAGCTAGAGCTATAGCCAGTGCTCATACTATAAGCTAGAGCTACAGCCAGTGCTCATACTATAAGCTAGAGCTACTGCCAGTGCTCATACTATAAGCTAGAGCTACAGCCAGTGCTCATACTATAAGCTAGAGCTACTGCCAGTGCTCATACTATAAGCTAGAGCTACAGCCAGTGCTCATACTATAAGCTAGAGCTACAGCCAGTGCTCATACTATAGGCTAAAGTTACTGCCAGTGCTCATACTATAAGCTAGAGCTACAGCCAGTGCTCATACTATAAGCTAGAGCTACAGCCAGTGCTCATACTATAGGCTAAAGTTACTGCCAGTGCTCATACTATAAGCTAGAGCTACTGCAGTGCTCATACTATTATCTACAGCTATTGCCAGCGCTCATACTATAATCTAGAGCTACTGCCAGTGGTCATACTATTATCTACAGCTATTGCCAGTGCTCATACTATAATCTAGAGCTACTGCCAGTGGTCATACTATAATCTAGAGCTACTGCCAGTTCTCATACTATAATCTAGAGCTACTGCCAGTGCTCATACTATAATCTAGAGCTACTGCCAGTTCTCATACTATAAGCTAGAGCTACTGCCAGTTCTCATACTATAATTGAGAGCTACTGCCAGTTCTCATACTATAAGCTAGAGCTGCAGCCAGTGCTGTACCACATGTGTTCTATTGCTTGTACTGTATGCTTGAGCTACTGCCAGTGCTATATTACAGGTGATCTACTGTTCATACAGGAAGCTAGAGCTGCTGTCGGTGCTCTATTACAGGTGTGCCTCTGCTCATACTATAAGCTAGAGCTACTTGTGGTGCTCTATTACAGGTGTTCTACTACAAGTACTAAAAGCTCGGGCTACCTGTACTACTGTATAACTGTAAGCTAGCACTATGTTCCGGATGTGCTATCCATTTCCCCCTCAAGCTGTGTTGTGCTGGTGCCTACACGGAGAACCGGAGATCCAGCTTACAGTTTGTGTGAAGTCTACATCAAAAGTGCTGTACTGGGTATAAATCTACACAAGAATGTAGTGCATGTGTGTTGGACTGTAAGTGCGTGTCAGTGTGACAGAAGAAAGGGAAGAGTTTAAGAAAGAGATATGTGTTTATGAGAGGAGAGTGAGAGAGAGTGAGAGAGTGAGAGAGGCGGGGGGTGTTGCAGGCCAGCGTCTGTAAGCAGTTAGTTATCATAGCTCTGGTGAGGAACAGGGCCTCTGCTTCATGTGGCTTCTGTGATGAAGCCAAACTATTCAGCACTGCAACTCCAGCCACTTTAAAGCTCAAAGCTTCTGCAGGGATACAACACCCCCCACCCCATCACCCCCCGGCCCTCGACCTCAGCCCCCCCCCCCCCCCCCCCCCCGACTCAAATTCAATCTCTTCCCCTCTCCTAGCGTGATTTATTTCCTTTTATTAGTACTTTTTTATTCTATCTATCTATCTATCTATCTATCTATCTATCTATCTATCTATCTATCTGTCTATCTGTCTGTCTGTCTATTTGTCTGTCTCTGTCTGTCTGTCTATCTATCTATCTATCTATCTATCCGTCTGTCTGTCTGTGTGTCTATTTGTCTGTCTCTGTCTGTCTGTCTGTCTATCTATCTATCTGTCGTCTATCTTTCTAGCTGTCCACTTGTCTATCTATCTATCTATCTATCTATCTATCTATCTATCTATCTATCTATCTATCTATCTATCCTTCTATCTATCTATCTATCTATCTATCTATCTATCTATCTATCTATCTATCTATCTATCTATCTAGCAGTGGCAGGTATGGGAAGGGAAGCCTTGCTGATGAGAGAGGTCAACAGAGAATGGCTAGACTTGTCTAAGCTGACAGAAAGTCTCATACACAACATGTATAACCCAGAGGCAGACGGGCTGCAGCAGCAGATGATCACATCAGGTTCCACTTCTGGCAGCCAACAACAAAAAAGCTGAGGCTGTAGGAGTTCGGGTCACAATTTGGTGCCAACAGCAAAATCCATGCACCCACCCTGCCTTGCGTGAACAGTCCAGGCTGGTGGAGGTGGTGTGATGGTGTGGGGAGTGCTATCTCAGCACACTTTGAGCCCATTGGTTGAATGCCTCCGCCTATTTGAGTACTGCTGCGCGATGACGTATGCACCATCACAGAGTAAACGTGGTCTCGGACTGGTGTCATGACGAAGGGTTTGATGTTCTTCAGTGGCTTTTCCAGTAGAACACCTCAGAGACATGATTGATTCACAGCATCAGAGTGAAGCTCAAAGTCAACATGGACCAGAATCTCAAAGGAATGTTTCTAAAATCTCGTGGAATCTATGCCATAAAGAACCGAGGCTGCTCTGGGAGCAAACCGAGGTCGTACCCATATTAGTACAGTGCTCCTAATAAAGTGCTCAGTGAGTAGATATGAGTATTTATTTTTAAACCAAACTCCAAAAAACAATACCGTTCAATAGTTTCAGCTTTTAAACAATAAAAAAACAAAACAGGAAATTTGAAACCTCAGCAAAAAGTCTTGTTTGTCTCCGTTTCTTTCTCTTTTGGTTGTAAAGTCTCAGTGGAGCACTCGGAGTAGTGCGTCTAGGCTGCAGCCCCATGATGCATTGCTGCCAGTGCTTTGAACTGCATGAATAAAGGCTGAATAGCGCGCCAGGCCGAGCGCTGATGCCGCCGTTCATCTGTCACACTGCACACGCTGACCTGAGTGTTTGAGTTGGCCTCAGGCCACTGCATGTGGTAGCAGTAAGATTCTCTCTCTCTCTCTCTCTCTCTCTCTCTCTCTCTCTCTCTCTCTCTCTGGATCTGTCGTTGGTGGAGGTTTAATAAAAAGTCTGGATGAGGAGAGCGGAGCTAATTTCACACGTGTCGTATCTCTGCTGTATCTTTCCACTACTGCCGGCCAGACACACACACACACACACACACACACACACACACACACACACACACACACACACACACACACACAGACAGTCATGTGAGTGTGTGCATTTAGAAAGTCTGGGAAAAGGATTTAAATGTATTGTGAGAAAGAGAGTGACAGACAGAGAGTGAGAGAGAGTGAGAGAGAGATGGAGATTGGATAAGTCTGCAGCTGAAAGGCAGATCCATCCAGTGGATAGAACACGTGATGATCCTGTATATGCACTTTTATTGTATGACCGCATCATCATCATCTGATTCAGATATAAACAATGCATTAATCAAACCTTAATGTCTTTAATTATCAATAATAATCAAAAATGTTTTAATGCTGTCCACATATTTTCATAAAGTGACCCACAGTCGTACATACAAAACCCATAATACTACAGACTAAACCCACAGTAGTACAGATTAAACCCATAATACTACAGACTAAACCCACAGTCGTACATACAAAACCCATAATACTACAGACTAAACCCACAGTAGTACAGATTAAACCCATAATACTACAGACTAAACCCACAGTCGTACATACAAAACCCATAATACTACAGACTAAACCCACAGTCGTACATACAAAACCCATAATACTACAGACTAAACCCACAGTAGTACAGATTAAACTCATAATACTACAGACTAAACCCACAGTCGTACATACAAAACCCATAATACTACAGACTAAACCCACAGTCGTACATACAAAACCCATAATACTACAGACTAAACCCACAGTAGTGCACACTAAACCCACAGTAGTGCAGATTAAACCCACAGTAGTGCAGACTAAACCCACAGTAGTGCACACTAAACCCACAGTAGTGCAGATTAAACCCACAGTAGTGCAGACTAAACCCACAGTAGTGCACACTAAACCCACAGTAGTGCAGACTAAATCCATAGTGGTACAGGCTAAACCCACAGTAGTACAGACTAAACCCACAGTAGTACAGACTAAACCCACAGTAGTGCACACTAAACCCACAGTAGTGCAGATTAAACCCACAGTAGTGCAGACTAAACCCACAGTAGTGCACACTAAACCCACAGTAGTGCAGACTAAATCCATAGTGGTACAGACTAAACCCACAGTAGTACAGACTAAACCCACAGTAGTGCACACTAAACCTACAGTAGTGCACACTAAACCCACAGTAGTGCAGACTAAATCCATAGTGGTAGAGACTAAACCTATAGTAGTACAGACTAAACCCATAATGGTACAGACTAAACCCATAGTAGTAAATACTAAACCCACAGTAGTGCAGACTAAACCCATAGTAGTACAGATTAAACCCATAGTGGTACAGATTAAACCCACAATAGTACAGACTGGCCATATAGTAGTAGAAACTAAACCCATAGTGGTGCAGACTAAACGCACAGTAATACATATTAAACCCATAGGTGTACAAACTAAACCCATAGTAGTGCAAACTAAACACATATCAGTAGAGACTAAACCCATAATAGCATATACTAAACTCATAGTAGTACAGACTAAACCCTTATTAGTACAGGCTAAACCCATAATAGTACAGACTAAACATATAGTAGTACAGACTGTACCCATTGTAGCAGAGACTAAAGCCATTGTAGTACAGACTAAACCCATAATAGTACAGACTAAACCCCTAGTAGTCAAGACTAAACCCATAGTAAAACAGGCTAAACCCATAGTATTCTAGACTAAATCTATAGTAGCAGACTAAACCCATAGCAGTACAAACTAGGTAGTGCAGATTCAGGTAAAGGTTGCTGTACCCACATACCATACTCAGGGTGTCTCAGGGCGTCTCCGGGTGTCTCAGGGTGGCTGAAGTTAGTTCACCCAGTTGGTCCTTCATAGTTTAGCAACTACAACTGTTCCTTAATGAATGTGTGGAGGACCACAGCACCACACCAGAGACCCTAACCCTAACATTAACCCTAGCCCGAACACTAACCCTAGCCCTAACCCCCCGGAAGAAACTGTTTCAAATTCATGCTGTTGAAGCTGGTAATAGAGTCGCTATGGCGAGTGAGTTTGTAGCCAGCCAGTGCTCGAGTAGCCAGTGCAGTGTTCTGAGAAGACCTTCACCTTGTTTGTTTGATTCTCAAAGACACAGAGAAAATAAGATTCCTGACAGACTGTGCAAGACCTGGTAGACCCCTAAAACTTTCCCCACCGCACTGACAAAAGTGCACTGACTTTCGGTTCCACATGAGCAAAATACATTACATCAACACATTTTTCCTCCTGCAGATTACTCATTTCTGGCGAAGTCATTTAGCTGATGTAATATGTTTTATTCATGTGGACCGATGTCAATGTTAAAAATCAAACACACTCTTTTTTTTCAGTGAAACTAAATGTGCTTAAGATTTGAACTTTAACAAAGAGAGGAAAACCAAGCTCCACAAAACAAAACAAAAGCATTGGGATTATTAAATTATTAGAATTACCAAGCTCATTTCTAATGGGTCATGTTTTAAAATGCAATCAAGACACGGACCTGTGATAGGCTACCTAACCATACCTAAAAAAGTACAAGAAAATAAAAAAATGGATTGTATGTTGCAAATATAAACATACTACAATGGGCCAAAATTATAGACATTCAGTTTACAGCATTTTGACCTTCCTCAATCAGCCGGTGAATTGATATGGTTTAAAAAAAATTATTGGTTAAAAAATTTATTTCAGTCTTTGCAAACAAGTATGGGTCATAGGATCACTTTATGGGATAAGAATTAAAAAGTTAAAAAAAATTAAAAAATCTTCGGTGCAAGATGGCGAGGAATTTTAGATTTTACACATCTACCAAACATAACACTGTGAAAAGACTGGTGGAAAAAAGTGGAAATGCGGACTGTGTTCAAATGAATCCATAGTCACGGTATATGTCTGAATGTATCATTAAATATTAACTACATCTTTTTATCTATTGTGTTGCAGACGTTAAGTTCTGAACTTGGTTGTATTTACAGTAAAAGCTCTGCAGATCTTTTCTCTGTAGCGCTTACGGTCACCACAAAGACGAAAGAGCTCCAGAACAGGAGGGTATAAACAGGTTTTGGTCCCCACAGCGTGGGCATCAACCTTCTAACCCTAAGTATTACCTTAACTCTAACCTTAAACTTACCTTTACCCTAATCTTAGCTCAACTTTAACCTTAACCTTATCCTCCCCTTAACCTTAAACTTAACTCCAACCTTAACCCTAACCTTAACTTTAACCCTAACTCTAACCTTAACTCTAACCTTAACTTTAACCTTAACCTTAACCTTAACTCTAACCTTGACCTAACCCTTAGCCCTAAACCTTAAAGCTTAACCTTAACCATAACCATAACCATAACCATAACCATAACCATAACCTTAACCTTAACTCTAACCTTAACCCTAACCCTAACCCTAACCTTACCTAACCCTTAGCCCTAAACCCTAAAGCTTAATCTTAACTCTAACCTTAACCTTAACTCTAACCTTAACCTTAACCTTAACTCTAACCTAAACTTTAGCCTTAACCTTGACCTTAACCCTAACCTTAACTCTAGCCTTAACTCTAACCTTAACTCCAACCTTAACCCTAACGTTAACATTACCCTCAACATTTACATATCCTGAATGAGGACCAGCTTGTCACCTCAACTTAAATATATGGCCAAGTTTATGTCTCCACTTTGTGGCACACACACACACACACACACACACACACACACACACATACACACACACACATACACACACACACACACACACACACACATACACATACACACACCCACACACACGCCTGTGAATGAAAAAGGGAATGATTTCCACCAGGACTGAACGAGATGAAAAAAAGCTCATCTGTCTTCTTTAAAACAGGTGTTTCCCTCAGCGCTCCAACATCCGTCTCTCTGAACCGCGTAGAGGAGCAGAATCACCTCTAACGTAACGAAGCTTTGAACTGAACTTTTGATCTTTTTTGTAGTGAAATTTGAGCAAATAAGAAGAAAATAACAGGATTAAACACGGATACCGCTATCAGCGATTCAACAGACTGACTCAGACTACAGACTGACTCAGACTACAGACTGACTCAGACTACAGACTGAAATCATTTACCTGTAATAACTCTTTACCTTAATTCTGGTTATTTCATCAGAGCTATTCCATTCAGTCACCAACGTAACAATCACAATATAAACTGAATGTTTCAGTAGTGACTGTTTCAGTAGATAAAACTTTCAGCAGAACTGAAAAAAACACACCTTTGCTTGATCTACCTGCTCATCATGAGGTCCCTGCTCAGGGATTCAGTCCCACTACCTGCTTTTAAATGCAGGGGCGTGGCTAAAATTATACTCCACCTATGGACTAATACACTTTGTGGGACATATTTGTTTATTTATTTACTTAAATATTAATCAAAATATTTATGGATAAGTGAAATTAGCATTTCCAAAAAAAGTATGGATGAATGTATATATAACCCTATATATCTCTATTTCATTTATTTTGTTAATAAATGTATAAAATTAATAACATTTAATAATTAATAATAGTTTTTTTTTGTTTAATTAATAAAATTATATTGTTCCATAAAAGTTGTGATGCTGTGAAGTCTTTAGGTTTAAATCAGTCATTATGTAGTCCTTTTAAATGTCGAAAATTTGATTAAATGGTCAACGATCCAGTTGATGAAAGTTAATAAATAATACTGGGAAAGTACTGGGAAATTACAAATGTAATTATAAATGTTATAACTAATGTGTTATTACATGGAACTATCAAGATACCATTATAAGACCAAAACAAAATTAATATATAATTATAATCACATAATCTATACTGCTGTAATCTATCTGTAACAGTGGCTATACGTTGTTGTTTATGTGTAACTACACAGTTATTACAGACACTGATATACTATAATATGAGACCCCCTAAATTATTGGGCTTAGGTGTTTCAGACATACTCATTAGGTGTATATAATCAAACACATAGCCATGCAGCCCCCATAGACCTACACTGACAGTAGAATGGGTCGTAATATCAAGCTCTGGGATTTTAGATTTTATACTATGAAACCTCTGCCCTGCTAGATCTGACCTGCTCAACTGTCAATCTCTGAAAACGTATAGAGCTTAATGCATACTTCTATCTGCCTCTGGAAGAAACAACGGCACCAAGTCTTTGTGTCAGGAGCCTCATGAAATGGGCACACAAGCCTAAAACCACTACGCCCAAGTCCAAACATCAGCTGAAGTTGGGTGAAGCACTTTGGTGTGGAGGAACTGCCCACAGCCCTGATCTTAACCCCACTAAACACCTTTGGGATGAACTAGAACAAGCCAGGCTCAACCAGCAGCAGCGCTTGACCTCACATCTGCCTTTATTTGTGGACGGTATGGGTGAAAATTTCCACAGACACACTCCAACATCTTGTGGAAAAGCCTTCTCAGAAGATTGGAGGCTGTTGTTGCCACAAAAGAGGGTGACCGCCACAATGAAGGTCATGGTTTTGGATCATTTGGTATATTAACCAAGTTCAATGACGAAGTGTCCACATAACTTTGGACAATATATTTGCTTGCATTACAAATATGTGTCATATATTTATTTATTGTTACCACATAGGAGCATGTTGTAGTTCTACACTTACAGACTGTAGTTCATCTGATTCTCTGTCCACTTTGTTTGCATGTTGTTTAATGGTCAGGACCCCCACAGGACCACCACAGAGCAGCTACTATTTGGGTGGTGGATCTTTCTCAGTAGTTGTTGCCATTAAGGAGGATCAACTCCATAATGAAAGTCATGGTTTTGGATCATTTGGGATAATTATAGCTAACTGTCCACATACTTCTGGCCACATTATGTTTTTGCTCATATCACACACGTATATATATATATATATATATATATATATATATATATATATATATATATATATATATATATATATATATATATATATATGTGTGTTTCTTTTCAATATATATGCTTAATATACTGACATTGACGTGGTGGTGGTGTGTTAGTGTGTGTTGTGCTGGTGTGAGTGGATCAGACATCAGACACATATGCAAAGAAACAGCTAGTAGTATTTTCAAAGTTTAATATTTAAATATATAAGAGATAAATAGATATATACTACAAATTTCTTTCAAATATATAGAAGTGTGTGGACTGTGTGTATATGTGAACACACTGAGGTCACGTTCTGCGTCAGTTCAATGCATCACGTTTGTTGTCGTTTACTCAGAAACGAGAAACGAGTGTAGAAGCTGAAGAGCTCTGCAGGAACAGATTATGTCTAGAGTAGAGAACTGGAAAAGCTGGCATTGTCAGAAATTCCGAGTGCACACACAAAGCCGGCCTTTATCTGCGTGAAGAAGCTTCTTAGAGCCAGAACATAATGAGGCCAGATGATCATTACACACACACACACACACACACACACACACACACACACACATATGTAACACATGCCAGTCATCAATTTTATAAAAACATGGCTTAATCATCAAATTATTACACACAGCTTTGTGTGCATGTGAGTGTGTGTGTGTGTGTGTGTGTGTGTGTGTGTGTGTGTGTGTGTGTGAGTGTTTGAGAGATCTAACAGGTTTCCAACCTGACTGTCATAAATAAATGTTGGAAAAAATAATAACAGATGAGAAATTACACACACACAGACTTGTTTCTATGAATTGCGGGGTCTTACTCAAGATTTGTGGGGTTACGTATTCAAACCCTAACCAGACCTACTGCTGGCTTTAACTTTACACTGGTCTTAACTTTACACTGGTCTTAACTTTACACTGGTCTTAATTTTACACTGGTCTTAGTATGTAGTGATTTAAATGGAGGGATCCAGCTTGTGGTCATCACAAAGACAAAACATTCCCACAGTGAGATCATACTAACAGGTCCACACACACATATATATATACACACACACACACACACACACACACACATATACACACACACACACATATTATATACCCGCGTTGTGGGGATTGTTAAGGTTAAGGTTAGTGTATGGGTTAATTTTAGGGTAAGTTTAATATTAGGATAGGGTTTAAGGTTAAATTTACGTTTTGGTTAAGGTTAGGTTCAGAGTAAGTGTAAGGTTAGGATTAGGATATGATTAAGGTTAAGGTTAGGTTTAGGGTTAGGGTAAGGTTAGGATTAGGATTAGGATTAGAATGAGGATTAGGTTAGGGTTAAGGTTAAGGTTAAGATTAGGGTTAGGTGAGGATTAGGATAAAATTATGGTTAAGATTAAGATTAAGATTAATATTAAGATTAAGATTAAGGTTAAGGTTAGTGTCAGGATAGTAGTGTTTCTGAGTAAGTCTCTAGTAAATAAATGAAAGTCGAGACGAGATTGCGTGTTTGTGCATGTATGTGTGTGCTTGTGTGTGTTTGTGCATGCGTGTATATGTATGTGTGTGTGCATATGAGTGTTATATGTGTGTGTGTGTGTGTGTGTGTGCATATGTGTGTTATATGTGTGTGTGTGTGTGTGTGTATGTGCGTATGTGTGTACACACACACACACATATACACACACACACACACACAAACACACATACATACACACACACATACACACACAACACATGCCAGTCATCAATTTTATAAAACATGTCCTAATCATCAAATTATTACACACAGCTGTGAGCACGTGTGTATGTGTGTTTGTGTGTGTGTGTGTGTGTGTGTGTGTGTGTGTGTGTGTGTGTGTGTCTGTGACACATCTAACAGATTTCTGGAGCATCTGTGTTTCCAACCTGACTGTCACAAATGGATGTTGGAAAAGGAAGATGAGAGAAGAGAACCCCCCCCCCTTCTCTCTCTCTCAACCTTTCTATCTCTCTTAACCTCCCTTTCTCTCTCTCTCTCAACCACTCTGTCTCTCTCAACCTCACTCCTGCCCCTCTCTTTTCTCTCTAACCTTTTCATTTAACATACAGTACGTCAGCCTATCAAACACAATTATATATATATATATATATATATATATATATATATATATATATATATATATATATATATATATATATATATATATATACAGTGTTTTATGGATGATGTATTATATATGTTAATATATACAGTTATCTACATACCTTAGTATGTACATACCTTTCTTAGTATGTACATACGTAAAGTACATACCTTTCTCCTGTCCTCCTCCTGCTCTTTCTCTCTCTCTCTCTCCCTCTCTCTCTCTCTCTCTCTCTCTCTCTCTCTCTCTCTCTCTCTCTCGTTTGGTGAGAATGTGGTTTTAATACTGTGCTGCTGATGGGAGGTGCTGATTGGGCAATCGCTGCACTGATGCAACTGTTTCTCAGACTGGAGCTCCAGCTCGGGTGGACGTTCGCCAGCTAACAGTGGAGCCACCCAGCAGAGCCACCTCTGAGCTGCGGGACAGTCACTGATCTGAGAGCTGTTCATCGTTTGGTCATAATTCTCAGAGCTGACCTTTAACTGGTGGGAGTCGAAGGACGTTTACTTCGTTACTGTACTTATGTTTTAGGACTTGTACTCTATAATCCAACGTTTCTGTTTACGGTGAAACAGTTCTTTATATCTGATGGGTAATCTGTTGAATGTGGCTCTATATAGCACCAAAAAGGGTTCTGCTGTTGTGAATGTAACAATAGCTTTTTGGTGCTATATGGAACCACATTTAACAGATTATACATCAGTTTAAAGAACGTTTTCATCGTGCAAAGAACCATGTATGCATGGAAATGGTTCTATATGTAATAGAATGAGGGTCTTTACTAAAGAACTTTTGAAGAACCTTTTTTTTTAAAAAACCTGGAGAACACACTGAATAACAGAGCACCTGGAGACCACAGCATCTGTAGAACACACTACCTGGATACCACAGTACTTGGAGACCAGAGCATCTGGACAACACAGCACCTGGATATCACAGCACCTGCAGAACACACCACCTGGAAACAGAGCACATGGATACCAAATTACCTGGAGACTAGACGATCTGGAAAACACAGCACCTGTAGAACACAGCACCTTGAAAACACAGCACCTGTAGAACACAGTACAAGGAGAACACAGCACCTGTAGAACACAGCACCTTGAAAACACAGCACTTGTAGAACACAGCACCTGTAGAACACAGCACCTGTAGAACACAGCACCTTGAAAACACAGCACCTGAAGAACACAGTACAAGGAGAACACAGCACCTGTAGAACACAGCACCTGCAGAACACACCACCCGGATAACAGAGCACATGAATACCACATTACCTGGAGACTAGACAATCTGGAGAACACAGTACCTGTACAACACAGCACCTGTAGAACACAGCACCTGTATAACCCAGTACCTGTACAACACAGCACCTAGAAAACACAGCACCTGGGAAACACAGCACCTGTAGAACACAGCACCTGTATAACACAGTACCTGGAGAACACAGCATCTGTAGAACACAGTACCTGAAGAACACAGCATCTGTAGAACACAGTACCTGAAGAACACAGTACCAGGAGAACACAGGACCTGGAAAACACAGCACCTGTAGAACACAGTACCTGGAGAACACAGTACCTGTAGAACACAGTACCTGTAGAACACAGTACCAGGAGAACACAGGACCTGGAAAACACAGCACCTGTAGAAAACAGTACCAGGAGAACACAGTACCAAGAGAACACAGTACCAGGAGACCACAGTACCTGGAGAACACAGTACCTGTAGAACACAGTACCTGTAGAACACAGTACCAGGAGAACGCAGGACCTGGAAAACACAGCCCCTGTAGAACACACTACCTGGAGATCACAGTACCTGTAGAACACAGTAACTGTAGAAAACAGTACCAGGAGAATACAGCACCTGTAGAACACACTACCTGGAGACCACAGCATCTGTAGAACACAGTACCAGTATATCCATATCCAATATATGTGTGTATAACTATAAAGGTGTTTAGATGTGAATGTGTTGAGAGACGAGTGTAAACAGTGAAGTTGGAGCCCATGTACACAAATATTCCTAAAACAAACATTTGAGTGTATTTAATGTAAAAATGAGAATGTATATTTTTATAAGAGCTATAAAACCACCAAACCTGTTTATCAGAACAAGATCTCAGCATCTACATTATCTTCTTCAGTCCTGTTAGAGAAGCAGCTCATGTGGCTCCTCATGAAGCTGCTGGTCAGAATGTTCAAAGTATGTAAACCTGCATCAGAGCAAATGAGCTCATTTCTAAAAGACCCTCTAAACATTCTTTAAACACAACCAGATGTTTAATTCTGCTCCAGCAATAATTCCATACCGACTATTCTATAGTTCTGATCTCTTCACACTTATTCACTAATATTATTACTAATAATTTTAAATATTAGTAATAAAAGCCTGGGTGGGAGTGTCAAGGCTGTAGAGCAGTATGTTATTGTACATTTTGTGTGTGTGTGTGTGTGTGTGTGTGTGTGTGTGTGTGTGTGTGTGTGTGTGTGTGTGTGTGATAACAGGTGTTCAGTTTTGGAGGTCGTAGATTACTAATGAATGGTGAATGCTACTGAGTGCCTCCCAGAATAGAGGTGAGTCTTCATGGCTCTCATTCAGGGGCCAGGATTAACCCTTTCAAGGCTGAATGCCATACATAGTAGTGCAGGCACAAAGCAAACTGGGCCTCAATGAAAATGCAATGTGAGGCCAAAATGCAGCTTATCTAAATATCCAAAAAAAAAAAAAAAAAGCTTAGCTCCGCCCCCTACAGACATTATTTCCTAAGGTGGGGGTTTATGACCTCTCCAATAGTTATAACCTCCCCCCATGTATTGCCCTGAACTTCCTGTTCCAGTTTCTTGTAGCTGTAGTTTTAAGTCTCTCACCAGTGACCAGTCACATCACCCCCAGACCAACTGTTCACTCTACAATACTCACTCCTACCGAGCACACGAGGGTGAAGCAGCTCGTTCACCAGTTTTCCTGTTCCACCTTAAACAGTGCAGCAGGAGCCAGAACGTACCTGCACCTCCATTTAAGGTGGAAACAGGAGAACTGGTGAAGGACAAGCTGAGCTGATGGTGCTGGTGGTCAGTAGGAGTGAATTTTGTAGTGTGTAAGGGTGATCTAGGGGTGAACACTGGTGGTCAGAAGAAGAGAGTATGGTAGTGTGTAAGGGTGATCTGGGGGTGAACACTGGTGGTCAGTAGGAGTGAGTATTGTAGTGTGTAAGGGTGATCTGGGGGTGAACACTTGTGGTCAGTAGGAGTGAGTATTGTAGTGTGTGAGGGTGATCTGGGGGTGAACACTGGTGATCAGTAGGAGTGAGTATTGTAGTGTATAAGGGTGAGCTGATGGTGCTGGTGGTCAGTAGGAGGGAGTATTGTAGTGTGTAAGGGTGATCTGGGGGTGAACACTGGTGGTCAGTAGGAGTGAGTATTGTAGTGTGTAAGGGTGATCTGGGGGTGAACACTGGTGGTCAGTAGGAGTGAGTATTGTAGTGTGTGAGGGTGATCTGGGGGTGAACACTGGTGATCAGTAGGAGTGAGTATTGTAGTGTATAAGGGTGAGCTGATGGTGCTGGTGGTCAGTAGGAGGGAGTATTGTAGTGTGTAAGGGTGATCTGGGGGTGAACACTGGTGGTCAGTAGGAGTGAGTATTGTAGTGTGTGAGGGTGATCTGGGGGTGAACACTGGTGGTCAGTAGGAGTGTGTATTGTAGTGTGTAAGGGTGATCTGGGGGTGAACACTGGTGATCTTTAGTATGTGGTGGTTTGTTTTTTTTGGTGGTTCTTAATCTGCTGCTCGATATCAGCTCATCTTTCAGTTCAGCTCAAACCTCTCCATCACATCAGCACCACCTCCAACATCTACTGTAACATCTCACCTCCATCTCCTCCACTCTGTTCTTCACCTCCATCTTCTCCACTCTGTTCCTCACCTCCATCTCCTCCACTCTGTTCTTCACCTCCATCTCCTCCACTCTGTTCTTCACCTCCATCTCCTCCACTCTGTTCCTCACCTCCATCTCCTCCACTCTGTTCTTCACCTCCATCTCCTCCACTCTGTTCCTCACCTCCATCTCCTCCACTCTGTTCTTCACCTCCATCTCCTCCACTCTGTTCCTCACCTCCATCTCCTCCACTCTGTTCTTCACCTCCATCTCCTCCACTCTGTTTTTCACCTCCATCTCCTCCACTCTGTTCCTCACCTTCATCTCCTCCACTCTGTTCCTCACCTTCATCTCCTCCACTCTGTTCCTCACCTCCATCTCCTCCACTCTGTTCTTCACCTCCATCTGGATTTACAACTTGTTCTAATTCTGATACAGTTTTATCTCATGTACCTATGAACACAGGTCTGGACTGAATATAATCTTAGACCAGGGGTTTCTAAAGTCTGTGGTCTGAGGTTTTTATTGGCCCCCGGCATCCCTCAGTAACAATACATTATTAGTGGCCTGGTGGTACTTTCCTTTCGCCTGATGGGGGCAGCAGTGTATATACATGTATAGTACAGTTCACTGCTGTGTTAGCGGTAACTTATCTAAACTTAGAGTCGTTATTTTTCTGACTGGACCTGAATTTACTGAACGGCATGCAGGGACGACTACAGTGGACAGTGAGAGCCGGTCACTTCAGGAGAGAGATGGACATCAGGATAGTTTTCCGTAGAGATGTGACCCTGGCACTTTATAGAACTGATACTGGTAGCTTTTGTGTAGCTTGAGTAAATTATTAAATACTCTAAGAAATTATTTGATTCTTTGGTGGGAAATGGTGCAGGTATATTATGTTTTCTATATATATATATATATTTTTTTTTCTTTGTTTTTGGGGTAATTCCTGTTCAGACAGGGACTTTTAAATTGAATTTAGATGTTGAGGGGTAGCCATCTTGAAAAAGTCTTGGTTTAATGGTGGTTTGGAGGACGAAGGCCAACCAACTAGAACAGAAATACTTCTTTCTTTAGTTCTCATTCTCGTCGCTGTTCTTGGATTTAATTTTACTGGTGGAGTTAAGCCAGGAAGCTGGGTGAGACAGATCTATTTTTTGTCCTTTTTTGGTGATTTTTTTTTCTCATCAGAGTTTTTTGTGTTTCTATGATTTTTGGGGATTTTTCTTCTTGCTTTCAACTATATGTTTTTGGAACGTTCAGTATTCATCATGGATGTGTGGCCTGCTCTTTGGGGGATTAAGAAAATCTAACAGACTACATGTTAAGGACTGTAACTTAAAGGGAGCCCCAGCTGGTAACACGTGTAAGTCTTAATATGGTGTAATGACTCTAAATTATTAGGACAGGTTGTTAAAAATCACTAAAAGTATCAGATTTATTCGATTTTCTATAAAATCCTGCTGCATGTAGGTCTCCATTGTTGTAACGTCCTTAACTTGGATTGGTGGTCGTACCAGGAGATTTAGACAGAGGACTGAGAATTACTGATAATAGAACTATATGCAAAATAAACCTCTATACAAAAATAGACTTTAATACAAACATTTTTATTCTTTAAAATCATCTGATACACTTACATTATTGTGCGTATTGTTTGTGAATTGCATGGAAATTGTATGAATTGCATTGCATATATATATGAATGGATATATATATATATATATATATATATATATATATATATATATATATATATATATTTTTTTTTTTTTTTTTTTTTTTTATGGGAATTTTTGTTGATTATGAGTTTTCTTCATCAACTGAACACAACAATGGTCTTTTACATTGTGTAAAAATTGTTGAATGGACCAATAGAAGTGCCCCAAAATAGCATGGAAAAAAGTCTGGTTCCATTGACTTACACTGAAAGTGAAGTTTGTTTTTGGTGTGTATATATATATATATATATATATATATAAAGTATAATAATACTTTTGGGAAGAGAGCTTGGCCCTTATTTAATTTTAATATTGTCCAAAAGTTTGGGTACCTCAGCTGTGGACCCTAAATCAGATGTCTGTAGATGTACAGCTCTACTATAAAGGGTTAAAAGACTCTTCATATGTGTTTAGTACAGCAGACTGGTGGTCTCCACACTCATTCTTGGATATTTAAGCTTGTGGCAGACGTACAGGGTCAGTCATAGAGTTGAAGTGATATTAAGGACCTGTTTTTTCTCTCATGTACTCTCGTATTCTCTCTCTCTCTCTCTCTCTCTCTCTCTCTCTCTCTCTCTCTCTCTCTCTCTCTCTCTCTCTCTCTCTCTCTCTCTCTGAGTAAAGTGATGTAATCTAAGTGGGGTAAAAGTGAGGACAACTGCTCATTATCCCGCAGTAGCACCTGTGCTTCTGTCGCTCCACTGACCGGGTCAAGCCCTCCGTCTCTGTCCCCCACAGACGAAATGCTATATATGTGTGTGTGTGTGTCTCCGTGTCTCTGTGTCTCCGTGCATGTGTCCTGCGTGTCACTGCGGCTGTAGTCTGATTGATGGTTCTCTAATGCGCGGGGCTGCGTGTTGACATACAGCTGATATTTTTAAAGACGGGGATTCTTTGGTTTCACATTGTGTTAGTGTAGGTCAGCGGTGGCTAACCTGAGAGAGTTCACCTGCTGTTATACCTACTCTGCTACACACACACACACACACACACACACACATAGTGTATACAGTACTGCAGGAAGCTCAGAGGCCCTCAAGTTACCTAATTCTCAGTCAGCATCGCCATTAAGCACAAGCTGTTCCGTTTGCAGGAGACATAACATCAGCACTCCTAACAAGCATGCGAGGCCTGGTAGACCACCACAACGGTCACCATGGGATCAGCAGTACTTTAAGCTTAGAATAAAAAGATTCTTCAGATCTGAGAACGTTTGCATGTGCTTCTGTCCACCCTTCCACTGGGAGAAGACACCTCAACACTGTGGTGGGGACTGAAAGGATGTGTAGCTGTTCAAGAAGCTCAAGAGACTAAAGAACTTAAAAGTCTGAGACCCGTGAGTTGATAGTGTAAGAGTGTGTATCTGACCAATAAGTGTGTGTTCACCAGTAAGAACAGCAGATCTGATTAGAACAGATGTAAATAATCATACACACAATACGAAGTATCGTGAATATGTTATTGTTAGAGAAGTAGATCAGATCTTGATCCAGTTTGAAGAACAAAGTTAGGTTCCAGATTTCTCCTGGACGCCCCAGACATTGTATGAATGTGTTCAGTTCCTTCAGCAGCAAATCTTGATTTATCTTAATGAAGTACTGAGCAGTCAAAGCAGGTATTAGATGAGAACTGATAATAATACTGGGTTATTTAGGAGAAGCTTGGAAAGAGTTAAATAAACACACTGACGTATGGAAAAGCTCTACTTACTCTATTAATACTGATTAATATTTAATAATAAAGTGTAAAAGCTCTACTTACTCTATTAATACTGAATAATATTTAATAGTTTAATAGTTTTTACTGAGTAAATAAAAGATTCCTGTCTGAAAATAGCTTTTTATATATAATAATGTCCCCAAGTGACTAAAACGTTTATACAGAACTGTATACATTTGCAGAAAAGTATGAAGTAAATGACTATACTCTATGTATGTTTATATATATATACACACACTTTAGCATATGTCATGGCACAGGGGTCATCAGTGGTCATCAGTGCATATGGGGGTCATCAGTGGGTATGGGTGGCCATTAGTGGGTATGGGGCTCATCAGTGGGTATGGGTGGCCATTAGTGGGTATGGGGCTCATCAGTGGGTATGGGGCTCATCAGTGAGTATGGGGGTCAACAGTGGGCATGGGGGTCATCAGTGGGTATGGGTGGTCATCAGTGGGTATGGGGCTCATCAGTGAGTATGGGGGTCAACAGTGGGTATGGGGCTCATCAGTGGGTATGGGGGTCAACAGTGGGTATGGGGGTCACCAGTGGGTATGGGTGGTCATCAGTGGGTATGGGGTTTGTCGGTGGGTATGGTGGTCATCAGTGGGTATGGGGTTTGTCAGTGGGTATGGTGGTCATCAGTGGGTATGGGGTTTGTCGGTGGGTATGGGGTTTTTTAGTGGGTATGGTGGTCATCAGTGGGTATGGGGTTTGTCGGTGGGTATGGTGGTCATCAGTTGGTTTGGGGTTTGTCGGTGGGTATGGTGGTCATCAGCGGGTATGGGGTTTGTCGGTGGGTATGGTGGTCATCAGCGGGTATGGGGTTTGTCGGTGGGTATGGTGGTCATCAGTGGGTATGGGGTTTGTCTGTGGGTATGGTGGTCATCAGTTGGTATGGGGTTTATCAGTGGGTATGGTGGTCATCAGTGGGTATGGGGTTTGTCGGTGGGTATGGTGGTCATCAGTGGGTATGGGGTTTGTCGGTGGGTATGGTGGTCATCAGTGGGTATGGGGTTTGTCGGTGGGTATGGTGGTCATCAGTGGGTATGGGGTTTGTCGGTGGGTATGGTGGTCATCAGTGGGTCTTAGTAATTAAAAATGTAAATTAATTCATTTTTCAGATCTTTGCACAATTATGTACATACATGACAAAGTATAGCAAATTCAAAGTCTTCTTAGATATAAAAGAAGAGCTGATAAAGATCTACTGATTCCAGGATGTTCAGGATGTTAAGGATGAGTCCAAAGTTAAAGTCTAAACATTTATGCAAGCCAGGAAATGCTGAATTCATCAGAACCGAGTACACGACTCAGCTGTTCTGCAGTGCTAGACAGGTGGAAGACGTTAATAGCGACTCAACAGACTCAACAAAGTTTGTTTGGGGTTTTTAAGGGTCACAGAATCGGCTTCCACCTCCTTCTGTCCCGGATGTCGCCCCTTCAGCCGCTTCACTCTAATAAGGTGTCAGTTGGATTAAACTGTGTTGAGGGGGTGGGGGTTGGGGGGGGGGGGGTCTAAATTAGATCTGGGCTGGGAACAGAGTTTCCTCTAACTCAGATTCATCTGTCTGTTCCTATAAAACCTGAGCAAAGAGAAACAGCAGGAGAGAGAGAGAGAGAGAGAGAGAGAGAGAGAGAGAGAGAAAAGAAAGAGTAAATACTATAAGAAAAAAAGAATGAGTGTAGAGAAGAAGAGCGAGAGAGACTGTTACAAAAGTGAAGAGAAACAGAGAGAAAGTAATTACTGTAAAAAAGGAGGAGGGGTGAGAAAAAGGAGAGAGAAAGAAGGAAAGACAGAAAGAGAGAGACAATGAGAGTGAAAGCTGTGAAACAGTTTGAAATAACAGGAGTGAAAGAGAAAAGAACACAACAGTGAACAAATGAGAACAACTGAAAGAAAAAAGGATAAAGGAGACAGACGGATAAAAGAGGACGACAAGTACTGTAATGCAAATGAAAGCGAGAGAGACAGAGAGCGAGACAGTGAGAGAGAGATGAAATAGAGAGAAAGAGTGAGTCTGAAAGAGAGAGGCAGGGGTAGAGCAAGAGAGACAGAGAGAGAGAAAGAGTGAGACTCATAGAGAGAGAGAGAAAAAAGAGACACAGAGAGAGAGAGGGAGGTAGAGTGAGAGAGGGAGAGAGGTAGAGTGAGCGTGAGAGAGAGTGAGGTAGAGAGTGAGGTAGAGAGAGAGGTAGAGAGAGAGGTAGAGAGAGAGGTAGAGAGAGAAAGATGGTAGAGTGAGTGAGAGGTAGAGAAAGAGAGAGAGAGAGGGGAGAGAGAGAGAGGTAGAGTGAGTGAGACAGAGAGGTAGAGTGAGAGAGAGAGAGAGAGAGGTAGAGAGAGAGAGACAGAGAGGTAGAGTGAGTGTGTGTGAGAGAGAGAGAGGTAGAGTGAGAGAGACAGAGAGGTAGAGTGAGGTAGAGAGAGAGAGATGGGAGAGAGAGAGAGGGGGGAGAGAGAGAGGTAGAGAGAGAGACAGAGAGGTAGAGAGAGCAGAGACACGAGTAGAGAGAGAGATGGGGAGAGAGAGAGAGTGAGGAGAGAGGAGAGGCAGTAGAAAGAGAGAGAGGGATAGAGGGGAGATGCAGAGAGATAGAGTGAGGGAGACAGAGAGATGAGAGGAGAGAGAGAGAGTAGAGAGAGAGAGAGAGAGAGAGACAGAGAGTATGAGTGTGTGAGAGAGAGAGAGATAGAGAGAGAGAGAGAGAGATGGGAGAGAGAGAGAGACAGAGAGGTAGAGTGAGTGAGAGAGAGAGATAGAGGGGAGAGAGAGAGAGAGACAGAGAGGTAGAGTGAGTGAGAGAGAGAGATAGAGGGGAGAGAGAGAGAGGTAGAGAGAGAGAGAGACAGAGAGGTAGAGTGAGTGAGAGGTAGAGAGAAGAAGTAGAGAGAGAGAGAGAGAGATGAGAGAGAGAGAGAGAGAGAGAGGTAGACGAGTGTGTGAGAGAGAGAGAGATTGGGAAGAGAGAGAGAGAGGTAGAGAGAGAGAGTCCAGAGAGGTAGATTGAGTGAGAGGTAGAGAGAGAGAGAGTAGAGAGAGAGAGAGATGGGCAGAGAGAGTAGAGGGAGAGAGAGAGGTAGAGAGAGAAAGACAGAGGTAGAGTGAGTGAGAGAGAGAGAGAGAGGGGAGACAGAGATGTAGAGTGTGTGAGAGAGTAGAGAGTGCAGAGAGTGGAGGAGCGAGAGAGAGAGAGAGGTTAGAGCAGAAGAGAGGTGGTTAGAGATGAGTAGAGAGAGGAGAGGGGAGAGAGAGAAGTCAGAGTATGAGAGAGAGAGACAGACAGAGGGTAGAGTAGTTGAGAGAGGAGAGAAGAGTAGAGGTGGAGAACGAGGGGGAGAGTAGAGAGAGAGGAGAGAGACAGAGAGGTTTAGAGTGTGTGAGAGGTGAGAGGGGAGAGAGAGGTGAGAGAGAGAGAGAGAGAGAGGTAGGAGTGTCCGCGACGAGGCTTCGAGAGAGAGATAGAGAGGTGATGAGGTAGATGAGAGAGTGTGAGAGACAGAGAGGTAGTGTGTGTAGAGAGGTAGACCAGAGAGGTGAGAGTGATGAGGGGAGTAGAGGAGGAGAGCGAGAGAGAGATGAGAGGAGAGAGAGAGGGAGAGAGAGAGGAGGTAGAGAGAGAGAGGGAGATGGGAGAGAGAGAGGAGGGTGAGAGAGAGAGAGAGTGAGAGAGAGGACTGAGAGACGTGAGTAAGAGGATAGATAGAGAGAGAGAGAGAGAGGAGAGAGGAGAGAGGTCGGAGGAGAGAGAGAGCCGAGAGGTAGAGTGAGTGAAGAGAGAGATAGAGAGAGAGAGAGAGAGGTAGAGTGAGAGAGAGACAGAGAGATGGTAGATGAGTGGAGAGGTAGAGAGGAGAAAGTAGAGAGAGAGAGAGAGAGAGAGAGAGACAGAGAGGTAGAGTGTGTTGAGAGACGCAGAGAGATAGAGAGAGTGAGAGAGAGATGGGAGATGGAGAGAGAAGAGAGAGACGTAGAGAGAGAGAGACAGGAGGTAGAGTTGAGTGAGTGAGAGACGAGAGAGGATAGCAGAGAGAGAGAGTATGGGTGAGAGAGAGAGAGGGGAGAGGAGAGAGAGAGATGGAGAGAGTGAGGTGAGAGAGAGACAGAGGTAGCGAGTGAGAGACAGAGAGAGAGGTAGTGTGGAGTGAGAGAGGAGAGATGAGTGAGAGAGTGAGAGGAGAGAGAAGGGAGAGACAGAGAGGTTAGAGTGAGTTGAGAGAGAGAGAATAGAGAGTGAGAGAGAGAGATGGTGATGAGAGAGAGAGGGGAGAGAGAGAGAGGTAGTGAGAGAGAGACAGTGAGGTAGAGTGAGTGAGAGAGAGAGTTAGAGGGGAGTGAGAGAGTGTAGAGAGGAGAGAGAGACTGAGGAAGGTAGGAGTGAGTGAGAGGTAGAGAGAGAGAAGTAGAGAGAGGAGAGAGAGACAGAGAGGGTAGGTTTGTGTGAGAGGTAGAGGAGAGAGGAAAGAGGAGAGTGGAGAGAGAGAGAGAGGAGAGAAGACAGGTGAGGTAGTGTGTTTGTGAGAGGTAGTGAGAGAGATGGGTGACGGAGAGGAAGAGAGGAGAGGTGACGTGAGTGTAGAGGTTAGGAGAGAGAAAGAAGAATGAGAGGGGAGAGAGAGAGAGAGAGAGAGAGAGACAGACAGAGATGTAGTGTGTGTGAGAGGTTAGAGAGGGGAGTGAGAGAAAAGAGAGAGGGGAGAGAGTAGAGAGAGGAGAGAGACAGGAGGGTAGAGTGTGTGTGTGGTAGAAAGAGAGAGATGAGAGTGAGTGAGAGGTAGAGAGTGGAGAGACAGAGAGGTAGAGTGTGTGAGAGGTAGAGAGAGAGAGAGAGAGAGAGAGAGAGAGAGAGAGGTAGAGTGAGTGAGAGGTAGAGAGAGAGAAAGAGAGAGGGGAGAGAGAGAGAGAGAGAGAGACAGAGAGGTAGAGTGAGTGAGAGGTAGAGAGAGAGAGAGAGAGAGAGAATGTTTATGTATAATAAGTGAGAGTGCTCTGAAAGGCGTTGGCTCTGACTCAGACTGTGATTGGATGAACACTGTCGGCTCTTTGAGCAGATTTGAAACAGTCAGGCTGGCACAGTGGTGGACGCGTCTCCGGGTCAGCGGCGTGTTTTGGGCTTTGACCCCCGTCATCATCAAACAGGACCGGACTTTCATCACGACTTACATCATTATCATTTACAGAGGAGCATGCTGGGAAGGGTGTAGAACTCAGCGCTGCACTTCATAGTGAGCACATGATAATTTACCCACAACCAGCAGACTGACCACTGTACCCACCACCTACACCCACTGACCACTGTACCCAGCCACCTACACTCACTGACCACTGTACCCACCACCTACACTCACTGACGCACTGTATCCACCCACCTACACCACTGTACCACTGTACCCACCCACCTACACCCACTGACCACTGTACCACCACCTACACCCACTGACCACTGTACCCACCCACCTACACCCACATGACCACTGTACCCACCACTACACCCCACTGACCACTGTACCCACCCACCTACACTCACTGACCACTGTACCCACCACCTACACTCACTGACCACTGTACCCACCCACCTACACTCACTGACCACTGTACCCACCACCTACACTCACTGACCACTGTACCCACCACCTACACCCACTGACCACTGTACCCACCACCTACACTCACTGACCACTGTACCCAGCCACCTACACCCATTGACCACTGTACCCACCACCTACACTCACTGACCACTGTACCCAATCACCTACACCCACTGACCACTGTACCCACCCACCTACACCCACTGACCACTGTACCCACCCACCTATGCTCACTGACCACTGTACCCACCCACCTACGCCCACTGACCACTGTACCCACCACCTACACCCACTGACCACTGTACCCACCACCTACACCCACTGACCACTGTACCCACCACCTACACCCACTGACCACTGTACCCACCACCTACACCCACTGACCACTGTACCCACCACCTACACCCACTGACCACTGTACCCACCATCTACATTCACTGACCACTGTACCCACCACCTACACTCACTGACCACTGTACCCAATCACCTACACCCACTGACCACTGTACCCACCACCTACACCCACTGTATCAGCTCCACTGACCATACAGGACCTCCACTCACTGTCCACTGTATCAGCTCCACTGACCATACAGGACCTCCACTCACTGTCCACTGTATCAGCTCCACTGAACTACAGGACCTCCACTCACTGTCCACTGTATCAGCTCCACTGGACCATACAGGACCTCCACTCACTGTCCACTGTATCAGCTCTACTGACTATACAGGACCTCCACTCACTGTCCACTGAGTATCAGCTCCACTGACCATACAGGAGCTCCACACTACAGACTGTAGTTCATCTGATTCTCTGTATACTTTATTACTCTGTTCTTTAATGATCAGTGCCACAGGACCACCACAGAGCAGATACTATTAGGGAGGTGGGTCATTCTCAGCATTGAGGGAATAAATAAGGGAGTAAAGCAATGAGGGAGCGAGTGAGTGAAGCAGGGAGTGAGGAAGTGAGTGAAGCAGGGAGGGAGTGAGAGAGGATGTGAAGGGGTGCGTGAGTGCGTTGGTGAATCAGGGAGTAAGCAAGTGAAGCAGGGAGGAAGAGAGTGAAGCAAGGAGGGGGTGAGAGGGAGTGAAGTATGGAGGAAGTGCGTGAAGCAGAGAGGGTGGGAGTGAGGCAGGGAGGCAGACAGGCAGGGAGGGGGGCAGATTTGTGGGGCTGAGTATTGTGAGCAGCAGAAATGGGGGAAGCTCTGGCTGCAACAGAGGCTGCGTTAAAGCCCCCCGCTCGCAGTAATGGCCCGCTCCTCTGGAATGTTCTCATGCTCAGCTGTAGGTTTAATTAGTTCCTCATTGTACCCAACATCAAAAGGGCTCGTTAGCGGGTGTGACGGGAGTTCAGGGTGATCAGAATTGTTTTGTGTACAATTAAAAAGCGGGATTAATTAAATCTCAGCAGCTTTTTTCCTCGTCTGTAATTGAAATGTAATCTAGCGTCATGCTGATTCTGCGCTGCTGAGTCTGACCCCGGGGGGTCTGAGATGCGTCTGCTGGCCGCGGTGATGAAGATTACTGAGGAGTGATGTTTATTACTGAGGAGTGATGTTTATTACTGAGGAGTGATGTTTATTACTGTTCGTTTGTTGCTGTGCGGAACCGTCAGTACAGAATCAGGTAAATAGAAAGAAACACACATTAAACAAGACCGGCGACGAGAACCCTCCCTCTCTTTGATCTTCTCTAGTTTTGTTCTTAGACACAAACTTTAGAGGATACATCTCGTTCTGACAATCATGATTAAACTCTCAGTCTGTGTCTGGAACGACGCACCTCCAGCCTTCACTCATACCTGGATTAACATCCGCTTTGATTACAAAGAAGGAGAAACCAAGAAAAACAATACAATCGGATTACAGCCGGAAAAGTTCACTTGCTTTGAAACCCCACAAAATCATGAATTTCTTTTATCTGTAGATTTATAGATTTATATACTTCTCTCTCTGTATATATTATATATATAATATATATATCTATATATATATATATATATACTATATATATATAAATATACTATATATATATATATATATATATATATATTGTAATATATATGTATAATAAATATATGTATATATATGTGTATATATAGTATACACACACACATCCATATAAATAAATATATATCTATATAATATATAAAGATATATATATACTATATAAATTAGGGATGTGTGATATTATATATATATGAGAGAGAGAGAGAGAGATCAAAAGTCTCACTGGTGCTAAACACAGATGTGAAGGTGTAGTTCAGCTCCAGGGACAGCACACTGGACATGTTGTTCAATGTGGTTGTTGTTTTAACTTTCTGTGTTGATAATGTTTAAACCACAAGATATATTACAAATCTGATCACATCAATCAATTCCCGAGACAATGATGAAAGTTTATTAGTTTTATATAAGTTTACTAGTTATAGGTTCTTATATGTAAGTTTGTATTAGTTATTAGTTATTAGTATTAGTTATATTTATGTACATAAATGAAAGTTTATTAGTTAAATATATGTACTTATATATAAGTGTATTAGTTATATATAAATACTAACATAAAAGTGTATCAGTTATATATAAGTATGTATATGAATGTTTATTAGTTATTGGTAAGCACATATATAAACTTTAGTTATATATAAATGCTTATATGTAAGTTTATTAGTTATATATAAATATTTATATATATGTAAGTTTATTAGTTACATAAAAGCATGTATATAAATGTTTATTAGTTATACATAAGTACATATATATATATATATATATATCTATATATATATATATATATATATATAAATTTATATATAATATATAATAAAAGTATACATACTTATATATAACTCAATAGTAAAGTTACATATACTGTATATAAGTTCTTATAACTAATAAACTTACATATAAGTATTTATATAAGTTTAATAGTTATATATAAGCATGTATATAAATGTTTATTAGTTATATATAAGTATGTGCATGTAAATGTATTAGTGATAAAGTATTTATATATATATGTAAGTATTAGTTATATATAAGTATGTATATGTAAGTTTATTAGTTATATACAAGTATTTATATATGTGTGTTTATTAGTTTTATATAAGTTTTTATATATTTGTAAGTTTATTAGTTGTATATAAATACAAATATGTAAGTTCATTAGTTATATATAAGTATTTATATATATATGTAAGTTTATTAGTTATATATAAGTACGTATATATGAATGTGGGCCAATCATCACTTAATCTTAACAGCAACTAACAAGTTAAAATCATGTAGAAAACTAAAAATGGGATAAAAATTGAGATACTTGGTTTTCTTTAGCCACAACAATATATACATACAATAATGAAAGCAAAGGCCCTAGAACGGACCTTCGCTGTACCCCACAAGTAAATGGCATGAAACGCTCATAGTGGTATCCTGTAATGTGTGGTTAGTTATCTTTCTGTCATAATGGGAAACCGGAGCTCGTAAACATGAGTGAAATGTAATTACATATCTAAAATAACCTTTATAACACGTTTCCACTGCGCACTCCTGACGCAGCGCTTCAGAGGTCAGCTGAAACCAGTTAAGTGGTCTGTTTCCGTCAGAGGGAAGCTGATGTTCTTCAAATTCAGAGTCAGACAGTTCAGACGTGCAGGGCTCAACCACATGGTTGGCATTGCCGCTCACCACTGCCACTGGCGCCAAGTTGTTTATGTTGCCAGGGCAGTGCTGTCAATCAGTATATGCTCTGACACGCCCACAGAGTCCAGAGCCAGCAGTAGCTCTGAAGTTCTGTAACAATTCTTAACTTTTTTTCAAATTTAACACAGTTAAATGTTTATTATGTATTTTTACTATTAAATCTAAATTTTAAGAATGTTTTCAGGAGCTTCAAACAACTTTGCAGCATCTGTCTATACACCACCCGGTCATTTCTACAGTTATGTACTCTGATTAAACCAGTTTAATGTTAATTTTATACATAATGTCTTTTAATAGTTTACAGCATCCCATATTAGAAGTATATAAGTTTTATTAACCTCTGTGTCACGTATACTGTATAGCATAATTCATATGTTAACAAGCAACTGAATCAGCTTGACTGAGTGATTGAAAAAAATCGCCCATTCAAGCTAATTTTTAATTTTGTATAAATAAAATAAATCAGTATATATACAAAAAAACAAAGGATCTTATTTTTCTTTTACCATCTTCAGCTTTTCTATCTAATTTGAATGTATAATATATTTGTATAATATCATAATTGTGTTGTTGATATATATATATATATATATATATATATATATCACAGAAAGATGACATAGTATAGTAGTTATATTGTAATAATATAGTTATTATATAAATATCGTAATAAAAATGAATATAATTCTGTTTTTTTGCATTTTGTTTACATTATTTCTTATATCTCATATATTATAATTATTCACTTATAATTATGCTCATAGAATTCATAATGTTAATAAATGATTAAAACTAGTTAAATTGCTTGTTACCATATATTACCATATTGTTATTAATTATACCAGCGAAGCACTTTTTGCAGTGCAGTTTGTGGCATAGCTGCATTAATTAAATACATATTTGCATAATTACATATGTATGATGTACCAAAAACACTAATAGCTTGTCCTGTAGGTAAAACCATTTTTAAATCAAATCAAGGTTATTAATCAAGGTTAAGTTCTAAGATGATAATAATATAATATCATAATAATTATGATACAAAAACTGTATAAAATATATTGTATATAAATAAATGTTTTTGAATATATAAAAAGCGTTATGAATAAAGTGTTTTTAGAAAAAAATCCCTTTTTTAAGTTTAGAAATTCAACTGTAGGTGTTCAAACATTTAACAAATGACAGTAAAGGGTCTTAAAGTGGTCAGTGAGTGGACACACAAGCTGGGGGTTTGTAAGAAAGGGGCTGGTCAGGGTAGATCCAGCACACCAAAGACCTCGAAGAAGAAAATGTTCCAGTTCCATAATAGCAAATTTGTAAATGGAGACACTTCTTTGTTTGTTTGATCTCCCTCGTTCTTTCCCTCCGTGCCGGACCTTCGCTCTCTTTTGAGGCGGAATATTCATGTGAATGGAAGCAGCTTCAAAGCCTTCACTGATATAATTTGCTGAAGACCCAGCCCGCGGGGAACTGCCCCACATTCAACTGGGTTACAGACACTCTCGCGAGCGCTTGTTTGTTTTACTTTTGAGCGCAACTCCGGCGTCTCAACAGAAGAGAAGATGAGAACGAGCGTTCAAGGCTGTCGTTTAATAGCTGAAAAATTAATCAGGAATAATCTTTTGAAGATTCGGCTTTTAAATGCGCAGATCTCCGCTTTGTGTTGTGTTGTTTTGTGTGTCGACCTATATTTCTGAGTGTTGTGTGAAAAAAAACAACACTCTTGTTTCTTTTCAAAGTTTAGTATAAATTATGACAACTTCACTAACTTGGCTAACTCTGGCTGTGAAGTCTGTAAAGTTGAGAGCTGATCAGTTTTGTAAACATATGGTTGTTTATATTGATTGTTTTATTTTGCTCATGTTATGTCATTCTGATTGGAGGATATCTAACCACACATTGTTAGATGTTGCTATAAGCGTTTTATGTCATTTACTTGTGGGCGTACAACAAGGCTCAGTTCTGCATCTCCGTTTTCATTTGAGGGGATTGTTCACTGTTGTGAAGTTATATTTATATATATATATATATATATATATATATATATATATATATATGAAATATATAAATAATACAAATAATATATAATATATATATATATATATATATATATAAAATAATGATATATTTAAGATAATTAAGATGGTTTATATTTATTTTAATATCCTGTATAAGTGTCATGATAAATAGACCAATAGAAATGCTCCAAAATGACTTGAAAAAAAAATCTGGTTCCGTTGCCTTACATTGAAAGCACTGTTTTTGTTATTATCTTGTTTACATTTTGCATAATATAGTAATTGTTGTTTTTATATATACATGTATTTATATATTTATTAATATGGATATATAATTTATTTATTAATTATTATCACTGAAGTACTACTAATAGCATGGTAGTTATATAGTAATTATATATTTAATACATAACAGTTATTAGTAATAATACTAATATAATACATTTATTTTCTCTCATTGTACTTACATTGCATAATTCTTATATAATTATAGACTTAAATATAAATAAATATAAGTGTATATATATAAAAGATAGTATAGTAGTTTTATAGATGTTATATTATTATTATATAATTATTACTAAAAAAACTACTTATATAATTAATACATGATTTCTTAGCTAATTATGGATCATATATAATCATGGTCATAATTTGAATGCAAAACAACACAAAATACATGCAATGTTTAATTAAAGCAAATCAAAACAACAACATATGTGGGTTGAATTGAAGTTTCTCTTCTGTCTTCGGTGACTTACGAGTGGTAATTGATTGATCTACAGTTTCAGCATGTTCTAGCTAACGGCTGTGAAGGGTTAAAGCCCCTCCTCTGAAAGCCTAATAGAGATGGTCCAAGTTGGGGCGTTGTTCATCTTCAGTCTGTGTACAAACAGCCTGACCCATTCTGTTCTCATCACAGTGTTTATAGAGGCTAACAGCTGCTACCAATCAGCTGCTCATTACTCATCAGCTGGTGAAACAATAGTTCGGGGTGTCCTCCATCAAACATTCATATTTCAACTCCTGCGGCACAATCCGGTCTACTGAAGTATCAACGTGTTCAACCAGCTTCACATCACCGCACAAACATTGTACATCTAAAAGATCAATCAGGATCATTGTTTATTAATTTTTTTAATTATGTTTATTATAATTAGTCCACTGTATCAGCTCCACTGACCAGAGACTGTAGTTCATCTGATTGTCTGTATACTTTATTACTCTGTTCTTTAATGATCAAGACCCCCACAGGACCACCACAGAGCAGATACTATTAGGGAGGTGGGTCATTCTCAGCACTGCAGTGACACCGACAAGTGGTGGGTGTGTTAATGAGTGTGTGTTGTGCTGGTGTGAGTGGATCAGACCCACAGCAGTTGCTGCTGCTGGAGTGTGTTTAAACATCTGTGTCATTGCTTGGACTGAGAATCGTCCACCAACCAAAACTATTCAGACAGCAGTGTCCTGTGGGCAGGCGTCCTGTGTTTCCACTGATGAATAACTAGAGGAACACAAACTGTGCAGCAGCAGATGAGCTACTGTCTCTGACTTAACATCTACAAGGTGGACCAGCAGGTAGTAGGAGTGTCTAATAGAGTGGACAGTGAGTGGACACAGTGTTTAAACACTCCAGCAGCAGCACTGCTGTGTCTGATCCACTCACACCAGCATGTCGGTGTCACTGCAGTGCTGAGAATGACCCACCTCCCTAGTAGTATCTGCTCTGTGGTGGTCCTGTGGGGGTCCTGATCATTAAAGAACAGAGTAATAAATACATGATACAGTGGACAGTGAGTGGAGGTCCTGTATGGTCAGTGGAGCTGATACAGTGGACAGTGAGTGGAGGTCCTGTATGGTCAGTGGAGCTACATTACAGTGGAACAGTGATGTGAGGACCTGTATGGTCATGTGGAGCTGATACAGTGGACCAGTGAGTGAGATATGAGGAGGTGGTGTTTTAATGGTATGGTCTAATGTTTGTATGTATCTGTATATATATATAAACTTTGTGTATGTGTGTGTTTATATATATATATATATTATATATATATATATATATATATAATATATATATATATATATATATATATCAACAACAACAGGAGGCCCCTGAACTCCTGACCCCTCTCTCTGGTCTTGGCCATGGCTGCTGTTTGCAGACAGTTCGGTTTCATCCCTGAACACTCCGGCAGCGCAAAGTGGATTAACTGTGCTAGCGCTAGCCGCGAGCTGCCCACAAATATCTGCCTCATGCCAGCAGGAATGCAGCGCTGAGATCCCCGGCATCGCCGCATTAAGCATTCCGGAATTCACACAGGCCACCGCGCGCATGGGCTTTCAACAGTGGCCTTCAGAAACCAGCAGCGTGCTCGAGATCTGTCAGATATCTCCATCTCAGCATTCGCTGAGGAACTATAACTGAACGTAAGCAGCTTTTAATAAATGAAAGCGATACAGAAGAATATATTTAGAGATACTGAAGAGTTAATCACTGAATGAACACAATAAAGCTTACTTTACATCACAGCACGTCATAACCTGCCAGTCTGAGCACGTTGTGGATGTTATCACTGGGATAAATATAATACATTGACATAAAGATACTAGAGGGGGCTACAAGTGGTGTAAGTTTCAGTATGGTGGAGTAGAGTCAGTATACGGTGGTGTAAGTGGGTAGTACGGTGGTGTGAGTGGTTAGTACGGTGTGAGTAGGTTGGTTAGGTATCGGGTGTAGTGGTCAGTATGGTTGTGTAGTTAGTATGGAGGTGTAAGCGGTTAGTTACATGGTGTAGTGGTTAGTATGGTGGTGTAGTGGTTAGTACGGTTTGGGTGTAGTGGTTAGTATGGTGGTGTAGTGGTTTAGTACGGTGTGGTGTAGTGGTTTAGTACGGTGGTGTAGTGGTTTAGTATCGGTGGTGTAGTGGTTAGTACGGTGGTGTAGTGGTTAGTATGTTGGTGTAGTGGTTAGTATCGTGTGGTGGTAGTGGTCAGTACTGGTGGTGTAGTGATGGTTTACAGTATGGAGGTGTAGTGGTCAGTACGGGTGGTAGTGTCAGTGGTGTAGTACGTGTGGTGATAGGTGGATACGTGTTAAGGTGGTGTAGTGGTTAGTACGTGTGGTGTAGTGGTTAGTATGGTGGGTGTAGTGGTTAGTATCGGTGGTGTAGTGGTCAGATATGGTGGTGTAGTGGGTCAGTATGCGTGGTCGTAGATGGTCAGTATGGTCTGGTGTAGTGGTCAGTATGGTGGTGTAGTGGTCTAGTGTGGTGGTGTAGTGTCAGTATTGTGGTTGTAGTGAGTAGTACAGTGGTGTTAGTGGGTAGTTATGGAACCTGATGGTAGTGGTTTGTAGTGTAGTGGTGGTAGTGTATAAATATATATATAATATATCTATATATATATATATTTAGTATATATATATATATATATATATATATATATATATATATATACTATGATAAATTCATGACGAATGAACCAAATAGAAGTCCTCCAAAATAGCTTGGAAAGAATTCTGGTTCCATTGATAAACGTACAATATATATATATATATATATATATATATATATATATATATATTATATATATATATATATATATATATATATATATATATATGAGTAGGTAAGTATGGCTAGTGTGTACTCAGCAGTCATCTAGCAGTACGAGAACGTTACCCGTATGACCTCCTGAATCTGGAGCCAGTTTTAAGTATGAGACTGCAGCCCGCTGTGTATCCCATGATTCAGCTTCACCTACACCAGTCTCACAGCTCCAGCGCAGAGAAAACACTCCATCCATCTGAAGGAGCACATTCTGGCCAGGTGTGTTAGAAGAGCATGAGATAAGCTTCCTCAGGACCAGGATTACAGCTTTATTGCTCCACGTGGGGCCGAGAGGTCAGCAGGTTCGGGCTCTGTCGTCGGCCTCTGATGTAGAAACAGCTCTCGAGGGAGAACTGGGAACTAATAATAGCACGAGCAGGAATCGCTTCCATAACGTTTTCCTCTCCTTCACAGAGAAACGTGTCTCTCTCCAGCTCTTACTCCACTTCCCTCCATCAGCATCCTGAACCAATCAGCGGGAACCGGGATCAGAATGCGCTCTGGAATGGCGATTAAGAGAAACAAAGAGGAACCCGCGCAGTGAACCGGCACTAATTGGAGGAGGAGGTGGAGGAGGCCGCTGCCAAAGCTCGCAACGGCACAAGGTTCGGTTTTGCGGAGACATTAAGGAAAAATAATAATAAACCAGTAACTTGGAGTGCACGAGAGAGGTGCTGTTATCACTCGCCTACCCACATGTGGTGAATGGACGGCAATTTTCAGATTTGACTGATGGATTTGGGTTTTAATACTTTTATACAAAATGATAGAGTCCAGGAATAGCATGTGGCTGAGTAGCCTCGCCGCTTCTACTCCACAAACAGAACAAATCTGTACGTAACGCATGATTAATATTCACAATATACACTGAAAAAACCTGCTCTGCTGGTTCAACCCTGAATTCATGTGGTAACAAGCAACTGAACTCCATTTATACAACCTAAAAAAGGAGGTTTGAATGATTGATTCTTTCAATCAAGGTAAAATTAGTTCAATTGCTTTTTTACCAGAAGTCATTTTTTTGGTCTAACCAACAAAACACTACAGTGTAAACCACGCAACCATGCATCCAAAAAATAAAATATTGTAATTTCTTGAGAATTTATTGTTGAAATTGGTCAAATTGTTAGTAGTAATCTGAAGAGTTTGACGCTTCTACACTGTAAAAAGTGCTTCACTGGTTCAACCTTGACTTCACGTGGTAACAAGCAACTGAACTCGACTGATACAACCTGAAAAAAATTCATTTGAATGATTGATTCTTCTATCAAAGTAAAATTAGTTCAATTGCTTTTTTACCACAAGTCATGTTTTTAGGTTTAACCAACAAAACACACAACCATGCATCCAAAAAATCTAATATTGTAATTTCTAGAGAATTTATTGTTGAAATTGCTCAAATTTTTAGTAGTAATCTGAAGAGTTTGACGCTTCTACACTGTAAAAAGTGCTTCACTGGTTCAACCTTGACTTCAAGTGGTAACAAGCAACTGAACTCGACTGATACAACCTGAAAAAATTCATTTGAATGATTGATTCTTTCTATCAAAGTAAAGCTAATTCAATAGATTTCACCACATGAAGTATGTTTTTTTAGGTTTAATCAACAAAACACTATTTACAGTGTGAACCATACAGCCATTTATAAATGATGGCATCCAAAAATTCTAATATGATCAATTTTAGAGAAACTAAAGTCAGAATTGTTTATTCTTGACTTCAAGTGGTAACAAGTAACTGAACTTGATTGATACAACCTGAAAAATTCATTTGAATGATTGATTAGTTCAATTGATTTTTACCACATAAAATAAAAATTTAGGTTGAACCAACAAAACACTATGTACAGTATGACCAGTAAAACTATTTTACGGCATCCAAACATTCAAATATTGCAATTTCTAGAGAATTTGTTGTTGAAATTGCTCAGAATGTTAGACTTCTGAAGAGTTAGATGCTTCTACACTAAAAAAGTGCTTCACAGTTACCACCGTAACTTCATGTAGTAACAAGAAACTGAACTAGATTTTTTGAGTAAAACTAGTTGAATATCTTTTTACCACATGAAATATGTTTTAGGTTGAACCAACAAAACACTATTTACAGTGTGAACCATACAACCATTTATAAATGATGCCATCCAAAAAATCAAATACAGACAATGTTTACAGTGTATAAAAAATCCAATACAACTCCATTTTTAATTTTTTACATCTCAACACTTGAATTACAAAGGAACTTTGTATTTATTTGTTTTATGTACATTTTAAAAGTGCTTCATTGGTAAAACCTAACAAGCAATTGAACTACTTTTATTCAACTTAAAGAAATTGAAATTGGTTGAAAGAGTAGTTCATTCAAATTACTTAATGGTAGTTATGTTTGTTATTTAATGGTTTGTTAACTCATGAAGTACTTTTTTAGGTTCTTCCAACAAACTATATATATATTTTAGTGTGTTTAAAAAATTGTATGTCATTAATTTGTTCCATGTATAATTATTGCCATAGAATGTTAGTCTAAACATAAGTTAGCATTATTATATAGCTCCCATAGAAACGACAGGATGGACAAACATACTTTTGAGCCCGGTCTGGCGTGATAAGCCATGAAATAGCTAAAGATATGGCAACCAGAACAGCCCAAACAGAAACAGCTTTCAAAAGGAACCATTTAAGAGCATTAAAACTTTACACTAACAAACATATAAATATTCTAAGTGTGTATATGTAATCTGCAGTATAGAAAACAGACCTGCAAATAAATACTATCAACTTCTTTAATCAGCTCTCAAAGTTAGCTATTTGTTTTAAGTGTGTACGTGTATTTGAGAAGTTAGCAATTTGTTTTAAGTGTGTACGTGTATTTGAGAAGTTACCTATTTGTTTTAAGTGTGTACGTGTATTTGAGAAGTTGGCTATTTGTTTTAGGTGTGTACGTGTATTTGAGAAGTTAGCTATTTGTTTTAAGTCTGTACGTGTATTTGAGAAGTTAGCTATTTGTTCTAAGTGTGTACGTGTATTTGAGAAGTTAGCTATTTGTTTTAAGTCTGTACGTGTATTTGAGAAGTTAGCTATTTGTTCTAAGTGTGTACGTGTATTTGAGAAATTAACTATATGTTTTAAGTGTGTACGTGTATTTGAGTAATTAGCTATTTGTTTAAAGTGTGTACGTGTATTTGAGTAGTTAGCTATTTGTTTTAAGTGTGTACGTGTATTTGAGAAGTTAGCTATTTGTTTTAGGTGTGTTCGTGTATTTGAGTAGTTAGCTATTTGTTTTAAGTCTGTACGTGTATTTGAGAAGTTAGCTATTTGTTTTAAGTGTGTACGTGTATTTGAGAAGTTAGCTATTTGTTTTAAGTGTGTACGTGTATTTGAGTAATTAGCTATTTGTTTTAAGTGTGTACGTGTATTTGAGAAGTTAGCTATTTGTTTTAAGTGTGTACATGTATTTGAGAAGTTAGCTATTTGTTCTAAGTGTGTACGTGTATTTGAGTAATTAGCTATTTGTTTTAAGTGTGTACATGTATTTGAGTAGTTAGCTATTTGTTTTAAGTCTGTACGTGTATTTGAGAAGTTAGCTATTTGTTTTAGGTGTGTTCGTGTATGTGAGTAGTTAGCTATTTGTTTTAAGTCTGTACGCGTATTTGAGAAGTTAGCTATTTGTTTTAAGTGTGTACGTGTATTTGAGAAGTTAGCTATTTGTTTTAAGTGTGTACGTGTATTTGAGAAGTTAGCTATTTGTTTTAAGTGTGTACGTGTATTTAAGAAGTTAGCTATTTGTTTTAAGTGTGTACGTGTATTTGAGAAGTTAGCTATTTGTTTTAAGTGTGTACGTGTATTTGAGAAATTAACTATATGTTTTAAGTGTGTACGTGTATTTGAGAAGTTAGCTATTTGTTTTAAGTGTGAACGTGTATTTGAGAAGTTAGCTATTTGTTTTAAGTGTGAACGTGTATTTGAGAAGTTAGCTATTTGTTAGGTTTAGGATTAGGGTTAGGTTAGGGTTAGGTTAGGTTAGGGTTAGGTTAGGTTAGGGTTAGGTTAGGTTAGGTTAGGGTTAGGGTTAGGGCTTATTTTAAAGTTAGCTATTTGGTTTAAGTCTATACGTGTATTTGAGAAGTTAGCTATATGTTTTTAAGTGTGTGTCTGTGTATTTGAGAAGTTAGCTATTTGTTTTAAGTGTGTACGTGTATTTGAGAAGTTAGCTATTTGTTTTAAGTGTGTACGTGTATTTGAGAAGTTAGCTATTTGTTTTAAGTCTGTACGTGTATTTGAGAAGTTAGCTATTTGTTTTAAGTCTGTACGTGTATTTGAGAAGTTAGCTATTTCTTTTAAGTGTGTACGTGTATTTGAGAAGTTAGCTATATGTTTTTAAGTCTGTACGTTTATTTGAGAAGTTAGCTATTTCTTTTAAGTGTGTACGTGTATTTGTAAAGTTTTTAAGTGTATTTGTTATAAGTCTGTACGTGTATTGGAGAAGTTAGCTATTAGTTTGAGTGTGTACGTGTATTTGAGAAGTTAGCTATTTGTTTTAAGTCTGTACACAGTATTAGAGAAGTATAGCTATATGTTTTAAGTCTGTACGTGTATTTAAGAAGTTAGCCTATTTGTTTTAAGTGTGTACGTGTATTTGAGAAAGTAGCTATTTGTTTTTAAGTGTGTACGTGTATTTGAGTAGTTAGCTATTTGTTTTAGGTGTGTTCGTGTATTTGAGTAGTTAGCTATTTGTTTTAAGTGTGTTCGTGTATTTGAGTAGTTAGCTATTTGTTTTAAGTCTGTACGTGTATTTGAGAAGTTAGCTATTTGTTTTAAGTCTGATATGTGTATTTGAGAAGTTAGCTATTTGTTTTAAGTCTGTACGTGTATTTGAGAAGTTAGCTATTTGTTTTTAAGTCTGTACGTGTATTTGAGAAGTTAGCTATTTGTTTTAAGTGTGTACGTGTATTTGAGAAGTTAGCTATTTGTTTTAGTGTGTACGTGTATTTGAGAAATTAACTATATGTTTTAAGTCGTGTACGTGTATTTGAGAAGTTAGCTATTTGTTTTAAGTGTGTACGTGTATTTGAGAAGTTAGCTATTTGTTTTAAGTGTGTACGTGTATTTGAGAAGTTAGCTATTTGTTTTAAGTGTGTACGTGTACTTTGAGAAGTTAGCTAATTGTTTTTAAGTGTGTACGTGTATTTGAGAAGTTAGCTATTTGTTTTAAGTCTGTACGTGTATTTGAGAAGTTAGCTATTTGTTTTTAAGTCTGTACGTGTATTTGAGAAGTTAGCTATTTGTTTTAAGTCTGTACGTGATATTTGAGAGAGTAGCTATTTCTTTTAAGTGTGTACGTGTATTTGTAAAGTTTTAAGGTGTATTAGTATATAAGTCTGTACGTGTATTTGATAAGTTAGCTATTGTTATAAGTCTGTACGTGTATTTGAGAAGTTAGCTATTTGTTTGAGTGTGTACGTGTATTTGAGAAGTTAGCTATTTGTTTTAGGTGTGTTCGTGTATTTGAGAAGTTAGCTATTTGTTTTAGGTGTGTTCGTGTATTTGAGTAGTTAGCTATTTGTTTTAGGTGTGTTCGTGTATTTGAGTAGTTAGCTATTTGTTTTAGGTGTGTACGTGTATTTGAGTAGTTAGCTATTTGTTTTAAGTGTGTACGTGTATTTGAGAAGTTAGCTATTTGTTTTAAGTCTGTACGTGTATTTGAGAAGTTAGCTATTTGTTTTAAGTCTGTACCGTGTATTTGAGAAGTTAGCTATTTGTTTTAAGTGTGTACGTGTATTTGAGAAGTTAGCTATTTGTTTTAAGTGTGTACGTGTATTTGAGAAGTTAGCTATTTGTTAGGTTTA
>CM038719.1:42208460-42233460 GCA_021613375.1 Megaleporinus macrocephalus | reverse complement strand
TGTCTGTGTGGAGTGTGTATGGTCTCCCAGTGTCTGTGTGGAGTGTGTATGGTCTCCCAGTGTTTGTGTTGAGTCTGTATGGTCTCCCAGTGTCTGTGTGGAGTGTGTATGATCTTCCAGTGTCTGTGTGGAGTTTGTATGGTCTCCCAGTGTCTGTTTGGAGTCTGTATGGTCTATCATTGTGTTCTTGCACTGATAATATTTTCTACGTTATATACATTTTTGTGTTGAATGTGTAAATTCAGCTCGGCTGGCAGATTTACAGTTGCACACCTGTTAATACAGCGGCGTATAACGAGTAGATTCCTGCCTGCGTTCAAAAGCTATAAGCCTTCATAACTCGGGCCAGATGTAGAAGGGCTGATTTTTGAAGCTGAGGGTTTTTAATAGCGTGTGATGACTCAACCTACGGGCCGGATGGCTTTTTATGCCTCATCTTTACAAGAGAAGTATGGTTTCGCTTGCTGCTCGTAGACTCATCTATGGTAATAATCTTCATTCTAAAAAAGTAAGCAGCTTGTAAGATGTAACAGCAGTTCAAGTACATATTTTATTATTAACGAGTGTGCAGCACCATTTCACAGCTTCCAGCAGTGTGCAGGAAGAGTTTCCATTTTTACAATTCTTTTTCATTAGAATAACAATCCAAACACATACCGCTCTGATATCCAGTTCAGTGTTTTGCAGTTTCTTCCAGATTGCTCCTCTTTATCGTGACCTCTGCATGTTGTGGAAGGTGCTCTGAGCTGTTTGCTGTTTTCTGTGTATGCACTCTTTTGCATATAAATACTTAACAATGTAATCAACAACAACAAAGCTGTTCAGAGTGGTTTCAGTTTATAGCATGATAATGGTGATGATGATAATAACCAGTGCACTGTCTACAATGTAAATATAGATATTTTATTTAATATCAGAGTTTTATATTTAATGCTGATGATCACACATTGATGGAAATCTGAAATATACATGTTTATTAGTGTGTGCTGAGCTATTACCAAACACAATTAATGCCAACAGTTTTTTTATGAGCATTTTATTTAATTACTTCCTCTTATTTGGTTTTTAGAGGTATTATAGGTGATATACCCCTCAACACAGTTATGTTAATGAAAGAGCTGAACACCAAGAACAATCTAGAACATTATATCTCTGTTAATATATTGCCTTTGCTGTTAATGTTACCTAGGGCTGAACAACAAGAACTGTCTAGAACACTATCCCCCTAATATGTTGCCTCAACAGTTAGTGTTAGCTAGTGCTGAACGCCAAGAACTACCTAGAACACTACATATATATTTATGTATTACCTCAGCTGTTAGCATTACGTAGTACAGAACACCAATAACAACCTAGAAAATTATATCTGTTTTATATATATATATATATGAACTATCTAGAACAACACATCTCTGTTAACATATTACCTCAGCTGTTAGCATTACCTAGTATATATAAAAAACTATCTACAACTATCTAGAACACCACATCTTTGTTAACATATTACCTCAGCTGTTAGCATTACCTAGTATATACAAAGAATTATCTAGAACACCACATCTCTGTTAACATATTACCTCAGCTGTTAGCATTACCTAGTATATATTAAGCACTATCTAGAACACCATATCTCTGTTAACATATTACCTCAGCTGTTAGCATTACCTAGCATATATAAAAAACTATCTAGAACACCACATCTCTGTTAACATATTACCTCAGCAGTTAGCATTACCTAGTATATATAAAAAAACTATGTAGAACTATCTAGAACACCACATCTCTGTTAACATATTACCTCAGCTGTTAGCATTACCTAGTATATACAAAGAACTATCTAGAACACCACATCTCTGTTAACATATTACCTCAGCTGTTAGCATTACCTAGTATATACAAAGAACTATCTAGAACACCACATCTCTGTTAACATATTACCTCAGCTGTTAGCATTACCTAGTATATATAAAAAACTATGTAGAACTATCTAGAACACCACATCTCTGTTAACATATTACCTCAGCTGTTAGCATTACCTAGTATACATAAAAAAACTATGTAGAACTATCTAGAACACCACATCTCTGTTAACACATTACCTCAGCTGTTAGCATTACCTAGTATACATAAAAAACTATGTAGAACTATCTAGAACACCACATCTCTGTTAACATATTACCTCAGCTGTTAGCATTACCTAGTATATATTAAGCACTATCTAGAACACCATATCTCTGTTAACATATTACCTCAGCTGTTAGCATTACCTAGCATATATAAAAAACTATCTAGAACACCACATCTCTGTTAACATATTACCTCAGCAGTTAGCATTACCTAGTATAAATAAAAAAACTATGTAGAACTATATAGAACACCACATCTGTTAACATATTACCTCAGCTGTTAGCATTACCTAGTATATACAAAGAATTATCTAGAACACCACATCTCTGTTAACATATTACCTCAGCTGTTAGCATTACCTAGTATATATAAAGAACTATCTAGAACACCACATCTCTGTTAACATATTACCTCAGCTGTTAGCATTACCTAGTACAGAACACCAATAACAATCTAGAATATTATATCTCTGTTTTATTTATTTATATATATATATATATATAACAGTCTTTAGATTTTAAACGCTGCAGTAGTGATATTTGGGCGCCGCTGTCTACGTGTCCAGCTTCCGGTTTGAATTTTCTCCTTCCACCTTAAATAGTGCAGCAGTTAACTGGAAGCAGCTGTCGGAAGTGGCACCACTTTTAAGGATGTAATAGTTGATAAGACCCCCGCTCTCCACAGGCTATGGCATCCCTGCTGGTTGCCGGGTTCTGAGCGGGTCAGTGTGAGCTGTGATCAGCTCCAGGCTTACATAGGTTCATAGCTCCAGCTCAAAACCTACAGACTTTAATAACAGAACAAAACAAAGAACACTGAGCAGCAAACACACAGCAGACTGTTTACACTCGTATACATTCAGATCAGCACCGTCCTTCTTTCTTTCCACTCGTTCTTCTTTCCTCTGTGTCCAGCTCTTTTCCCCGCGAGTGCAGTTGCTGTGCGTCCAGCCTGGGGGCCACTTTGTGCTCTCCTGGACATCCCAGTAAATTAATCTTCTCTTCCGGAGTTTACAGCCTCCTGCTGACACATCATCCCCCGAAACAAGGAAACGGCCACATACATTCTCTGTTTGGAGAAAGTTCCCACCAATTAACCAGTTAGAGGTCCAGCAATAACAAAAGCCTGGCGTAATTTAATATTAGCCTTTACCCGAAACCAGCGGAGAGCTTCTGAACACATTCATGTCTGTAAGCAGAAAATATTTTATTATTTGATTTTTTTGTACAGTGTTGTTTACATGGAAAGAAAAACCTTTTAATTATTTGCCATGTTTATTTTTTTTGTTTTTGTAATTTTATAAATATTACAACACAAACCCAATAGCCCAGAAGTGCTTTTATATATATATATATATAAATATATAAAACCTAATTTCAAGTTGTTTTATCAACATTCATCAATGCAATAAAATGCTGAGACGAATTTTGGCGTGAGGTTTTCATGATGTCTAATTCTTTAGGTAAAATAAAAAAAACAGATAAAATCAATATTAATTCATGATAAAAATAAGTAAAATAACTAAGCAGGGTAAAAGCTAATAAATAAATAAATAATAATTGAGTGCATGGAATATAGCAGTATTAAATAATAAATTAAGTAAATGACTATATATATATATATATATATTCACACACAGCATGAGTCAAATGTCTCAGGACACCCTGTTATTTTAGAAACAAAAGGAAAATGACGTACCATGTTGTTTAGTGTGGTTGTTGTTGTTGTGACTTACTGTGTTGATTACGTTTGAACCACAAGAGATATTACAAATCTGACCCCCTCATTTGCTGGGGTATTCAGATACATCATTTTCCCTATATATATATATATATATATATATATATATATATATATATATATATATATATATATATATATATATATATATATATATAAAACCGAAACCCGTTGATACAGAATACAGTTTATATCGTTGCTGTGCAAAGAAAACCAATATCCAAACAGTAACTTTACAGGAGACAACAAAGACTTTACTTTTAATGTCAATGGAACCAGAATGTTTAATGTTTTCCAAGCTATTTTGGAGCATTTCTATTGGTCCATTAACTTCACACAATCTAAACCGCCACATGTTTTTCTTTGGACAGCGGCGATATATATATATATATATATATATATATATATATATATATATATATATATATATATATATATAATTACTATGGAGCTAAAGGTGTTACAATTAAATAATAAAGCAAAACGACTTGAGTAACTCTAATCTTCAAAGGCTTGTTTTACTAATGTTTCCAACATCTTTCACTCATTCTCTTTCTTTCTTTCTTTCTTTCGCTCCAGATCCTGCACATGTGTAAGTCTTTGACCCTCATTTGCAGCATTGCCTTTGCTTGAGTGAGAAGTTATTAGAGGTACAGAGGAGCCTTCAAAAGCTTTGAGGAATGTGGTTTCGATAAGGTTCTTTAACAGATCTGGTTGAAATTGCTGTTCGCTCGGTGTGTTTATATGATACTTACTGTAACTGCAATCCGTGTACCAACGTCGACTCTCGTGACTATCAGATGAAAGAAATCTGCCTTGTAAACAACAGAGAACCAGTTATTACTGACACCGTGGGTCATTTCTAGAACTGTAGTACTCAAGGTCCAGTCTAAACCAGCAGTCTGTGTTTGGTCCAGGTCTTGAGGTGGTGAGATAGACTTGTTCTCGATACTAGTTGAATGTGATGTTTCCATCTGTGGTTACTGAGTTTTATCTTCTCTCATTACTGAATATCAACAATACATTCAAACAAAACACTCACATTTAAATACAGTCTGTTCAGGAAGGTGGGTTTCTGTTACTTTAGGTAGTGGTTCTAGATAAGTTCTAGAGAAGAAGGCCTGAGAATAGTCACTATAGCAGACTATAACAGGATGCTTATAAATAATAATTATATTAATAAAGACTAATAGTATTAATGCACTCTGTAGGTACACTAAATGGCCAAAAGTAAATGGACACTGATTATTAAGTTCAGGTGTTAACAGTTGGCATTCTATAGCAATGATGTTGCTGATATACAGAATAAGGCCAAAAGTATACGGACACTAATGATTAAGTTACAGTTGTATTAAGTCCAGCACATAGATAAGCATTGCAGTCTCCATAGATAAGCATTGTGAATAGAATGTGTTGTACTGAACAGCTCAGGGGCTTTAAACCATCTTCCATCACATCAATTCTCTCTGTAAACTAATAACATTAACTCATTCCAGTGATTGGATCAACCGACAGGTACCAAGAGCTTTAAATGAAGTGGGAAATTAGCTTTTAGCTCCAAAACTTTTACTTTTAAAACTCTTAATCTCTGTCCACGTCCACTCAGCCTAAAAATAGATGATAGCTGACTTATCATTTATTTTAATTGTTTAATTTGATTATATATTTTTTAATTATTGTCATTTATTTAATTCATTATTTAATACTGCTGATGTGCTTGCACTCAATTGTTATTATTTAATTAATTATTTATTTATTTATTAGCTTTTACCCTGCTTAGTTATTTTACTGACTTAGTTTTATCATGAATTAATATTGATTTTATCTGTTTTATTTTTTCAATTTTATCAAAAGAATTGGACATCTTGAAAACCTCACGCTGATGTGTCTCGGCATTTTATTGATTATTAATGTTGATAAAACAAGTTTAGATGAAATTCTTTAGGTTAAAATTGGATTTCGCCAATGCTATATAAAGCATATCCAACCTCGCGACAGTAGCTACTGCGTTACAGTGGGGTGGTCGGAGCTTGCCCTGTACATAGTGATGTCATCAGTTGTCTAGGCTTCTAATATGTATATCTGGGGTTTTGTCAGTGCGACACTAATCCTGAGGGCTCCGTGTTGCTTCGGACACGATGGCCAGTTCTTCACTTACACACTCGACTGGTTTAAAACAAACTCCTTGTTTCTGAGCCGCTTCTTCTCCCCCAGTCAGCAGCCCGAGCTCCATTATTGGGGCATTTTTCTGCCTATTACCGCGTGTCCGAGCGTTCATTAGGGAGATAAAATGCAGACTTCTCACTCTCACACATGACTGAGCCCGTCATGGTGAGGCCGTCCACTGCGCTTGGTGTTCGAGGGCTGAGGGAAAAATGGGAAACAATGCTCGGCCGGCCCAGTGCTGCTTTGAACTGGAGCTGAAGATGCCAATTCTCACACTGGGAGAGAGTAGAGGGGGGGACTGGGAGAGGGAGGGGGGAGCGGGGCGTCAGCAGGAGGTTGTAAACTCCGGAAGAGCAGATTAATTGGCTCGAATGTCCAGAAGGGAGCGAAGTGGCCCTCTCAGCAGGCCGGACACAGCACGAGTGGAGTTACAGTGTAGCTAACAAGTAATAGATGTTTATACTCCATCTTTAAGAGAGACACAAACTGAATGGCTTGCCTATAACATCACTGTGTGTATATATATATATATATATATATATATATATATATATATATATATATATCATACTGATTTTGTCATCTGTCCAAGTAGATAAATATACCATACATACCAAAAAACAACAGTATGCCCCCCGGCTGGTAACACTTGTATGCCATAATATGGTGTAAAGATTCTAAATTATTAAGACACGTTATTAAAAATCACTAAAAATATCAGATTTATTTATAAATTAACACTTTTATTCTAAATATGTAACATATGGACACAGACATTATTACTGACGCGCAATGCCTGCTGGGTAGATGAGGTCAGATGGTTTCAGGTCTGAACTGGACTGTGGTGTGAAGGAGTGAGTGTTAGTTACTAATCTAGCTTAAAGAAAACCATGTACATTGTGTTGTTGTTGTTGTTTCAGTGAAAGGCAGTGTGAAGACTGATATTAGTCTAAACAGATTCACAAACATAAACAAGGAGAATAGTTAGTGAAGCAGCGTGTGGACCAACACAGCTACCCAAAGACCCCCACTCTGCTCTCCTCACTTCAGTCTGGATGAGTTTGGAGTGGTTCAGTAGACCACCACTGGTGAGAGACTTGACGGAGGCTGTTGGTTTTAAGCGTAGACTAAAACACAATGCAGTGCCACAGTTTCCCCACACAGGAAGTCCAGAAGCTCCAGATTATGGAGAACCGCGAGAAGAACCGTGAACGTGAACATGTGCTGGATTCTCTCCTGAGAACGTTTAGCGTTAGCGTCAGCTGCTTCTCCTCGTTTGTGGATCCTGAAGGTGAAAGTCCAGTCTTAGTAGTGAACATACTACTCACTAATAAAGGAGTGTGAAGCTCAGAGACACTCCCGTTCAGTGTATCTAGCTGTTTACTGAGTGTGAATGTTTCCTGCTAGAAAGCGGAGCTCCTTTAACAGACACTCTCCTTCTCCGTCAACACCAACACACAGCTTCACAACAACTCCAGCACTGTGTCACTCTCTCCTCCACCCTCTCTGTTCACCATTTACACTAACGTGGTGTGTGATGTCACTGCTGATGTCAGAAATGTTGAGTTCTAGATCAAACTGTAAAGACTGAACAGTAGCATGTTTAGTAGCTAGCTGTGCTCGAGCGTGACGGCCGGTTACTGCAACCATTGGACGTCACTACCCGCTGATCACGTCAGTAGATACAACAATGGAGACCCACGTGCAGCGGATTTTACACAAAATCTAATAAATCTGATACTTTTAGTGATTTTTTACAACCTGTTTAATAATTTAGAGTCATTACAACATATTAAGACTTACATGTGTCACCAGACGGGGTTCCCTTTAAAGTCTGTATTTCACTGTAACCTCGTAAGACCTGGTAATTCATATTTTAATTCACGAGGGTGAAGCAGCTCGTTCACCAGTTTTCCTGTTCCACCTTAAACAGTGCAGCAGGAGCCAGAACGTACCTGCACCTCCATTTAAGGTGGAAACAGGAGAACTGGTGAAGGAGAAACTGAGCTGATGGTGCTGGTGGTCAGTAGGAGTAAGTATTGTAGTGTGTAAGGGTGATCTGGGGGTGAGGGTGATCTCCACTCTGTTCCTCATCTCCATCATCTCCACTCTGTTCCTCACCTCCATCTCCTCCACTCTGTTCCTCACCTCCATCATCTCCACTCTGTTTCTCACTTCCATCATCTCCACTCTGTTCTTCACCTCCATCATCTCCACTCTGTTCCTCACCTCCATCATCTCCACTCTGTTTCTCACTTCCATCATCTCCACTCTGTTTCTCACTTCCATCATCTCCACTCTGTTCTTCACCTCCATCATCTCCACTCTGTTCTTCACCTCCATCATCTCCACTCTGTTCCTCACCTCCATCATCTCCACTCTGTTTCTCACTTCCATCATCTCCACTCTGTTTCTCACTTCCATCTCCTCCACTCTGTTCTTCACCTCCATCATCTCCACTCTGTTCTTCACCTCCATCATCTCCACTCTGTTCCTTACCTCCATCATCTCCACTCTGTTTCTCACTTCCATCATCTCCACTCTGTTCCTCACCTCCATCATCTCCACTCTGTTCTTCACCTCCATCATCTCCACTCTGTTCTTCACCTCCATCATCTCCACTCTGTTCCTCACCTCCATCATCTCCACTCTGTTTCTCACTTCCATCATCTCCACTCTGTTCCTCACCTCCAGTCTCCTTGTGTACTGTATATAATCTGTTTCAGTATTGCTGCAGTGTTAGGGAGTGTGTTGAGTGTTTATCTTGTTTACTGTCTGATGTGTGTATTGACTGTACTCTGTTTTTCTCCCGACTCCTCTCTTTCATTGTTAGCTTTTATGCGTTTGACCTTCGCCTGTTTACCAACATCTTTCATAATAAAACTTCTTTTTCTTTATTTTCGCAACTCGTTTCTGAGCCGTTCCACATGAGCAGGAAGACTGGCACTCATTGTGATCGAGAAAGCTTTACAGAACTCTGAGCAATTTCTGGGGTGCCCACTCTACGCCCTGCCTGCCACTGCTGGACAGGATAACTGTCAGAGTTAAAGCCTTCGGCTCCACACTGGACCTCCTAATGGAAGCCTGTGGTCAGCAAGAACAGGCCGGGCACTGTTTCGACAAATTAGAAGCACACATCATTGTGATCGGACCCTCATGTTTGGGGCAAAAGAATGAAAGCAAAATATTTTTCAGGGGTTCTAAGCTAAACATGACACCACCAGTCCGGCTGCAACATATCTTCAGATCTTCAGAATCCTACGTACACTCCAGTTTTTGTTGGTGGTGATAAAATATAATATGTTTATTTCATAAACACCGTACTAACTACTACACCACCATACTAACCACTACACCACCTTACTAACCACTACACCACCATACTAACCACTACACCACCATACTAACCACTACACCACCGTACTGACCACTACACCACCGTACTGACCACTACACCACCATACTAACTACTACACCATAATTTCATTCTTTCCAACTAGCCCCCTACCCCAATTAAACATACTGTACACCTGGACATCACATTGTAAACATTGTGGCTACATGCACTGAAACAGTGATTAAGGTGGTCACCTCTGAGAGACTGCTCTCCACTGTGAGTGGACAGCTCACTGCTTTGGGTCTGAACGCTGTGAAGCCCTTAGGCTGCTGGAGTTCTCTAAACAATGGACTGACCACCCCAGACGCCAGACCTCCACCTCTCTGAATGTGTTTGGGGTCAATTAGCTTCCCAGAAGCAGTGAAAGTAACCAGCTAGTGTAAATACAGAAGAACACAGTATATACTGAACTGCTACTGTATATTACACGCTGTTGTTGGAGCTTCTGTATAATCTTCTGTTAAATATATGCTTTCTGTTTTTTTCTCTGAAGCTGAAAAAGAAATGAAGTGTTTATTTTACTGCTCAGTACACGGTAATCAAACAACAGAACACACACACCAGCACGACAGAGCCTCACCAACACACACTGAATAGAGTTTCATGTGTTTCTAATGCTCCACTTAATAATCCTGCAGGGCAGTGTGTGTTTGTGTGTGTGTGTGTGTGTGTGTGTGTGTGTGTGAGTGTTGTGTGTGTGTGTGCAGTTTTGCACAGAGAGAATATTTAGAAATTTAAGAATGTTGTAGCTGAAGGTATTCTGGCACCAACATCAACAAACACACACACACACACACACACACACACACACACACACACACACACACACACACACACACACACACTATAATACAAACACACATATAACACACACACACACACACACACACACACACTATAATACAAACACACATATATGCATATACACACACACACACACACACACACACACACACACACATATATATATATATATATATATATATATATATATATATATATATATGATCACAATGATTACGGAATGATCACAAGTACAAGTGAAGAACAGAGTAATAAAGTAAACAGAGAATCAGATGAACTACAGTCTTTGAGTGGAGGTCCTGTATGGTCAGTGGAGCTGATACAGTGGACAGTGAGTGGAGGTCCTGTATGGTCAGTGGAGCTGATACAGTGGTCAGTGAGTGGAGGTCCTGTATGGTCAGTGGAGCTGATACAGTGGACAGTGAGTGGAGGTCCTGTATGGTCAGTGGAGCTGATACAGTGGTCAGTGAGTGGAGATATAAGGAGGTGGGTTTAATGTTATGGCTGATCTGTGTCCAGTTCTCTGCACTGCTGCATTAATTACATGCATAATTACATTTAAATAGTCTCTCCAGAAAACAGTAATAGCTTGAAGGAAATCCATCTTTCTTCAGTGTTTTAGGCCTGAAAGTCACCTGAGCTGCAGCAGTAATTCCAGATTATTCATCTTCACGTTAATCCAGCAGCTCGGCAGACAGGTGTGCGGGGCGTGAAGCGTTTCTAAGGTTACTAAAAGCGTTTGGTGGCGTCCAGATACGGCGTTCTGAGCCCCGCTAGTGTTTACGTTACGTCTCGGCCTTGGAGCCCTGACCCTGATTCCCAGATTTCCTTCATTCTCTTTACTGCGGCTTGTGATTAATAGTGTGGTGCTTCCTGCCAGGACAGGAAGTAGCGCGGCAGCGCTGCTCGAATGTGAGTAACGGGTCTTTTCTCTGCGCTCGTCTCGGCACGGGCGTGTTCCTCCGCCATGAAACCACATTTTCTGGTTAAGAACAACCAGCACAAGATCTGTTTGGCAGATGAGGTCCAGTAGAAAGATGTTCTCGCTCGCTTGCTCTCCCTCTCTCTCTCTCTCTCTCTCTCTCTCGCTAGTGCTTCTTGGATGGCCTTGATGGATTTGGGGATTTCACGGCCCTTGTTTTTCAGGGACAGGATCGCTAACAATGGGCGTAAATCCATAGGCCGTGTCAGGACACGTCAGGAGAGCGCTTGTGTGTTTGAGGTTAAGAGGTTTAGGAGGTTTAAGGTGGTCAAGGTCATTCGCTGGTGGGTGTGTGACGTGACAGATTGGGCAACTTTGACCTCACGTACTTGATTTCTGGCTCTCACATTTGCTTACACTGGCAATAAAAAAACCTGCTCTGAGGCTAGAGGAAGAAGAACCTCGAGAGGAACCAGACTCATAGAGAGGAATCCATCCATCCTCCTCTGGTCCACACCGGATAGTAAAATAAGATTTATAATTATATATAGTATTGAATGTAGAAAAAAAACTGTCCCACAAGGACATAGAATTAGCATGGATTGAAGTGATGTGTCCCCACCAATATCCAGATTATTGAATTGTCCCCACCAAAAAAGCTGATCTGTCAAGGTCTGATTATGCTAGAGGTGCAGAAAGGGTTAAATTAGATTGTCTACTCGAGTCCTACCTCCCCGTAACACATACGGCCAGTGTGATTGGCTGTGTCTTTCCCTGCTGTCACCAAAGACTCATTTGGCTTTTAGCAGCGCCAGAACTGGACAGAAAAATGTCCAGTCATATGAGACTCACTGTACAAGAGATACATGTGCGAGATACATACAGCAGAAAAGAAGAGGGTGGAGCTATTTTTCAAAGAAACGTATAAGTAAACGAGTCCATCATAGTAACATTGATGGTGATTCTAGGCTTTGGCACACAACGTACATGGTTTGGAAATTAACAAACTGCCGACTGTCAGTTAATTTAAAATAATATTAATCATGAATTAAATTATGTATTGTTATTCAGAACATTTTTATTTTTATTGTTTTGCCATCAACGCCCTCTTCAGTATTTCAGTATCAGACCACACAGGATGGGCAGTTGTTCAGAATCGGACCACACAGGATGGGCAGTTGTTCAGAATCAGACCACACAGGATGGACAGTTGTTCAGTATCAGACCACATAGGATGGACAGTTTTTCAGTATCAGACCACACAGGATGGGCAGTTGTTCAGAATCAGACAACACAGGATGGGCAGTTGTTCAGTATCAGACCGCACAGGATGGACAGTTGTTCAGTGTCGGACCACACAGGATGGGCAGTTGTTCAGAATCGGACCACACAGGATGGGCAGTTGTTCAGTACCAGACCGCACAGGATGGACAGTTGTTCAGTATCAGACCGCACAGGATGGACAGTTGTTCAGTATCAGACCACACAGGATGTGTAGTTGTTCAGTATCAGACCACACAGGATGGACAGCTGTTCAGTATCAGACCACACAGGATGGGCAGTCGTTCGGAATCAGACCACACAGGATGGGCAGTTGTTTAGTATCAGACCACACAGGATGGGCAGTTGTTTAGTATCAGACCACACAGGATGGGCAGTTGTTCAGTACCAGACCACACAGGATGGGCAGCAGTTGGACAGTTGGAAAATATGTTAAAATCTAAAAATCTTACAAAGACAACTCAAGCAGTAAAATCGAAACATGAAAACAAACGCAAACAATTCTGAGTGAGGAACTTCGGAACCAAACACTACAGACAAGATACACCTGAAAACACTAAACGAGAAACAGGTGAGGACCAAAACAAGGCAGACAGCAGAGACATGAAACACAGGACAAATACAAGAACAGGGCCGGACAGGCTGTGACACTTTTACAATTACTATTAAAACTATATATATATATATATATATATATATATATATATAATATAATTATTATTATGTTACCAAATCCTCTCAGTCCAAGCTCAGTGAGGCGGAAAGTTCTGGCATTTTTTTGGGTGTTAAGCTTCCACCTTATCTGACGTGACAACATCTTAATGGGAATTCTCTCCAGCTGCTACCTGAGATGATCGTGTTACGTTCTGTTTCTTCCCCCTGAGGACGCGAGGCGCGTGCTCACTTTGTAGTCGTCCCCGGCTCTCTTTCTTCATTTCCCCCAGAGAGACCCTCGTATTTCCTTTCGGCGACCATGTTATTCCCTCTCAAAATACCACCCCTCTCCCCCATTCCACACCCCCCCCCCCACCCCCCCCCCTCCCGTCTAATCCGCTCTCAGTGATTTAGAAACAGTAGCTGGTTTCCTTAAAAGCCAATTAGGCGTCACGTTGTCCCGCAGGGCAGCCATATTGGATACAGAGCACTCTACTTACCATGTAGGCTTCTGTTCAGGGTGTGGACATTTACATTCTCTATATAGTCACTACATTATTAAACAGTGGACCACCGATGTTCACTACTTACAGGCCAACGTACCCCAAAGCATAGAGGCTGATCTTTCTACACACCTTCATCTCTGCCTGAGGGCTAAATAGAGCTCCAGCAGGATAACCAGTATACCAGACATCTCCACCAACAGAAATAAGAATATAAAAAAATAATGCTCAGAGAATGTTGATATAACAATAAGCATAAAAGTAAAAGTAATGTAAGGGTAAATATGCTATTAAAGACAAAAGCTTAGGCCGCACCACAGGGGTCTAAACCACCTCCCCAAGTCAAACTTCAAAGACATGTTATCAATAATCTTTACTAGAATGTAAATGTGCATGAATGAAAACAAACTGAAATGAAATAGGAGTAACGAGAATATGTTCAAAATGTAAGGAGTAGAAAGTACTGATAATGGAGTGTTAATGTAAGGAGTAGAAAGTACTGATAATGGAGTGTAAATGTAAGGAGTAGAAAGTACAGATAATGGAGTGTAAATGTAAGGAGTAGAAAGTACTGTTAATGGAGTGTAAATGTAAGGAGTAAAAAGTACAGATAATGGAGTGTAAATGTAAGGAGTAGAAAGTACTGTTAATGGAGTGTAAATGTAAGGAGTAAAAAGTACAGATAATGGAGAGTAAATGTAAGGAGTAGAAAGTACTGATAATGGAGTGTAAATGTAAGGAGTAGAAAGTACAGATAATGGAGTGTAAATGTAAGGAGTAGAAAGTGCTGATAATGGAGTGTAAATGTAAGGAGTAGAAAGTACTGTTAATGGAGTGTAAATGTAAGGAGTAAAAAGTACAGATAATGGAGTGTAAATGTAAGGAGTAGAAAGTACTGATAATGGAGTGTAAATGTAAGGAGTAGAAAGTACAGATAATGGAGTGTAAATGTAAGGAGTAGAAAGTACTGATAATGGAGTGTAAATGTAAGGAGTAGAAAGTACTGATAATGGAGTGTTAATGTAAGGAGTAGAAAGTACTGATAATGGAGTGTAAATGTAAGGAGTAGAAAAAAACAAATAATGGAGTGTAAATGTAAGGAGTAGAAAGTACTGATAATGGAGTGTAAATGTATGGAGTAGAAAGTACTGATAATGGAGTGTAAATGTAAGGAGTAGAAAGTACTGATAATGGAGTGTTAATGTAAGTAGTAGAAAGTACTGATAATGGAGTGTAAATGTAAGGAGTAGAAAAAACAAATAATGGAGTGTAAATGTAAGGAGTAGAAAGTACTGATAATGGAGTGTAAATGTATGGAGTAGAAAGTACTGATAATGGAGTGTAAATGTAAGGAGTAGAAAGTACTGATAATGGAGTGTTAATGTAAGGAGTAGAAAGTACTGATAATGGAGTGTTAATGTAAGTAGTAGAAAGTACTGATAATGGAGTGTAAACGTAAGGAGTAGAAAGTACTGATAATGGAGTGTAAATGTATGGAGTAGAAAGTACTGATAATGGAGTGTAAATGTAAGGAGTAGAAAGTACTGATAATGGAGTGTAAATGTAAGGAGTAGAAATTCCGGATAATGGAGTGTAAATGTAAGGAGTAGAAAGTACTGATAGTGTAGTGTAAATGTAAGGAATAGAAAGTACTGATAATGGAGTGTAAACGTAAGGAGTAGAAAGTACAGATAATGGAGTGTAAATGTAAGGAGTAGAAAGTACTGATAATGGAGTGTAAATGTTAGGAGTAGAAATTCCGGATAATGGAGTGTAAATGTAAGGAGTAGAATGTACTGATAATGGAGTGTAAATGTAAGGAGTAGAAATTCCGGATAATGGAGTGTAAATGTAAGGAGTAGAAAGTACAGATAATGGAGTGTAAATGTAAGGAGTAGAAAGTACTGTTAATGGAGTGTAAATGTAAGGAGTAGAAAGTACTGATAATGGAGTGTAAATGTAAGGAGTAGAAAGTACTGTTAATGGAGTGTAAATGTAAGGAGTAGAAAGTACTGATAATGGAGTGTAAATGTAAGGAGTAGAAAGTACTGATAATGGAGTGTAAATGTTAGGAGTAGAAAGTACTGATAATGGAGTGTAAATGTAAGGAGTAGAAAGTACTGATAATGGAGTGTAAATGTAAGGAGTAGAAAGTACTGATAATGGAGTGTAAATGTAAGGAGTAGAAAGTACTGATAATGAAGTGTAAACGTTCTACTTAAGTAAGGTAATAAAGTATTTGTACTTTGTTACTTGACACCTCTGTGCGGGAGAGATAGGAAAACCCTGTGAATGCTGATTTATCACTCTGGACCAGCCAGTAAGTGATACCGGACCATAACGTGGGAGATTTACACTCCTGTCAAGGCGAAATGTCCGAATTCCGAAAGGAGGGATCCTGTCCAAAGTCCTGTCCTTCCCGAGCCGTTTTACTGGAGGCCTGAGGTTAAGCCTGCTGATAGGAAAATGGCAGTAAATATCCGAGCGCACGCCACTAAAAATGATTTAGCTTGTTTTCCTTACCGGATCCTTCCTGCCCTCCGCAACGGAGCGCTCCTATTAGTGCACCCGGATAAGACCACTGTCCCAGTGAGTTAGCGGACAGTCGTGAACCTACTCTGCAGCCTCGGAGCGCTTCTTTCGCGGGACTTCATTCGAAACCTCAGCGTGTTTGTTTGTTTTGCTCGGCATGTTTTGATCCGACCACAAAACCAGCCTGTTTTCCCAGCGCAGGCTGGAAAGGAAGGCCTTCCGGGCTGGGAAGAGCGCGCTGGAAAGTGATGCAATTAGACTACACAGTCGTTCGGATGCCGGAGAACTATAAAACTCGGTTACCCGTCCTGTCAGTCATGATTTAGCTCGGGTTAGCGAGACGCTCAGGCAAACTGCATCGGCACCTGCTCGTGACTTTCCCAACACATGTGGAAGATGTTTTTATTGGGAACGTGTTTTGGAGGAGAGCGAGAGGAAGAAGATTCGGCTGGAGAGCTAAAGCCTGACCGCCCTCTCTAATAAAAGTCCGAATTTGACCGCAGAGTTGAAATATTTTCTCGTCTTATTCTTCGTTCGACTCCACCAGAGCTCCACCCCACAGATGCATTCTTTCTGCTTGAGCAAAGTTAGACATGCTTTACAGACCCTATGGAAAAATCCCATTATCCCTAAAAGTGATCAAAACACCATCGTTGTATCTCAGTGACGGTAATAATCCGTAAAATTACAGAATTCATTTATTAGAAATCCTACATCCATCCATCCATTATCTTCTATTACAGGGGCTGGAGCCAATCCCAGCGTCATCGGGCGAAGGCGGGGTACACCATGGACAGACCGCCAGTCCATCACACGGCCAACACACACTCACACCTATGGTCAGTTTAGAGTGAGGATCCTAACATACATGTGTTTGGACTGTGGGAGGAAACCGGAGAACCCGGAGGAACCCACTCAAGCACAGAGAGAACATACACACTCCACACAGAACCACCTGGACCGGGAATCCAACCCAGATCATCTTACTGTGAGGAGACAGTGCTGACCACTACACACCATACTGACCACTACACCACCATACTGACCACTACACCACCATACTAACCACTACAACCATCCCATACTAACCACTACAACCACCATACTAACCACTACACCACCCATACTGACCACTACACCACCATATTAACCACTACACCACCATACTGACCACTACACCACCATACTAACCTCTACACCACCATACTAACCACTACACCACCGTACTAACCTCTACACCACCATACTAACCACTACACCACCGTACTAACCTCTACACCACCGTACTGCCAACATTTTTTTCAATCAGTAATTTTTAAGGTTTAGTAAAACTAGTTTAATTACTTTTTACTAAATGTCAGATCTAGGTTTTTGGTCAGTGTCACGCTGCATCGGAAGCCAACAGCTTGATTTGTGGCGCAGCAAAGGATTTCATCAGGTAGATCATCCAGCTTCAGGCCAAGCTCGCTGTTGTTCATCTCTGTTCTCCAAAAGCAGCTCCGCTCCTGACGTGACCCTTTTAATCCCGTCTCCTCGTCGACTGCCGGCGGAGCTACAACACATAACTCATATAAAGCTCCTCCACACCGCTTAGCCCTTCGCTTGAACACAGCCGGTTTTTCCGTCCTCCTCAGAGACGAGCGGAGGGGCACTCGGGAGCACTGCAGGCTCACGGCTCATACTCCTGCTTTATTACCGGCAGCGGAGCTCCTGGAGACGGAGGTTATTGTGGAAAGTGTCTTTGCAGGAATGAAGAATATGGAGTGAAGGTCGACTGAGCTCCCTCTCAGGTGGTAAGCTGGTTTATTAGCTGCATGCTAAATGCCGCTACATGCTAACGACCGCTGTGCTAATGAACGTTTTAAGCCGTTTAAGCCGTTATTACTTTTGCGTGCAAAAGTTTAAAATCTCACTCGAGTCACCAGAAAATCTTACTTCCCAACGAAGTCAGCATCCTTGTGGAAACCCAGTGGTTCAGTGTAGCAGCTATAAACAAAGTGGTTAACCATAAAATGCAATTCCGGGCTCTTTTGAAGGTCCTTCAGTCAAACTCTGCATTTTTCTCTTCTACAGTGACATTGGTGGAAATTCTGTGATGGAAATGTGTGTCATTCGTCAAACTGGACGCTTGGTGTGGTATAGATTAGCTTTCACACAAACTTCCTATTGATATTCCACCCACAGATAGCCACTGTGTGTATATATATATATATATATATATATATATATATTTTTTTTTTTTTTTTTCAATCAATCGATTTCTGATCAGTTCTGGTCTTCTTTGATCTGCTACACGACCACCTTCCAATTGGAAAAACTTGCCCTTGATCCAATATGGCAGCTTTCAAGTTGACAGCCATGTTCGGGACATAGCCTAAAAGATAGCCCCCCCTTACCCGTTACTTCCTGCGGTATTCAGATACGAAAGACATGAAATAAAAGGGTGTCCTTTTGACTCACCCTGTATATACATATATACATATATTTATACAGTAAGGAAAAGAAGTATTTAAACACTCTGCGACTTTGCAAGTTCTCCCACTTAGAAATCATAGAGAGGTCTGAAATTTTCATTTTAGGTGCATGTCCACTGTGAGAGACATAATAAAAAAAAAAATCCGGAAATCACAATGTATGATTTTTAAATAATTTATTTGTGTTACTGCTGCAAATAAGTATTTGAACAGCTGTGAAAATCAATGTTAGTATTTGATACAGTAGCCCTCCGGTGCAGTTACAGAGGTCAAACGTTTCCTGTAGTTGTTCACCAGGTCTGCACTGCAGCAGGGATTCTGGCCCAGTCCTTCACACAGATCTTCTCCAGATCAACCAGGTTTCTGGGCTGTCGCTGAGAAACACAGAGTTTGAGCTCCCTCTAAAGATTTTCTATAGGGTTTAGGTCTGGAGACTGGCTAGGCCACTCCAGAACCTTGATATGCTTCTTACGGAGCCACTCCTTGGTTCTCCTGGCTGTGTGCTTTGGGTCATTGTCGTGTTGAAAGACCCAGCCCTGGCCCATCTTCAGTGCTCTAACTGAGGGAAGAAGGTTGTTCCCTCAAAATCTCATCGGAATACAGGGCCCCGGTCCTCCTCTCCTTAATACAGTGCAGTGGTCCTGTCCCATGTGCAGAACAACACCCCCAAAGCTTGATGCTTCCACCCCCATGCTTCACAGTAGGGATGGTGTTTTTGGGATGGTACTCATCATTCTTCCTCCTCCAAACCCAGCGAGTGCCACCAGGTGAGATCTTGCATGGAGCCCCAGTCTGAGGAAGACTGACGGTCATGTTTAGCTTCTTCCATTTTCTAATAATTGCTCCAACAGTTGATCTTTTTTTACCAAGCTGCTTGGCAATTGCCCCGTAGCCCTTTCCAGCCTTGTGGAGGTCTACAGTTTTGTCTCTGGGGTCTTTGGACAGCTCTTTGGTCCATGTTAGTAGTTGGAGTCTTACTGATCGTGGGGGGTGGACAGGTGTCTTTATGCAGCTAACGACCTCAAACAGGTGCTTCTAATTTAGAATAATAAGTGGAGTGGAGGTGGACTTTTTAGAGGCAGACTCTTTGAGGGTCAGAATGTTTGATGATTGGCAGGTGGTCAAATACTTATTTGCAGCAGTAACACACAAATAAATTCATCATACATTGTGATTTCTGGATTTTTTTTTAGATGTCTCTCTATGTCTCTCACAGTGGACATGCACCTAAGATGAAAATTTCAGACCTCTCCATGAAGATATATATTCATCTGATTCTCTGCATACTTTATTACTCTGTTCTTTAATGATCAGGACCGTGGCAGGACCACCACTCCAGCAGCACTGCTGTGTCTGATCCACTCACACCAGCACAACACACACGAACACACCACCACCACGTCAGTGTCACTGCAGTGCCTCCTTAATAGTAGCTGCTGTGAGGGTCCTGACCAAGAACAGGGTAAAAGGGGATAAACAATGTATGCAGAGAATCAGATGGACTACAGTCTTTAATTGTTGAACTACAAAGTGCATATATATATATATATATATATATATATTATATATATATATATATATATATATATATATATATATAGTGTGTGTGTGTGTGTGTGTATTATGCACACTACCGCTCAAAAGTTTAGGATCACTTTAGAATTTAATTTCATGCAATTTTCATGCAATTCACAAACAATATTGTCTATTTCTCAATTAATGTAAGTGTATCAGATGATGTTTAAAGAATAAAAATGTTTGTATTATAGTCTATTTTTGTATAGAGGCTTATTTTACATATAGTTCTATTATCAGCAATTCTCAGTCCTCTGTCTAAATCTCCTGGTACGACCACCAATCCAAGTTAAGGATGTTATTGGACTAATTGGTTGTTAGGACACTCTTGCTCAATTGTGATCACAGCTGAAAAACATTCTACTAATAAGTGAGTATAAAAGGGAACAACATTCTAGGTTAGTTTAATATCTGAAGATCAGCAGTTGATGGTTTGCTGACCGACTCACAATGACCAGAAAGAAAGAACTTTCTTTAGAGACCCGTCAGTCCATTGTTGTGTTAAGGAAGAAGATACTCCATTAAAACAAGAACATTTCACTGTGATCCCAAACTTTTCAGCGGTAGTGTATATATATATATATATATATATATATATATATATATATATATGTATGTATGAAATGTACATATGCACAAACTCACACCACATATAAACTTAGCGAGAGCTAACAGCTCTAGCAGATGTGTGGTCTGACGGAGAGACTTGACAACATTATTTGCTGTTCAGGAAAGTCGTACTGAAGCACATTCTTCTCTCTGAATTCTCATTACCGGCGTGAGTGAGTGTGTGGTCACACACGTGTTCGGGCACAGCAGTGTGTTACGTGTCCATTTGGAGTCGTTTGCACTCGTTCAGCCGTTTAATGTCTGTATGACTTCATATCGCGTCCACGGTGAACGCTTTTTGTCACTGAGCTGTTTTTTATGAAGGTAATTAACAGTGCACAGTTCACACACACACTCACCCAGGGGTGGCCAGGGGTGCGCAGTGCCACCCTAGCATTAACTTGGCCGCCCTTCTGGCCAGCCCGGCTGTGGAAAGTGATATAATCAGCAGTGATCAATAAAAACGGACTTGTTACTTGTAAATGGTTCGACTGTATGGTGAAAATCAGTGCAGTCATTCTGAACACACACACTAGGGGGCAGTAAAACACCCACATACACACACACTAGTGAACACACACACACATAATAGGGGGCAGTGAAACACCCACATACACACACACTAGTGAACACACACACATACTAGGGGGCAGTGAAACACCCACATACACACACACTAGTGAACACACACACATACTAGGGGGCAGTGAAACACCCACATACACACACACTAGTAAACAGACACACTAGGGGGCAGTGAAACATACACACACGAGGGGGCGGTAAAACACCCACATACACACATGCTGAGCCGAGCCGAACAGAGCCGAGCCGAGCAGAGCAGAGCTGAACAGAGGCGAGCCGAACAGAGCCGAACAGAGCCGAACAGAGCCGAACAGAGCAGAGCCGAACAGAGCTGAACAGAGCTGAACAGAGCCGAACAGAGCTGAACAGAGCAGAGCCGAACAGAGCCGAACAGAGCTGAACAGAGCAGAGCCGAACAGAGCTGAACAGAGCAGAGCCGAACAGAGCCGAACAGAGCTGAACAGAGCAGAGCCGAACAGAGCCGAACAGAGCCGAACAGAGCCGAACAGAGCTGAACAGAGCCGAACAGAGCTGAACAGAGCTGAGCCGAACAGAGCTGAACAGAGCAGAGCGAACAGCGTGACAGAGCAGAGCCCGAACAGAGCTGAACAGAGCTGAACAGAGCAGACGCCGAACAGAGCTGAACAGAGCAGAGCCGAACAGCGAGCATGAACAGAGCAGAGCCCGCACAGAGCTGAACAGAGCTGAACAGAGCAGAGCCGAACAGAGCCGAACAGAGCCGAACAGAGCCGAACAGAGCCGAACAGAGCTGAACAGAGCCGAACAGAGCTGAACAGAGCCGAACAGAGCTGAACAGAGCAGAGCCGAACAGAGCTGAACAGAGCAGAGCCGAACAGAGCTGAACAGAGCTGAACAGAGCAGAGCCGAACAGAGCCGAACAGAGCCGAACAGAGCAGAGCCGAACAGAGCTGAACAGAGCAGAGCCGAACAGAGCTGAACAGAGCTGAGCCGAACAGAGCTGAACAGAGCAGAGCCGAACAGAGCTGAACAGAGCTGAACAGAGCAGAGCCGAACAGAGCCGAACAGAGCCGAACAGAGCCGAACAGAGCCGAACAGAGCTGAACAGAGCCGAACAGAGCTGAACAGAGCTGAGCCGAACAGAGCTGAACAGAGCAGAGCCGAACAGAGCTGAACAGAGCAGAGCCGAACAGAGCTGAACAGAGCAGAGCCGAACAGAGCTGAACAGAGCTGAACAGAGCTGAGCCGAACAGAGCCGAACAGAGCCGAACAGAGCTGAACAGAGCTGAGCCGAACAGAGCTGAGCCGAACAGAGCTGAACAGAGCTGAACAGAGCCGAACAGAGCCGAACAGAGCCGAACAGAGCCGAACAGAGCTGAACAGAGCAGAGCCGAACAGAGCCGAACAGAGCCGAACAGAGCAGAGCCGAACAGAGCTGAACAGAGCAGAGCCGAACAGAGCTGAACAGAGCTGAGCCGAACAGAGCTGAACAGAGCAGAGCCGAACAGAGCTGAACAGAGCAGAGCCGAACAGAGCTGAACAGAGCTGAACAGAGCAGAGCCGAACAGAGCCGAACAGAGCCGAACAGAGCAGAGCCGAACAGAGCCGAACAGAGCAGAGCCGAACAGAGCTGAACAGAGCAGAGCCGAACAGAGCTGAACAGAGCAGAGCCGAACAGAGCTGAACAGAGCAGAGCCGAACAGAGCTGAACAGAGCCGAACAGAGCTGAACAGAGCAGAGCCGAACAGAGCTGAACAGAGCTGAACAGAGCAGAGCCGAACAGAGCTGAACAGAGCAGAGCCGAACAGAGCTGAACAGAGCAGAGCCGAACAGAGCTGAACAGAGCTGAACAGAGCTGAACAGAGCAGAGCCGAACAGAGCCGAACAGAGCAGAGCCGAACAGAGCTGAACAGAGCTGAACAGAGCCGAACAGAGCTGAACAGAGCTGAACAGAGCAGAGCCGAACAGAGCCGAACAGAGCAGAGCCGAACAGAGCTGAACAGAGCAGAGCCGAACAGAGCTGAACAGAGCTGAGCCGAACAGAGCTGAACAGAGCTGAACAGAGCTGAGCCGAACAGAGCCGAACAGAGCCGAACAGAGCTGAACAGAAGCTGAGCCGAACAGCAGCTGAGCCGAACAGAGCTGAACAGAGCTGAACAGAGCCGAACAGAGCCGAACAGAGCCGAACAGAGCCGAACAGAGCTGAACAGAGCAGAGCCGAACAGAGCCGAACAGGGGGCAGTGAAACACCCACATACACACACACTAGTGAACACACACACATACTAGGGGGCAGTGAAACACCCACATACACACACACTAGTAAACAGACACACTAGGGGGCAGTGAAACATACACACACGAGGGGGCGGTAAAACACCCACATACACACATGCTGAGCCGAGCCGAACAGAGCAGAGCCGAGCCGAGCAGAGCAGAGCTGAACAGAGGCGAGCCGAACAGAGCCGAACAGAGCCGAACAGAGCCGAACAGAGCAGAGCCGAACAGAGCTGAACAGAGCTGAACAGAGCCGAACAGAGCTGAACAGAGCAGAGCCGAACAGAGCCGAACAGAGCTGAACAGAGCAGAGCCGAACAGAGCCGAACAGAGCCGAACAGAGCCGAACAGAGCTGAACAGAGCCGAACAGAGCCGAACAGAGCCGAACAGAGCTGAGCCGAACAGAGCTGAACAGAGCTGAGCCGAACAGAGCCGAACAGAGCAGAGCCGAACAGAGCAGAGCCGAACAGAGCTGAACAGAGCTGAGCCGAACAGAGCTGAACAGAGCCGAACAGAGCAGAGCCGAACAGAGCAGAGCCGAACAGAGCCGAACAGAGCTGAACAGAGCAGAGCCGAACAGAGCCGAACAGAGCCGAGCCGAACAGAGCCGAACAGAGCCGAGCCGAACAGAGCCGAACAGAGCCGAGCCGAACAGAGCTGAACAGAGGCGAGCCGAACAGAGCTGAACAGAGGCGAGCCGAACAGAGCAGAGCAGAGCAGAGCAGAGCCGAACAGAGCCGAGCCGAACAGAGCCGAACAGAGCCGAGCCGAACAGAGCTGAACAGAGGCGAGCCGAACAGAGCCGAACAGAGCCGAGCCGAACAGAGCTGAACAGAGCAGAGCCGAACAGAGCTGAACAGAGGCGAGCCGAACAGAGCCGAACAGAGTCGAGCCGAACAGAGCTGAACAGAGCCGAGCCGAACAGAGCTGAACAGAGCCGAGCCGAACAGAGCCGAACAGAGCCGAGCCGAACAGAGCTGAACAGAGGCGAGCCGAACAGAGCAGAGCAGAGCAGAGCCGAACAGAGCCGAGCCGAACAGAGCTGAACAGAGGCGAGCCGAACAGAGCTGAACAGAGCCGAGCCGAACAGAGCCGAACAGAGCCGAGCCGAACAGAGCTGAACAGAGGCGAGCCGAACAGAGCTGAACAGAGCCGAACAGAGCAGAGCCGAACAGAGCTGAACAGAGCCGAACAGAGCTGAACAGAGGCGAGCCGAACAGAGCTGAACAGAGCAGAGCCGAACAGAGCTGAACAGAGCAGAGCCGAACAGAGCTGAACAGAGCCGAACAGAGCTGAACAGAGCAGAGCCGAACAGAGCCGAACAGAGCTGAACAGAGCCGAACAGAGCAGAGCCGAACAGAGCTGAACAGAGCT
>CM038719.1:42148586-42207460 GCA_021613375.1 Megaleporinus macrocephalus | reverse complement strand
CGGGCTTTTGCTGCGACGCCCAAGGCGAGTGGCATAGTTGAACTGCTGGCAGGCATCTCCGTGCAAGTCCAGGGGGCTTCCGTCTCGACGTGCCAGGTTCAGCTCCCGTGTGGGAGTGTTCCGGTAAAAGGATGCGGGTTTGGAGAAGGGAGCAGGGCTGTGGCGAGAGAGTGGGTTGGGCGTCGGACAGGCAGCATGGCTTAAGGGTGTGGAGCGGAGTCCTTGGGCATAGGTGGGCTGGTAGGTATAGCTTGATGCCCCGAGAGGTAAGGGCGACTGCCTGGCATATCCCAGTGGGCTGTGCCTCTGGATGCTGAACTTGGGCGTGTGGCTACGGAACTGCTTGTAGTGCTGGACGATGTCAGCGTCGGACGGGGCAATGCTGCTGGCATTGTCGATGTCGTAATGCTCAATGTCAGCCTCGGGCACGCCACACGGTGCACAAGGGGCGCTGGGAACTGCCTCTCCGACCTGAGGGATGTCGGTCTCATCATAAATCAGGTACGGATTTTCACGCTCAATGATATCCGGCTTGGGATTCCCTTCTGGCTGCTTCCTGACCGTCATGTCATCTCCGTAGGGCGGGATGTTGTCGGGATCGTCGAAGGCCACGTTTTCGCTGCCCTTCTTCTTCTTCTTTTTCTTCTTCTTTTCTTTTGGCTTCTTCTCTTCTTTTGGCACTGTAGTCTTGCTGCCACCCTTGCAGTGGTTGTGCAGTATGAGGCTGAGCACCACCAAAGCAAGCACGGTGGCACAGCTGCCCACGATGGCTGGCACCGCCCAAATGGGCAAGACAAGCTCCTCGGTGCTAGCAGCCTGACTGCAGGTGAACCCTCCGCTCCCGCCCGCCTTGCACACCATCCCCTGGGGGCACGTCACACCCATACATGCCACCAGGCTCTCGCAGACCTGTCCCGTGTAGAGCTCTTCACAGACACAGCTGAAGCCTCCGCGGGCGCCTGGTACGCAGCTGCCGCCGTTCTGGCAGGGGCTGGAGGTGCAGTCTCCCGGGGGCAGGCACTGGTAGCTGTACCACTGGTTGACGCACATCAGGCCGTCCCAGCAGGGGGCGCTTTCGCACATGTTGGGTCCACGGCAGCCGATCTTCACAGACGGATCTGTCTTGGAGATGGAGACAATCCGGTGATCGCCGGTGAATGGGAGGAGCTCACCGTTGTGCTTTATATATGCATAGCAGCCATCGAATCCTGCAGAGGACAAGAGAAGGACAGAGAAAGCGAAGAAGTGTTTAGCTTCATTGTAAAGCAGTGACCTGTACTACATTCTATAGCCTAGAGGTTAACTCTACAGTCCAGCAAATGTATCTGATATGATATTTTAGGTGTAATTTTCTGACATATGAAGAAAGTATAGCACATTATTCCATCAGTGGCTTAGAGACTTGGGGAATTTGTTTTAAAAACATGGCAACCCCTGTTCAATAAATGGCCATCATCTTAGGAGTAAGTGTTGATATACTTTGCCACCCCCTGCACTGGAATTTTGTTACACAAGGTTCTAAACCAGTTTGTCAAATCTATAATGGTGTATAAAGTTACCAATATAGTCTGTCATGATATTAATTTTTAATTAGCTACTTTTTTCTATTATTTACTTGGTTTGGTCTTTTTTTTCTTTTTTTTCCCTTTTTAGTATTAGTATTAATTATATGTAGGTGTATGTATGTTGGTATTATATATATATTATTATATATATATATAATATATATATATATATATATATATATATATATATATATATAGCCATGTTTGTATGTGTGTGTGTATATGTACATATATATTTATGTGTGCGTGTGTATGTGTACGTATGTATATATATATATGTTTTCTATATATATATTTTTTCTTCTTGTTTTCTTTTCGGACTCCTCCTTAGGGGTGTTAGATGGGATAGCTGGGGATGTGGGTTCGGGTTTGCGGGCAAGGTTGGGGCAGGTAAGGGGGGGGCGAGTTGGGATCGGGCGAGTTGGGATGGGGGGGTTTGGGTGGGGCGAGTTGGGTTGGGGGGGTTTGGGTGGGGTGAGTTGGGATGGGGCGGGTTTGGGTGAGGCGAGTTGGGATGGGGCGGGTTTGGGTGGGGCGAGTTGGGATGGGGCGAGTTTGGATGGGGCAGGTTTGGATGGGGCGGGTTTCGATGGGGCATAGTGGGGCTTTGTGGGGCGGGTTTGGGTGTAGCGGGATGGGATGGAGCGGGTTTGGGTGGGGAAGGTTGGGTGTTGCGAGTTGAGATGGGGCGGGTTTGGTTGGGGCGGGTTTGGATGGGCCGGGTTGTCGTGGGCCGTAGTGGGGCTTTGTGGGCCGGGTTGGGCTGGGCTTGGAGGGATGTGGTGGTGTGGATGGTGTGGTGGGGTAGGCGTTGTGGGTCTTGTTGGGTCTGTTCTTCACAATAAACTATATAAAAACATTTTTTTTAAAAAGAATGGATTCACTGATGACTAACTCAATATTATGACATATTAGCATAAAGCATGCTGGGAAATGTAGTGAGAGAACATCGCCAGCACCAAAATACATGCATACACATTCAGCCCTCCAATCACGTTCCGGTTAGGAATGTCACACAAGGTCAAAAGGCTGTGGACAGAGATGCTAGGACATGAATTAAGCCTGCTCAGTTCAAACCAGCACTATGATCCTAAACAGGAAGCGTTTTGTGCGAGCCGTTAATTGCTCTTGTCCGTCTCACTGAGTTTCTCATCGGGAGACACCCCCAGCCATCAAATCCCATTACCTCCGACAAGTACTGAGAGACAGCGTGCCAGTCTCAGGAAGTGTCCACTCCAGCAGACAGCATGCTGGTACATGCCAGACAATTTAGATTTGGCTCAGAGAAACAGGGTTCAAGACCATCTGGACAAACAGGGACGTGACTAATCAGAACCTGAGCTGCATCTCGACGTTGCCTCACCAACGTAAATAGATGTTTATTGAATTTATCCTCGATGTAAATGGAGAGCATTTGGTTCCACTTATTAGAGACGCGAAGCTCGGCCAGGCTGCCTGGAATCTCCTCGGCTGAACGTGAGCTCACTCTGTCTTCCTCTCCATCTGTGCTGGCACAGGTAAGTCTTGGAGATGCACAGGACTATGTTTACACTCAGACGTTTGGAAGTGTTTAGTTGATGTTTAGGGTTTAAAGACAGGTTCGCCCATACTTGACCACATGGGAACGTTGTTTGGAATATTTTCCCACTGGGAATCACACTTGTGGTACAATTCTAACTAATATTAATGCTAATTCATATAATCTGGAATGAGTCATTCTGTTCATTCTTGTTATGCTATGAAAGGATGCATACAAGCACTGATCCAACAAGTTTCAGACTCATCTTCTTCTTCTTCTTCTTTTGGCTTTTCGCTCTTCAGGAGTCGCCACAGCAAGTCATCCTCCTCCATCTCACTCTGTCCTCTGCATCCTCTGTCCTCACACCAACTACTTCCATGTCCTCTCTAACTGCATCCATACATCTCCTCCTTGGTCTTCCTCTTTGTCTTTTTCCTGGCAGCTGCATTTCTAACATCCTTCTACCAACATACCTGCTGTCCCTCCTCTGGACATGTCCAAACCGTCTCAGTCTGGCCTCTCTAACTTTATCTCCTAGGTGTTTAACCTGTGCTGTACCTCTGATGGTCTCATTCCTAACTTTATCCATCTTTGTCACTCCCAAGGAGAACTTCAACATCTTCAGCTCTGTCACTTCCAGTTCTTTCTCCTGTCTCCAACATAGCAGGTCTCAACACTGTCTTGTAAACTTTTCCTTTGACCTTTGCTGCCACAAATCACTCCTGAAACATTTCTCCATGCACTCCATCCTGCCCGGACTCTCTTCTTGACCTCTTTACCACACTCCCCATTTTCCTGGACAGTCGACCCTAAGTACTTGAAGTCCTGCACCTTTGTGACCTCTGCTCCTTGTAGCCTCACTGGTCCACCTGTCTCCCTCCCATTCACACACATGTACAGTGTCTTGCTACGGCTGACTTTCATTCCTCTTCTTATAAGTACATATCTCCACCTCTCCAAGTTCTCTTCCACCTGTTCCCTGTTCTCACCACAGATCACAATATCATCTGCAAACATAATAGTCCATGGAGATTCCTGCCTGACCTCATCTGTTAGTCAGTCCAAGTTTCAGACTCATCTATATATATATATATATATATATATATATATATATATATATATATATATATATATATATATATATAATCCCCCTAGTAATCACCTGATTCAGTATCCACATTTGTTTATATATTTATTTATAGAGTTTTCCTACAACTGGGAATATTACTAGGAGAACGTGTCACAGCCTGTGGCTCAAACTGTATAGATGACACTCAATCTATAGATGACAGACCAACTATACTGTTGCCAAAACATGAACTTTTGAGTATATATATATATATATATATATATATATATATATATAATATATATATATATATATATATATTATATATATATATATATATAGAAGTTAACTGAATTTTCCATAAGTTCCATAAGTAATACAGTAATAGTCATATTTACAGTATATGTGGTATTAATGTGGATATTGAATAAAATGAGTTTTCCTACAGCTTGGGACTATTACTGGGGGAACTGGGCACAACCTATGGCTCATACTGTCTCGAAGCACTACAGTAGTATTATACTCGCTATAGATTAATTCAAATTAATTACATTTTTAAACTTTTAAAAACACTTACAATTTTAAGCCTAAGCAATTATATATATATATATATATATATATATATATATATATATATATATATATATATATATATATATATATATATATATATATATATGGGTATAATGGGAACTCCCAATTCGATATCCACATTAATACCACACTTATTCCTTTATTTGTTGAGATTGTTCTACAGACACATCTAAAAAGACACATCTAAAGGTTTCAGCCTGAAAAATGTCTTCAGTTCTGTTGCCAAATTAACGATGACCATAAACTCCAACCACAGCTTTTACTGAACTGCTCTTTATTGTGTTCCTCTCACAAAGATTCAGACCCATCCCACATGCTATCACTGTGTTTTCTCAGATGTTTGTTTCACTTTAACTGTCAAGATGAAACGGTATAAATTCAGTTTAACTATTTACTGCAGTTAGTTTCCACACAGTTACCCAAACAAACAGACTCTGTTACCAGCGCGGGGCTGCGGCTTCACCCTGTAAAACTAATTTAAGAGCTTTGTTTGAAGATACCCTCCCTGACGCGGAGTTCACTTTGTTTCCAGTGGGCTTGTTTTTGTGTTCAACTTTTAAGTTTAACCAACAACACTTGACGAAACTTGAGTTGCAGTAACTACAGCAGTACTTCAGTTTTACAGCAGCAGCGTGATTGAACTGACCACAAACTGAGAGTTCAAGAAAATTCTTTCACTAAGAGTCCAGAACTAGATACTGCAACACCAGGATTCTAGTAGATGTTAGAACTGGCAGTAGTTTAAGTTCAGTTACAGCTAATCTGACCTCTCAGCAGAGACACTGACCACATTTAATTAAAACAGTTTAATAAATTAGGGAAGATTTGATTAATTTAACTAATTAAGTAAAATTTGCTGAATTTAATAAATTGATAAAAAATTTCTGAATTTAACTAATTGAAATTTGCTAAATGTAATGAATTGGGGAAATTTCTCTGAATTTAATGAATTGGGGAAATAAATTTGCTGAATTTAACTAATTGGGGGAAATTTTCTGAATTTAAGGAATTGGGGAAAATTTGCTGAATTTAATAAATTGGGAAAATAAATTTGGCCATAGTTTAAGTTCAGTTACAGCGAATCTGACCTCTCAGCAGAGACACTGACCACATTCATGGTCAGGGCAGCAAAGTTTCTGATTTAAAAACAACACCTGAAGTAAAAACAAGAGCTAATATACCAAAATAAACAAAGAATTATTTAAGCTAAGAATTTTGGGTAACTCTGCCACCAATATTCTCATATTGCTTGTTGTTATGCATTTGAGCTCTATGCACAAAATAAGTGCCTTTGAATTTTCAACCACGTGGTACAAACGCTTTGCCTGGATTACAGAATTAAATGATTAATTGCAAGAAAATGTGTAAATATAAGTTAATCATTCAAATCATTCATTCAAATGACATCAGGGGTTTGGAGGCTGCTCTCAGACTAACCTGAAGAAATTTTCTGCTGGCTGCGAAACTTTGTTGAAATTTTGTTAAATATATCTTAAGAATTCTGAATGGTAGAACAAAAAATGCCATAGCTTGGGAGCATCATTACAGAACAATGTAGGCCCCAATTACTGCTCATTTGCTAAATTTAACTAATTGGGGAAAAAATGGCTAAATTTAAGTAATTGGGGAAAATTAGCTGAATTTAATGAATTAGGGAAAATTTGCTGAGTTTAATAAATTTGGGAAGATTTGATGAATTTAACAAATTAAGTAAAATTTGCTAAATTTAATAAATAGATATTTTTTTTCTGAATTTAACTAATTGGGGAAATAAATTTGCTGAATTTAACTAATTGGGGGAAATTTCTGAATTTAAGGAATTGGGGAAAATTTGCTGAATTTAATAAATTGGGAAAATAAATTTGGCCGAATTTAACAAATTGGGGAAAATGGCTTAAATTAACTAATGGGGAAGAAATTCAAAATTGATTAAGCAATTAATAAGTAAATAAAATAAGTAAACAAGAAAATAAGTAAATAAAACGTAATCATATAAGTACAAACAACATCAGGGCTTTTCGGGAGGCCAGTCTGAGACTAACCTGGTGAAGTTTTCTGCTGGCTGGGACGTGACGGGACTCCTCCCAGAGACAGAGTCAAGACGTCCACCCCTCCGAAGTCCTGGGTGGTGTGCAGGATGACTCGGAGGCTGGACTCGTCGATGCGGAGGGTGGTGGAGGAGGCGTTCCTCTGCAGCAGGAGCGTATGCCACTGACCGTCGGAGAGGAGTACGTCTCCCACTATCCTCTCCACCTTCCCTCCCACTCCGGCGTCCGAAACATACTGCAGGTTTCCGTTCTTCAGCTGAGGAGGAGAAACAGAGGGGCGTGATTTTCAGGACCAGACTGACCAACAACACGGCCGAACAGTCCAAACTGCTTTACAGAGAGAACAAGAACTGTCTTTACTAGTCAATAGAACCAGAAATGTTTCCAAGCCATTTCGGAGCATTTTGATTGGTCCACTCACCATGAAAGAGTGTAAACAGTAGCTACTGCATTCAAATGATGCAGAACAATAAAAATAGATTTTTTTTATTGGACAGAGATGATATAAGGGAATTTTGTGCAACTACATGATGACAGTCCTAATTTACCTTCATTACAATTTGTTTCAAATATTTAAATATTTTCAATAGAGGACCAAATACAGCCACAGGTTGGGAGAATCATTACACAACAATTTAGAGCCCAATTACTGGTTATTTAACAAATTGGGGAGAATTTGAAAAATGTAAATAATTGTGGAATTTTTTGCAAAATTTAATTGATTAGGTAAAAATTGCTGAATTTAAATAATTGGGGAGAATTTGCTAAATTTAATGAATTGGGGGAAGATTTTGCTTAATTTAACCTATTTGGTAAAATTTGCAAAAATTAATAAATTGGGGGAAGATTTTGCTTAATTTAACTAATTGGGGGAAATTTGCAGAATTTAACTAATTGGGGCAAATTGATGAATTTAAATAATTGGGTTAAATTTGCTAAATTTAATGAATTGTGCATATTATATACTGTTATTTTTCCCAATACATTAAGATCAATGATAAAATGTAAAATGATAAAATGATAGAATGTAAATAAATGCTCTTGTTTTGGAAGAAAAGCCTTAAACTGCACTCAACTACACACCATCCACAAGTTTGCTTATGAAATAGTTTGATTTCCCATTAAAGCACAAAGTGAGAGCCTGAGAGGTGATGGGGGGTGTGTTTGTGGGAGGGGTTGGGGGGCGGTTATGGGGTATTATCTCCTGTAGCACAGAGCAGACACGGCATTTGATTTAAAAGCTTCACAAAATCTGGAAATGGAAAATCCGTCTTGCCAAAAAGAAAAAAAAGAAAGAAAAGAAACAAAAAATGAACTGAAAAGCAATCTGGGGAACAAATTTGAACTCCAGCTATCCTGGGTCTTGTTGTGATATACCGTGTGTGTGTGTGTGTGTGTGTGTGTGTGTGTGTGTGTGTGTGTGTGTGTGTGTGTGTTTGTAAAGATTGGTCATTGGATACAGCCCCTGTGGCCCCGACTGCTGAGCAGGTACGAGGGTGATAGAGAACGGAGGCAGACAAAGTGGAAAACAACAAATCACTTAGACAGAAGGGGCTTCTTATGAGAGGAAAATGGGGAGCACAGAGGGGAGAGAGAGAGAGAGAGAGAGAGAGAGAGAGAGAGAGAGAGAGAGAGAGAGAGAGAGAGAAATATATACAATATATAAATAAGGACATAAATAAAAAGCAGGCAGAAACAAGTAAAGAAAGAAAAACGTGGAAGAAAAGAAAACAAGGGGGGAGTAGAGGAGAGGTGGAGAGGAAGACAAAACAAAAAGAGCAGAGAGAAGGAGGGAGGAGAGGGAGCAGAGGGAGGAGTGGAGTAGCTGAGTTTTGGGATTGTTGGCTCTGAGCCCGGGAGTAGTGAGTAGTGAGAGCTTTAACTGCAGCTGAGTGAGGAAATGCAGCACACACACACACATACACACACACACACACACACATTAACACACACACACACACACACACACACACACACATTAACATACACACACACACACATTAACACACACACATTAACACACACACAATAACACACACACATTAACACACGCACATTAACACACACATACACATTAACACACACACACACACACACTCACACACACATTAACACACACACACACACATACACACATATTAACACACACACACATTACCACACACACAAATACACACACTCACACACACATTAACACACACTCACACACATATTAACACACACACACACACATACACACACTCACACACATTAACACACACACACGCACACACTCACACACATTAACACACACATATACACACATTAACACACACATGTATGCACACACATACACATACACAATCACTTACACACACACATTACCACACACACACATATACATACACACACATTAACACACACACATTAACACACACACTCACACACACACATTAATACACACACACACACATACGCATACACAATTGCTCATATACACACACAGCATGTGACTCTGCTCACCCTGATGGTTGTGTAGTTGGAGCTCTCCTGGACGTGTAGAAGTGTTCCCGTTTTGCTGCGTGTGCGGAACTTCAGCTCCAGGCTGCTGCTCTCCGTGTTCCTGAGTGAGGTTCTCTGAAGAGCTCTGTCCAGCAACACGTCCCTCTTCCAGCTCTGCCGGACGCTGTAGTCCAACCGCCCACTACCGTCCAGAGACAAGGCCGTGTCTGCAGAGATGTCTAGGACAGAGAAACAGGAGGTATGTAGAAATTCCTGCTGGGGTAAATGCACAAGCCGGCTTACAGAACTACCCCCTCACTGCAACATGAACATAACTGCTCCCTCACAACTACCCCCTCACTGCAACATGAACATAACTGCCCCCTCACAACTACCCCCTCAATGCAACAGGAACATAACTGCTCCCTCACAACTACCCCCTCACTGCAACATGAACATAACTGCTCCCTCACAACTACCCCCTCACTGCAACATGAACATAAACTGCTTCCCTCACAACTACCCCCTCACTGCAACATGAACATACTGCCGCCCTCACAACTACCCCCCTCACTGCAACAGGAACATAACTGCTCCCTCACAACTACCCCCTCACTGCAACATGAACATAACTGCTCCCTCACAAACTACCCCCTCACTGCAACATGAACATAACTGCTCCCCTCACAACTACCCCTCACTGCAACATGAACATAACTGCTCCCTCACAACTACCCCCTCACTGCAACATGAACATAACTGCTCCCTCACAACTACCCCCTCACTGCAACATGAACATAACTGCTCCCTCACAACTACCCCCTCACTGCAACATGAGCACAACTACCCCCTCACAAATTATAATAACCAACCTCTCACTTTACAATCTCCAACATTCTAATACTTTACAATCTTCAACATTCTAATACTTTACAATCTCTAACATTCTAATACTTTACAATATCCAACATTCTAATACTTTAAAATCTCCAACATTCTAATACTTCACAATCTCCAACATTCTAATACTTTACAATGTCCAACTTGCTAATACTTTACAATATCCAACATTCTAATACTTTACAACCTCCAACATTCTAATACTTCACAATCTCCAACATTCTAATACTTTAAAATCTCCAACATTCTAATACTTTAAAATCTCTAACATTCTAATACTTTAAAATCTCCAACTTGCTAATACTTTACAATATAAAACATTCTAATACTTTAAAATCTCTAACATTCTAATACTTTACAATGTCCAACATTCTAATACTTTACTACCTCCAACATTCGAATACTTCACAATCTCTAACATTCTAATACTTTAAAATCTCCAACATTCTAATACTTTAAAATCTCTAACATTCTAATACTTCACAATCTCCAACATTCTAATACTTTACAATGTCCAACTTGCTAATACTTTACAATATCCAACATTCTAATACTTTAAAATCTCTAACATTCTAATACTTTACAATCTCTAACATTCTAATACTTTACAATCTCCAACATTCTAATACTTTACAATGTCCAACTTGCTAATACTTTACAATCTCCAACATTCTAATACTTTACAATGTCCAACATTCTAATACTTTACTACCTCCAACATTCTAATACTTCACAATCTCCAACATTCTAATACTTCTACAATCTCCAAAATTGCAAAACTTTATAAACCTTAACATACTAATACTTTACAATCTCCAACATTCTAATACTTTACAATCTCCAACATTCTAATACTTTACAAGGTCCAACTTGCTAATACTTTACAATCTCCAACATTCTAATACTTTACAATCTCCAACATTCTAATATTTCACAATCTCCAACATTCTAATACTTTACAATGTCCAACTTGCTAATACTTTACAATATCCAACATTCTAATACTTTACAATCTCCAACATTCTAATACTTCACAATCTCCAAAATTGCAAAACTTTATAAACCTTAACATTATAATACTTTACAATCTCTAACATTTTAATACTTTACAATCTCCAACATTCTAATACTTTACAATCTCCAACATTCTAATACTTTACAAGGTCCAACTTGCTAATACTTTACAATCTCCAAGATTCTAATAATTCACAATCTCCAAAATTGCAAAACTTTATAAACCTTAACATTCTAATACTTTACAAGTTAGAACATTTGAACACTTTCTAAACGTTAACACTCCAACACCTTACAATCTCCAACATCCTAATGTTTCACAAACATCCGTGGGGGTATATGGGGTGGATGAAAGTAATACTTGTGGGCCAAAACTGATCCATGACTCGTTAAACATGGTTTAAGGCTGAGATGTGGTAGCAATTTAGCTCAAACGTACTTTTTATTTGGATGTGGATTGCGTCAGTCCAGAAAATCCAGAAGATCTGGAGGTCCTAATACCTCACAGTGATACTTATATCAATACTGTATAAGTGTAAGCCAGGTTATAACTTTGAGAATGGGATGATGTTTAATTTTGTATTGAAATGACGCAACTAAATCAGACAATTATTGCAAAATTTCACAGTTACTATAGAGATATTTTACATTATTCAGCAGGAGCGCTCAACCCTGGTCCACGTCTCAGATCCACATATGGGGTTGTTAATCACAATGTTATTCGCAAATGCAAATAGGGCCCCATGTTATCAGTCTTATTATTGATCATAATTACAGTAGTATTACTGTTTTATTTAACATGTTGAACATATTAAACTCTAAATCAGCAGCAAAATGCCATATTTAGGTTTGGTCCCTGTTTTATGTCCCCCTTTTGTGCTTATCATCACCCTCCAAAGAAAAAGATGCATCTCCATTTTTGTCCATTTTTATTTTTCTACATTGTTGAAATGCAGCAGCTGCCGTCTTCAAAATTCACAGTGAATGGACCAATAGAAATGCTCCAAAACAGCTCAGGAAAAACTCCGGTTCCATTGACTTGTACTGAAAGCTAACACAGTTTTTGTCCTCTCCTGTAAAGTTGCCATTTTGGAGGTGCTTGTTTTTCTTTGGACAGTGACCAAGTGACTGTTTCATGCAATTTCAAGTCTTACATTTCTCGCAGTATTTGCCAGTGAATCCCTCTGAACACTGGCACTGCTGCCACGACCACATATCCAGACAGGTGCCCCCGTGCCGGCACGGGTTAGCAGCGCAAGCGCCTTCCAACCTGGGACATCTGCAAACGGCACACACAGAGCAAAACAGCAGATCAGAGCGACTGACAGGCAGCAAAGGAGCAGATGCAGCTCTCCCACCACCAACAACAGCACCAGCTGAAGAGAGAGCAGACACCATTAGCATATTAGCAAAAGATCTGTCCCCTCTATTATATGAACCCATAAAAACACCAGCCAGTTATTCCAGCTACCAGAACCCGGAGCTGCTGGGCCAGTTGGCCACTTGTAACAGTGTGTTTCTCCTCGTCAGACAGCAGGGGATTCGCCGAGGCCTTGCTTTTCAGCGGCCGCCTCTCGAGGCCAGCGGGTTCACGGAGTGTGTGCAAGTGTGCAAAATAAAAAATGACAAGGTCAAGCAGTGCATCAAATTGCGAAGTTGGGTTTGGCGCGGTGCTTTGTACGCTTTCAGAAAGAATGGATATCTTCATCCATATTAAACACGCACACGCTTAAAATTCAACAGCTCCACTTTTCTCTCGCTCACTTTCTAACCAAGACCGGCGGCTTCGTTTGGTTTTAAAGCTCTTTACCGTTCGCCGAGCTGATGACACACCTCCACACTTTGAGATCTTTTGCATAACGTTGATATAATCATGCCATAATCATGTGGGATGCTGTCATGAGGTGTCCCAACAGATTTTGGTTGGTAATCTTACTATTTCTGGGAAAGATCACAATCTCCAACATTCTAATACTTTACAAGCTAAAACATTCCAAAACTTCATAAACCGTAACATTCCAATACTTTACAATCTCCAACATTCTAATACTTTACAAGCTAGAACATTCAAAAACTTCATAAACCTTTACATTCTAATACTTTACAATCTCCAACATTCTAATACTTCATAATCACCAACATTCTAATACTTTACAAGCTAGAACATTCCAAAACTTCATAAACCTTAACATTCCAATACTTTACAATCTCCAACATTCTAATACTTTACAAGCTAGAACATTCCAAAACTTCATAAACCTTAACATTCCAATACTTTACAATCTCCAACATTCTAATACTTTACACACTAGAACATTCAAAAACTTCATAAACCTTTACATTCTAATACTTTACAATCTCCAACATTCTAATACTTCATAATCACCAACATTCTAATACTTTACAAGCTATAACATTCCAAAACTTCATAAACCTTAACATTCCAATACTTTACAATCTCCAACATTCTAATACTTTACAAGCTAGAACATTCCAAAACTTTATAAACCTTAACATTCCAATACTTTACAATCTCCAACATGCTAATACTTCATAATCACCAACATTCTAATACTTTACAAGCTAGAACATTCCAAAACTTCATAAACCTTAACATTCCAATACTTTACAATCTCCAACATTCTAATACTTTACAAGCTAAAACATTCCAAAACTTCATAAACCTTAACATTCCAATACTTTACAATCTCCAACATGCTAATACTTCATAATCACCAACATTCTAATATTTTACAAGCTAGAACATTCCATAACTTTATAAACCTTAACATTTCAACACTTTACAATCTCCAACATTCTATTACTTTACACATTGGAACATTCCAAAACTTCATAAACCTTTACATTCTAATACTTTACAATCTCCAACATTCTAATACTTCATAATCGCCAACATTCTAATACTTTACAAGCTAGAACATTCCAAAACTTTATAAACCTTAACATTTCAACACTTTACAATCTCCAACATTCTATTACTTTACTCACTGGAACATTCCAAAACTTCATAAACCTGTACATTCTAATACTTTACAACATCCAACATTCTAATACTTTACAATCTACAACCTTCTAATACTTTACAAGCTAGAACATTCCCAAAAATTAATAATGAATTCAATTTATTGCAGCCAAAGGAACTTTTTTGGCTAGTATATTATGTTTAACATGTTACAGTTAATGTTAATGTTCTATGTCATGTATAGAACAGGTACTGCAGGTAATGCAGACCGAATGCTCTGCTGAATAAACATGTTCCTTAAACCCAAATTTTGAACAATTTCAACAAAATCTTAATGAAACATTTCAACCCAATTAAATTAAATTCAGATTTACACCCTTGTCTGTGACTGTAGTGACTGGGACTACAGTATGGTCCAAAAATCAGGAACCATCTTTCATTTACAGTCAAACCCGTTTTTTTTTTTAAGAAAATACTAATGGTAAACTTAAATATAATATAATTAATTTGCATAATGTTGGGAAAGTCAAGAGAGAAAGAGTTTCTAAATCTGTAATTAAATGCTGTCAAACAAATGGGACCTCTAACCGCCAGATCAAAAAGATTTGGTCTCCAACATCTCCCAAATAGAATAGAAGTCCTAATTAATCAAAAGTTGGACTAAATACTGAAATATGCTGAAATATTTAGTCAGAATTTTCTGGTAAATATGTATGTAAATATGAAAAAATGAACAAATTTTGCTTCATAGCTAATTTGACTGGATATTAAACAGAAAAACTGGGTTTTTTTTTTGTTAACCTTATTAAATTATATTATATGTATAATGCATATTATACATATACATTATACATATCATTTCCACTTTTTTACATAATATATAAAAACCTATTTATCTTTACATTGTATGCAAATTTCACTATGAACGGATTAAAAGAAATGGCCCAAAATTACATGGAAAAACTTCTGGTTCCATTGACTTACATTGAAAGTACAGCAAGTTTTTCCCTTCTCCTGTAAAGCTGTGGTTCTGTAGGTACCAGGTTTGGCTCCAACAGCACCTATACATGTATGTATGTACACGAGACACCGACCTGTCCAGGATGCCGTGTGATGACAGCGCCTGCGATGGCTCCAGTGGCCGCCCGTTGATAGCGAACTCCATGATGCAGCCCACAAAGTCGTGAGTGGTCACCTGGCCTCGGCGATGCAGGAGGGGCTCGATGGAACGCACGCCCCCTACCGATAGTCGGTTGGGCTGCACGTCCAGTATCCTGAGACAGCAAGAGAAGGAAAACAGGGAATGACAGACAGAGATGAAAAAGAAAGAAAGACAGAGAGACGGAGCACAGAAGGGTCAGTACCTCCCTGAACAACGCACGGACCCCCCTGTCCAAACAAACTCAAGCCAGACCGGCCTTCGTCGCGTGTGGAGTCACTCAGCGACTACAGCAGCCCGGGAAAATAAACCCACAGCCCAAGCAGCTAATCAGGACGAGCATGAGGTGAAAACGGCCGGTCCCAAAAATATTTGCCTTCAATAAGTAACTTCATAGAATGCATACATCACCAGAGAGCCCGAGTGGCAAACTGCCAACGCTGTGAAGTATTCACGTATACCAAGGATGGGCATTTTGACCGTTTGTGCTATTTGAATATATAATATTTTAAAAGTAAACACAAGAAAAAGTACAAGCTGTAACAAAACAAAGCTGTAACAAAACTATTGAATTAATATTGAATATTAACAATGAAGTTAAAAGTATTCACATTCATTACTCAGGTAGTAGTATAGATACTAGGGTTTTAAAACACTTCTGTAAAAGTTGAAGTATCAACTCAAGCTTTTTACTCCAGTTAAAGTGTAAAAGTACTGATAATGGAGTGTAAATGTAAGGAGTAGAAAGTACTGATAATGGAGTGTTAATGTAAGGAGTAGAAAGTACTGATAATAGAGTGTAAATGTAAGGAGTGGAAAGTACAGATAATGGAGTGTAAATGTAAGGAGTAGAAAGTACTGATAATGGAGTGTAAATGTAAGGAGTAGAAAGTACTGATAATGGAGTGTAAATGTAAGGAGTAGAAAGTACTGATAATGGAGTGTAAATGTAAGGAGTAGAAAGTACTGATAATGGAGTGTAAATGTAAGGAGTAGAAAGTACTGATAATGGAGTGTAAATGTAAGGAGTAGAAAGTACTGATAATGGAGTGTAAATGTAAGGAGTAGAAAGTACGATAATGGAGTGTAAATGTAAGGAGTAGAAAGTACAGATAATGGAGTGTAAATGTAAGGAGTAGAAAGTACTGATAATGGAGTGTAAATGTAAGGAGTAGAAAGTACTGATAATGGAGTGTAAATGTAAGGAGTAGAAAGTACAGATAATGGAGTGTAAATGTAAGGAGTAGAAAGTACTGATAATGGAGTGTAAATGTAAGGAGTAGAAAGTACTGATAATGGAGTGTAAATGTAAGGAGTAGAAAGTACTGATAATGGAGTGTAAATGTAAGGAGTAGAAAGTACTGATAATGGAGTGTAAATGTAAGGAGTAGAAAGTACAGATAATGGAGTGTAAATGTAAGGAGTAGAAAGTACTGATAATGGAGTGTAAATGTAAGGAGTAGAAAGTACTGATAATGGAGTGTAAATGTAAGGAGTAGAAAGTACTGATAATGGAGTGTAAATGTAAGGAGTAGAAAGTACTGATAATGGAGTGTAAATGTAAGGAGTAGAAGTAAAAAGTCAGCTGAATAATAATTACTCCAGTAAAGTATAAACAACCAACATTTCTACTTAAGTAAGGTAAAGAAGTATTTGTACTTTGTTACTTGACACCTCTGTTCATAAGGTTGTGGGGCATCATCATTTCACACAGCCCTAGCAGAACCTGCTTTTGGTTATGTTCTTGTATTCATCATTGGAATCACTTGCAAACAATTCTGGTTCCATTGACTTACATTGAAAGTAAAGACAGTTTCTGTTCTCTCTGTTCTCTCAGTTACTATTTTTAAGATCCTTGTTTTTCTTTGGACGGTAATAATATGAATTCAAATTAGTACATTTGTGAAACTCTTTGTGCTCTGATTCATCTTAAACACAGTATATAATTAAAATATAGAATTTATCTTCACTGGAAAGTTTGAACTAATGGTGTTTGTATTCGTGTGTAAGTGTGTATGTGTGTATTTACCAGTCAGTATGTACAGCCACGTTGCTGACCGCACAGTAGCCTGGTTCCTGCTCTTCACCACACAGATCAACAGTCAACGAAGCAGCCTTAAAGAACAGACAGAGAGAGAGAGAGAGAGAGAGAGAGAGAGAGAGAGAGAGAGAGAGAGAGAGAGAGAGAGAGAGTAGAGAGCGCAGAGAGAGAGACAAAGAGAGAGAGAGAAAGAGAGAAAGAAAGAGAAAGAGAGAGCAGGGAGAAAAAGAGAGAGAGACAGAGAAAACAGAGAGAGCAGAAAGAGAGAGAGTGAGAGAGAGAGAGAGAGCACAGAGAGAAAGAGTGAGAGAGAAAGAGAGAGAGATAGAAAGAGCAGAGAGAGAAAGAATGAGAGAGAGACAGAAAGAACAGAGAGAGAGAGCAGAGAAAGAAAGAGAGAGAGAGAGAGAGAGAGCAGAGAGAGAGACAAAGAGATATGGAAAGAGAGAGAGAGAGAATAAGAGAGAGAGCAAATAGAGAAAAGTGAGAGAGACAGAAATAAAGAGAAAAAATGGGAAAGAGAGAAAGACAGTGAGAGAGAAAGAGAGAGCAGAGAGAGGGCAGGGAGAGAAAGCGTGAGAGAGACAAAGAGAGAGAGCAGAAAGAGAAAGAAAGAGAGAGCAGATAGAGAAAGAATGAGAGAGAGAGACAAAGAGGAAGAAAGAGATAGAGAGAAAGCATTGTTTGGGTTATTTTAATCTGTGTTATTTATGGCAAATGCATACAAACAATTAGCATTAGCATTAGCCTGGACATTCCTACAAATCATTCAGAGGAGAAGAAATCAGATCTAGACGATTGTTGTGAAAGAAATTTCCAAGAAAGTTATTAATTATTAAATATTAATTTCAATAAAAACACAAAAATCTGGTTCGAAGATAATGGGATGTACTCGGGCAGCAAATGTGACGACTAACTGCTACTACCAGCTTCATTTCACTGTTAGCAGTGAGAAATTAACTAGCGATGCTAACGATTAACGATAGACTGAAGATGTAGCTTACTGATAACTATTAGCTTTCATTCTAGTAATGTTATCATTTCTGGATGGACTGCTGGTTTAGGCCTTAGGTGGTCCGGCAACTCTAGCAGAAGTTCATATGAGGAGAACCTGGTCGGTGTGAAGCGTTAATAAAGAAATAAAAGTGATGCTAACAGTTAACAGAAGATATTTGGGCTGTACACATGTTGCAAACCTCTCACAATCCTTCATACGTTCCATTATATCTTCATGGAGTTTGGCTAAGATGCCAATAAGTAGTAATAATACCGCATGGCAGTGTTACCCAGTAGTGAGGTTATGACAACGTTGGGACAACATTGCTCAGACAACATAAAAACCTCCTCCTAAATGGCTGCTACTAGTTTTTTCTGAATGGGCCACGCCTCAGGTGACCCTCTGCTAGTCCAGCTGAGGTTCAGGCAAGGAGAAATCCGATTGGGAGGCTTGTTGTGAACGAAATAAAGAGTTACGGTAAGTTTAGTAGAAACATCATTCTTCTTTCTCCTTAAACAAACAGGCTCCTCGCAGCCATTGTGTCCAGCCCTGTAACTCTGCGGTTCATGAGGCTTAGCCAAAAACAGAGGGAGGGAAAAAACGGGGGTTGGGGGGGTGGCAAGAGAGATGGAAAGAGCGCAAAGGTGTTGAAAAACGGGGGCGAGGCTCAGTGCCCACACAGGCCTCTGGGTAAACATGGCGAGCACAGAGGGGGGGAGGGGGGGGCGCAGACCGTCAGAGGCCCCGCAAAAGCCCCCGTTGCTAATGGCTAACGCAGAGCTGAGGGTTCAGCCCATGAAATACAGCTACGAGAAAACAAACCAAGGCTGGAAACAAGACGTATTTGTCTTCTGCAGCTCGGTGTACACTGATACAGTTGAGTTACCGCATGGCCCGGCCATCTGGGCTTTTTATTACTGCTGCTCTGCACTTCAAAGAACATCATCCACTGCAGCAAACCATACTGGTCCAGGATCAGCTCTCGGGGCCCATGGAGTCGCTTATATTTAATATAAAAGGCAAAATCTGACCATAGACCAATGATCTCAGGCAGACGTCCCATCAGGAGTCCACACAATGTTCTTATGAAATGAGATTCCGATGGCTTGTCCTGCTTCAGACTATCAGGAGCCACCGTTTGGCTGTTGGTTAGAGTCTGTAAACGCTAGGAGTTTGTTTTGTCACGACAGTGGGTCTTAATGTGGAGCAGAGTGTGTCAATGTGTGAGCTTCAGTGGCATTCTTCTCCAAAAAGAAGCCAGCTGTGATGCACTCAGCTTTCATTTACTCTAAACATCTTTGCAGCCCAAGCGTGACCCTGATCTTCAAATAAAAGACATTACCCGAAACTGGCCATCAGCAATTTTCGCTCAGAAGCTACAGTCGTCTTGCCGTCGGCAACGATCTGGGTTGTGTTTTGTCTGCATGCTGGCAAACATCAACCACTGCAAGCCATAAACAAACCAAGCCAATGCTGTTTGGAGGCCGCGTTGCTTGGACCATGTCATCTTTAAAGACCCTCGCTTGAGCGATTAGTGTAGCCCTGTTTCTGAGCCTTTCTATCTATCGGGCTATGATAGAAACAGAGAACCCAACGTCGTCACGTGGCAGCAAAAACAAGGGAGGCCGCCTTTGGGCCAAACTGGAACATCTTAACTAAACAAAAGTAGCCTTGACATCTTGGGTTCAAGCTTAACCACAGGGGGACGGCCGGGGGTTGCTTATGACTTTAACATCTGCTCAAAATCCACGTCGGAGCAAAGAAATAACACACACGCCAGCACAGAACCACCTAAATGACCCACATCACCTTCTCCAAACACAAGGATCAGGTTTTCTTTACACCTCCATGGGGACTTGCTGTAGGCCCAGCCCCCTTTCCCTTCCTTTCCTCTGCTCCCCTCTCCACCACAAAGCCCTTCCAACCAGTCTTAGACATTCACAACATCCCAGTCCGTACTGGTCAACACATGTGGCATGGCGCTAGAGGACAGGGCTATTAGAGGTCGTCTCTCCGCGCTACCTTAAATCCTGGCAATTTAACGATTTTACCGGCTCCCAGCGCTCGGAGGCTGAATGAAGGACCCCACATCCAGCTGGAGACCTGCGGTATAGGCTTCTGACAAGCTGGTGATTTCTGTTTGGAGGCTCCACAGCTCCGATTAGGCGCAAGGCAGAGATGCAAGTGGATTCCCAGCATGTTGCAAGGAATTCAAACTGCAACCTCAGCGCTGAAGAGCACAAATCGCAAACGACAAGGAGCATTCAAATGTGATTACCGGCCAGGCAAGAACCATAAGCAAGAGTAACTTGCATAGGCAACTTGATTCTTGGTTTGTGCTGCAAAAACATCCCTGCTGCAAATAAACCCATCTCTGGATGACACTCGTGATTGTAACACTGTGTGAAAGGCACCAAAAATGATTGCGAGTCATTGTCAGCTTCACTATCCCTCACAGAAAGCCTGTGCTATACACAATCTGGTTTGCATAGACTGCAGGGAACAAAGCATGCAATGGAAAAAAACATTCAATTAAAAAAAGAACTGAATCCCGAATTGGCAAATTATTTGAGCAATTTTAATAATGACTCACCATTCCGGCTCTCCTGGCTATGACCGTGTGGAACTGACCATCCGAAACCCGGACCATAGTCATCAGTTTGTACGTGCCGCTCCCCAGGTTGAAGGAGAACCTCATCTTGCCCTCGTAGACCTCCAGGGCGAGAAACTCAGCCTTGTCCCCTGTCTGGTTGTCGTGGTTGTACATGAGCAGGGCATTGTCTTTCAGAGTGGCAAACTTGATGTAGATGTAGTTGTTGTTGGGATCCAGGCTCGGAAACTCCATGTAAGAGAGCTCCTCAAATCCATAGCTGTTTAGCTCACAGTGCTTGCCGAATACGCCTAGGCCATAGAGAGGAGTAGGGGATGTCACAACACAGCAAATCATGAGCATTCCCAACAAAGAGTAAGACAACAATGAGGAATAAACTAACGATAAGTTAAGCTTTTTGCATACCAAGAGCTTTAGGTTAAACATCTAATGCTTTTTGCTATCTGCCACTAGGGTCTGAAATCTAGCCAAACACTGCTTGAGAACAGGGCTGGAACACCTGGCTCCTGCAGCTGGAGTGATGACTTACCAAACGGACAGTGACAGTAATAGCCTTCCACACGGCTCTGGCAGGAACCTCCGTTAAAACAGGGGTTACACTCACAGTAATTGATGATGGAATCACAGGTTTTCCCTGAGTTCATGAAACAACACAAATGAAAACGAATGAGGTGAGGATGACATAAGCAAACGGTGAAGGGCTGCTCATGCAAGGGGCTCCCAGAAACCACCAGGGCTCCCTCCGTTCCTGGTTCTACTCCCCCCTACAACAGACGTAACGACTCAAAGTCTCTCACCTTGTAAACGCAGTCTAGTTTTAGAGAAAATAGCGGGTGGAAATATCTACCTGTCATGAAAGTATTAACTCAGCATATCTGCCCTTACTTCATGGAATCTGGGAGGCCCAATAAAACCAGTACACAAATTGACTGCACAGTCACAATGGAAGTTGGGAAAATTAAAATAAAACACTCTATGATCGACACGTGATGGTGGGGACCATGTAAACTCATAAATGCAATGAATCTGCACGATTAGCCGTGCTCATTTCACTCCCTGGTTCAAGCAGCATAAGACAAATAGCTTAGGGGATATGAATTCCTTTGGCACAACCAGGCCTGCAAAACAGGAAGTTGGGGGTTCAACAAGAGGGCAGGCAAACTACTGTAAGTCAATAGGTGTAATTCTTCAGCGGGCCTCGTCTGTCCGTGGCCTCAGACGCGAACGCTCGCGGTCGTTTGTTACGGTCATAATAAAAAAGGACGGTAATGATTCAAAGCCTGAGTGAGCCCGGCCGAGCCCGAGCGAGCCAGAGACGAACCGTCTGCTGCGGCCGCATTTGAAGAGCTCTTTCCAAAAACTACAGCCGGCAGCTGCCCAAACAGACCTGATTCAAGCTAATGTTATCGCAAAAGCCTGAGAGCATTCACTCCCTTACAGACACCGGTGCCAGGGTGTTTATTAAGTCTTCAACCGCCCATTACATTGGGCAGAGGCTGATGTACAGCGCTATGTGTTGACACTAAGGGAGCTGTTCTAATTAGATCGCTTTTCATGCGCGCGGCACACTGAACAATGAACAGAGAAGCATTGTCAAAACCTTTTTCCCATCAAGACTGCATTAAACAGCAGGCCAGATGAACTCTTAACTCAGAGAGCTCTCTAAAGCACAAACACACGAAGGCTTTTAACCGCGGCGAGCAGGTAGTGAAACTCGACTCAAGTGCACTCATGGGCCGCCTACAGTTTTGTCCTTATTAGGGTCAAAGCTGTATCATCCCTTTCCCTTTAAAGTAAACATGACAAGTTGATATGCATCACAGCTGATACCCCCCAACCCGTAAACCCTAACAGCAAATGGCTTTTGGCAGGCTTCGCCGCATGCTAGGGTTACAACACCTCTCCAATTGCTTGGAAGCAAATATTTTTCTTGGATCAAAACATTCCTGGATGTGTGTGCGAAGACTAACTCGCCTAATATCTGTGCTTGCGTTGGTCACATAAAATCTGAATGGCTCCTGAGGTGATAAGCCGTACTATACCTGCAAATCCGGATTTGCACAGGCAGTTGAAGCCCCCGGGGAAGTTTTGGCACAGTGCCCCGTTCTTGCACGGATTGGACAGACACTCGTTGACATCCCGCTCGCAGGCCATGCCGGTGAAGCCTTCTGGACAGGAACAGGAAAAGCCTCCCACAAGGTTATGGCAGGTTCCTCCATTGTGGCAAGGTGACGGAAGACATTCGTTGATGTCTGTTTCGCATAGACTCCCGGCGTAGCCAGGTTTACAGTTACAGACGTAAGGCTGTAGGGGGCGATTTGAGACAAGGATGACTGGGACGCTTTCCATTGTCGTCACGTCTGGTCCAACACTGAGGCGCCGCTTGCAGCTGCCCCCGTTCTGGCATGGGTTGTGAGTGCAGGGGTCGTGGTCTACTGAGTCAATTTTAACACCGCTTTGTCTGTGCAACACCTCTTTTATGCTTTGGAAGAAGGTAGCTACACCGCTTGGGTTCACATACTGTCCATGACCACGTTTGACAGCTGCCATGAGGAAAGTCTGGTTGTTCAACTCAAACGCTCCATAGAGTTGCACCCCTGTACCCAAACCCGCTAGCTGTGAGTTCGCAATTTGCAAGAAGCTGAGGTAGTGGTCGGTGAGGAAGTTGCTGACACTTTGGGAACTGAGACGAATCAGTATGCTGTTGTCCACTGTAGCATTACTGAATCCGATGAAGAAGATTCGGACGTTGCTGTTGACGGCTGCATGAACGCCATCGCTGCTCCGCACCGACAGATCAAATGTGCCATCTGTGGATCGAGCGTTTGAGTTGAGGTTGCAGGTTCCTGTGGGTATGTTGAAAAGACTTGCAGCAGGAGGGACCAAGGAGCAATGGAATGTGTCCTGTATATCTGGATCCTGAGGTTTCACAATTCCTAGGGATCCTCCAGGGAACATATTCCCAAAGTAATGAACGAAGATCTCAACAGAGCGAGGCTGGGATGGGTTATCATTCTGGTCATTAATTCTGACATGGACGGTTCCCGTGGAAGACATCTGAGGAACACCAGAGTCCTTGATGACCACAGAAAGATAGAAGTCACTGATCTGTTCTCGGTCAATCTCTCGACTGGTGCTAAGTTCCCCAGATGAGGTTAAGGCGAAGTAAGTCACAGCTGACCCAGTTGAAAGAAGACTGTAGGAGAAGGGTCCTTGATTCGGTGCCAGATCTGGATCGGTGGAGCTCAGGGTCATCACTGGTGTTCCTGCTCTCTGGTTCTCCATGACCTCTCCAGTTGTCGTCAGCAAGGTGGGTCCGTTATCATTAATATCTTCGAGAGTTACAATCAAGGTAGCAGTGCCTGTGGCTGCAGGTGAGCCTGAGTCTATGGCCAATAGAGTCAAGTTGTACACAGGTGTGGTCTCGCGGTCCAGCTCAGCTGCTATAGACACCTGTCCAGTCTGTGGGTTGATGGTAAAAGCATTTTTCTCATGATCACTAGTGATGGAGTAGGTGAATCTGCTCCAGCTCGGCACAGAGTCAGAGTCTTCAGCACTGACAAAGGTGACCAGCCCTCCAGGTGACAGCCCTTCACTCACCTGGACATCATAAAGCTCTTGAGTAAACACTGGAGGATCATTGGCATCAAGGATTGTGATGTTCACAAACACCTCGTCAATATCTGCCCCTCGGATACTTCCAGCATTTTTGGCCAGAACTTTCAAGGAAATCTTTTCTTCCTTTTCACGATCTAGAGGTCCTGTGACATAGATCTGGCCCGTGTTTTTATTGATGCCAAAACCTTTTCTCCTGCTCCTGCCAAATATCAAGTAGTAGACAACACCATCTTCTCCGAGGTCCCTATCACTCGCAAACACCTCCCCAACCATGGTTCCTTTGGTTGCAGCCTCTGAAACCTCAAAGTAGTATTGCTTGGATACAAAACGGGGGACATATTCATTGGCTCCCTTGAGTTGAATGTTGACATTTGCAAAGCTACAGCGTTCTTCATCAGGCACGTTGAAAGCTTTGACGGTCAGATGATACACTTGCTTGGCCTCATAGTCAAGAAATCCCTGCGTGGTTATAACTCCTGTGTTGGGATCTATTATAAACAGGTCACTGTCAGAGGACTGAATGACATAAGCCATCACGGCATTGGAGCTGGAGTCTTTATCTGTGGCGTTGAGTTTTACTACAGTGGTGCCACTTGGCACGTTTTCCTGCACAACAGGAAAGTATTCATCAGGTTCAAACACTGGGGGATTATCATTGACATCAGTAACATGGACATTAACCGTAATATAGCTGGTCTTTGCGATCCAGCCTCCATCCGTAGCTGAGATTCTAAGCTCATGCTTTTGCTTTTTCTCATAATCCAAGGGTTTGGCCAAAGATAAGACTCCTGTTTTACTGTTGATCGCAAACAGCCCATCGTCATTACCTGAAGATATGTTGTACATGATAAGACCGTTCATTTGTTTGTCCTTATCTTTATCCCTTGCGGAGAGAGTACGGATCGCAGTACCCACAGTCAGACTTTCAGACACCGTGGCAGTGACCTGGCTTTGGGAAAACTCTGGAGTGTGGTGGTTCTCTTCCGTGACGGCAATCCTAAGGACGGTCTTATCTGACAGAGGAGGATTCCCTTTATCCTTGGCTGTTATTTCAAGCAGGTAGGCTTTATTTATATCTGAAGTGAGGGAGGAGGCAACCGTGACCCATCCAGTCTGTTTATCTAAACGAAACTTGCTTGAACTGTTGCCCCCTGATATCGTATAATCGATTTCAGAGTTGACGCCAAAGTCTTTCTTGTCCCGTGCTGTGACTTTTATGAGTTTAGTACCAACTTTGACGCTCTTAGTGACAGGGGTGAAGTAGGAGGACGACTCGAACGCAGGTGGGTTATCATTGCTGTCGACTATGTTCACAATCACAGTGGTTTCGCTCATGAGCGGTTTGACACCTCTGTCAGACGCCGTCACAATGAAACTATGCCTGTTGATATTGGCGTTGCTGTGGCCGCTCGAGTTTTGATACTTCAGCTGCTGCTTGACAAAGATCTCTCCGGTGCTTGAGTTGATGCGGAAGTATTCCGACTGAGACCTGATGAAATAGAAGATTTTCCCATTGAATCCTTCATCGAGGTCTGTGGCGGAGACCTTGGTTACCAAGGATCCGATCTCTGTCAGTTCGGGATAGTCAAGGTAGTAGGATGGCTTACTAAATCTAGGCGCGTTGTCATTTATATCCGTCACGAATATGGTGACGTCGGTGCTGACTGTCCAGCCCGAATCGTGAGCAGAGACTTTGGCGATGTAATGGTCAGTATCCTCTCTGTTGAGAGGCCTGCTGATGGTTATGTCTCCAGTGCTGGGGTTGATGCTGAAGGGAAGACTTGTGTCACTGATGGAATAGCGGCTCACAGAGTTGGCACCCACGTCCTCGTCGGTTGTCGTCACTCGGGTGACGGTGTAACCTATAGGGGCGTTCTCAGGCACTGTGGCGCTGAAGATTTTGGAAAACCTGGGAGCGTTATCATTGACGTCCAACACACTGATGATGACTTTGACTGTGTTGCTTCTTGGTGGGGCACCACGGTCTGTAGCTTTCACGCTCAGAGAATACTGAGACACTTTCTCCCGGTCCAGAGGTCGAGTGCTGCGGATTTCTCCAGTGGCACGATTGATGCTGAAGCTGTTTTCCTTATTTCCATCCGTGATGGTGTATTCCAGATGTCCATTGGGGCCACTGTCCTGATCAAGAGCGGACACCACCAGCACTCTCTGAGGGGCCAGGTTCTCCAGAATCTCGGCCCGGAATGGCTCTTTCTCAAAAACAGGATTGTTGTCGTTAACATCCAGCACCGTAATTTCGATTTTCTCATAGGCAGAGTATGGAGGAAAGCTTTGATCCCTCGCCTCTATCCACAAGACATACTTGTCAATGTTCTCAAAGTCCAGAGCCTTCTTGATGGACAGCTCGCCTGAAAGCTGGTCCACGTGAAACGCGCTGTCCAGGTTGCCGCTTGCAATGTAGTACGACAATGGCCCAGCCCTCGTAGACGTACCGGATACCTTCGTGACAACAGTGTTTACGGCTTGGTTTTCCGGGAAGGTGAAGCTCTTGTCTTTGAGTTTGATGATTGGGAAGTCCCCACCGGTCACAAACCGAACCGTCACAGTGGTGCTGTCCGTTTTGGGGTTGCTTCCGCCGTCTTTCACACGAACTGTAAAGGTGACCTCAGAACTGCCGGTCAGTTTTTCGCTGGCTGTGATGGCACCTCGAACCGGGTCGATCTTGAACTTCTCGGAATTCCGGCCACTGAGAGAGTAGTGCAGCTGAGAATTGGAGCCTGAATCTTCATCTGTTACCGTGACGGCAAACACTAGAGAACCTGCGAGACAGAAAAGAATGAATAAGGATGATGAATGCGTTTAGTGATTCACGTCAATAGTAGATTAGTTTAGTCCATTAACCTGTTCACCCACCTGGTGAGGTTGAAGCAGGTATATGTGTGACGTAGGGGTGGTGATGAAATCGCGGAGGATTGTCGTTGATGTCAGTCACTACCACAGACACCATGGCTGAGCTGGAGAGGGGTGACGGATGCCCACCGTCAGATGCCACCACAAGCAGTTGGTAGTTGCTCCGTGTCTCCCGGTCCAGCAGGGAGCTGGTAATGATCTGACCTGTGGCAGGATTTATGGAGAACTGCCCATCACCTCCACTCAGACTGTAACTGTGGAAGAGACACACAAGGTCAAGGTCAAGCAGGCAATCTTGCCATATACTTGCGTGCAACACAACGGAGTTTGATGTATGAAATATGTAAACGCAGGAGGAATGAAAACCTTACAAACTTGAAAACCTTACAAACTTACTTACTATACCCAGCAGTCAAAGCAGAACTTGAGACGTACTGATAAACACTGGGACCGAAATAGCAACTGTTCGGGTCAACGGAATAGCAGCTGGAGAGAAGACAACAGAAGCACAGGCTGCATATGCTATTGTGTGGCTCTCGCCTCAACATTCACCGAGCAGTCCTATGGAGGGCACTGTTTCATCCTTCCCGAGCACCACGAGGACACAACTGGGACACATGTGGCAAGAAAACCAAACTTTTCAAAAATATAACTTCTATAAATCACTCAAACGTACCCACAATTTCTTACAGCTCTAGAACAAAGTGGCTAAAGTTTACGCGAGTTCACCGAACAGCTTTCACTCGTTTCCTACTTTCCGAGATTTCCCGTCATCCCTCACGAGGATCTTGGCCTTTTCGAGACATCCCTGGATTCCCTCTGACCAAAAACGCAGACCCGGCGAGGATCTGGTTTCACTGCACAGTCTGGGGCGTCCACGCTCTTGGCTGTTTGACGTAAACTCGCTCTGACATGAACATGTACACACATATGAGCTCGCGCCGAGCCTGCATCAGCGACACAAGAAATGTACTAGCAAAGCAAGCAACAAATTAGAGAACAGAGTGAGAATAACAACCTCGACCATAACAACAACGACATTCACAGTCACGCACCCGCTCCGGACATGCACGCCAAAATATCGGTGAGCGGGTGGGAGCAACAGGCTGAAGCAAATATCCTGTACAGAGACAGTTTTGGGGGGTGTATTAAAGCCCCTCAGAGCCCCCCCATTGGGTGCTGGTCTCTCTGTCACTGCCCATCATCATCCTCATTAGCTTTTCAGTGAAACTGGAGCACATTGCTCACCAACCCCCCGTAGAGAGTGGGCTGGTTCAGAAGGATGTTTGACTGATCTGAGCGCAAACACGGCCTCCGTGCAAGCTTAAAAGGTGAAACTAGGAACTGTTGGTGAAATTACAAGTACGTGTGCGGAGGGTTCATGTGTGTCGAGGCTACTAGATTTGTTTGTGTTTTTGACCAACATGGCACCAAATGAAATATGGGACCATCGCTGTAACCACCATCTGTCGTAAACATGCCTACTCGCCTCCTACAGTGGTGCCACGGTAGTCTCCAGGGATTTTCTGGTTTAGAGGCTAGGAAACCCCCTTTCTGATGATGTATCTTGAAGGTGGGAGGAACTCCTGACAAGCTACAAATGCTCTGAGGTGGACGCCGGAGTGCTGATTGTCCTGGAGGGCTGGACGTTTCCATGTTTCCCCACCGTTTGCCATCACATCCACCAAAACAGCAGTTGAGACTGACTTTCCCCCAATAGCTCAGAGGCATCCTGGGCTGGCCACTCGAGCAACGTGACACCGCAACTATGTGACTGTCTGGGCTGCCTGGCTGAGCGAGCTATACCGCAGTTCATGGGTTGTCTGGTCCGGCCACTTGAGTGACGGTACATCACAACTATGTGGCCACTTGGTCCGGCTAATTGAGCCATGCTACATCACAGTACCAAGACTGCCTGGGCCGGCTGCTTATTTGAAGCTACACTGCAGCTACATGGTTGCCCTGGCCAGCGAACTGAGCTCCACAGCGTTGTACCTACATGGCTGCTTGGGATGGCTGCTTGCTTGAAGCTATATTACAGCTACATGGACGCTGGGACTGACCACTTGAGCGATGCTATATCACAGTACTGGGGCTGCTTGGGCCGGCTGCCTATTTGAAGCTACACTGCAGCTACATGGTTGCTATGACCAGCTGCTTGAGTTACACAACTTTGTAGATACATGGCTGCTTGGGTTGGCTGCTTGCTTGAAGCTACATGGTTGCCCTGGCCAGCAGCTTGAGTTACACAGCGTTGTACCAATATGGCTGTCTAGGTTGGCTACTTGACTGAAGCTACATAGTTGCCCTGGCCAGCAGCTTGAGTTACACAACTTTGTACCTACATGGCTGCCTGGGTTGGTTGCTTGATAGAAGCTACATGGTTGCCCTGGCCAGCAGCTTGAGTTACACAACTTTGTAGATACATGGCTGCTTGGGAAAGCTGTTGGCTTGAAGCTACATGGTTGCCCTGGCCAGCGTTGTACCAATATGGCTGCCTGGGTTGGCTACTTGACTGAAGCTATATATATTGCAGCTGCATGGAAGCTTGGGCTGACCACTTGAGCAATGCTATATTACAGTACCATGGCTGCCTGGGCCGGCTGCCTATTTGAAGCTACACTGCAGCTGCATGGTTGCCCTGGCCAGCAGCTTGAGTTACACAGCATTGTACCTACATGGCTGCCTGGGTTGGTTGCTCAATTATAGCTAGACTGTAGCTACATGGCTGCTATGACCAGCTGCTTGAGTTACATCGTACCTATATGGCTGCCTGGGTCGAATGCTTGAGTGTCACCACATCATAGCTAGATGGCTGCCATGCTGTATCATAGCTACATGGCTGCCTTGAGTTGAAGCCACACTTCAGCTATGAAGCTGCTGTAACTAAGCTACTAGTTATTGTTCCCCTCTGCTGGGACAGTATGCAGTACAACACACTTTATCTAGTCTGTGTGTGGTTCTGGGTAGGTATAGTACCTTATAACCCCATTCTGGCCCACATCTGCGTCAGAGGCATTGACCAGCAGCACGTCACTTCCTGTTGGAGCATCCTCTGGGATGGAAGTGTGGAAAGACGAGGAGGAGAACAAAGGCACCATGTCATTCACATCGTCCACCAGCACGGTCACTGTCGCAGAGCCGCTGAGCGAGGGAGAACCTGAGAGCGCAAGAGAAAGAGAGAGAGAGTGAGAGAGAGTGAGAAAGTGTTAGATGATGTATAGAATGCTGCTTTGGCAGACCGAAGGAAACTGGATCGGCCCACTGATAACCCAGCGCTGCAACAGAACTAGTACTGAATATGATTTATATAGTGAAAGTTAAGGTTGTCATAAAAACTCAAGTTAAAGTAAGATATATATATTTAATCTATATAGATGTATCTATGTAATTAATTGGCAATGATTGACAGCTTCACTGTTAATAATAGTAAATGATATTCATAAAATGCTTCTACTGTTGCCCAACTCTACTGTGTGTTAAAATCTGAGCCTGATTAAACGTCTGATGTGTAAACAACATGATACGATAACACTAGTAAAGCTGATTTGAGTCGAGGTCACAGACTGCAGTGCTTTATCTACGGGTTGCCAGTTTTAATAGGGATTAATACAGTATTAATGTTTTAAATTCAGGCACATCATTGGATGGTTCCTAGCAAAACAGATTAAAATTGAATCGCATGTGGGATTAACTGTCTTCTTCCAGTCAGGACATGGATGTCTTTGATTTGGTCATGAAAATGTGCCAAATGCAAACGTAATTCAAGAATTCATGACAGCCGAATCTTCTTACTGCTTCATATTACACTGCATAGTGAACACTATAGTAGTTTGCTTACACTGGAGTGGTACTGGTGGGGCTACAATTATAGAGGTCTTAAAAAATACGTGTCTTGATGGAATGCCATAGTCCTAAGAACAAAGTTTGAAAAAAAAAAGTTCAAAAATATTAATAAAAATGAGTGATGACATTAAAGAATGGCCAAAGCTATACATTGTGTAAATCTTTAATTGACCAAACACAATCATTAAAGATTGGGTGGAGTTAGAAATAGTACAGACCAATGATTGGCCCAACACAATCATCATAATGGAGCTATAGATGGTGAAGACCATTGATGGGCCAAACATAATGGTCTCACAATAGGTGGAGCTAGAAATAGTAGAGACCACTGGTTAACTATAGTGATCACGAAATAGGTGGAGTAAGAAATAGTGTGGACCTCTGATTGACCAAACACAATCATCAAAAATTGGGTGGAGTTAGGAACAGTACAGACCAATGATTGGCCCAATACAGTCATCACATAATGGAGCTACAGATGGGGAACACCACTGATTGGTTAAACACAATGATCACCTAATTGGTGGAGTTAGAACTTCTGAAGCCCGTTGACTGATTAAACACAATAATCAAAGGTCAAAGAATGGGTGGATTTAGAAACAGTGCAGATCATTGATTGGTGAAAACATTAACGTCCCATAAATATAGAAACAAATCTGTCCAAGAATGGGTGGAGCTAGAAATACTGTGGACCAATGGTTGCTTAAATACAATGGTCACATAATAGGTGGAGCTAGTAATATTTGCCCAACACAACAGTGCAAACAGTGCAAACCATCGCTCAGTCAAACACAATGAGCTAGAATGGGTGGAGCTACAAACAGTGCAGACCACTGATTGGTCAAACGTAATTGTGCCATAAATATAATATAAAGAAATATGAATGTCTATATATGAATGTCTATAGCTAGAGTTAAAATATTGCAGTCCATTGATTGGTCAAACATAGTTTTCAAAGAATGGGTGGAGCTAGAAATACTGTGACCAATGGTTAATGCTTAAATACAATGGTCACATAATAGGCGGAGCTAGTAATAGTAGCCCAACACAACAGTGCAGACGGTGCAAACCATCGCTCAGTCAAACACGATGAGCATAGAATGGGTGGAGCTACAAACAGTGCAGACCATTGATTGGTCAAACGTAAACGTCCCATAAATATAATATATAGAAATATGAATGTCACATACCAGCTAGAGTTAAAATATTGCAGTCCATTGATTGGTCGAACATAATTTTCAAAGAATTGGTGGAGCTAGAAATTTTAGAGAGCAATGATTGGTCAAACACTATGGTCACATAGTAGGTGGAGCTAGAAATGTTGCAGTCTGTTGATTGACCAAACACAGTCATCAAAGAATGGGTGGAGCTACAAACAGTGCAGACCATTGATTGGTCAAACATAATTCGTCTCATAAATATAATATTTAGAAATATGAATGTCACATACCAGCTAGAGTTAAAATATTGCAGTCCATTGATTGGTCGAACATAATTTTCAAAGAATTGGTGGAGCTAGAAATTTTGGCCAATGATTGGTCAAACACTATGGTCACATAGTAGGTGGAGCTAGAAATGTTGCAGTCCATTGATTGACCAAACACAGTCATCACAGAATGGAGCCACATATATTGTATATTGTATTGAGCTTGAAGACTGCGGCCCATTTATTGGTCAAACATAAATTTTACAGACCAATGATTGTCCCAACACCATCATCACAGAATTAAGCTACAGATAGTGGTCAAACATAAACATACCATAAGTATAACATATAGAAACTTAAATGTTAAACAATTTATATTGATATATTGATATATTGGTATATTGAAGACCACTGACCATTTGATCATTGATTAGTCAAACATGACTGTAAGAGAATGGTGTTTGTGTTTACTGTGTGACCCCTACACAGCGTCCAGAGAACCTGCTTACGCTCACCTCTCTGTTCTTTGCGATAAGAAATAAACACAGGTACTCGATGGTGGTCTAGATGGTTCTAGATACGGATTAGAACCTGGTGAAAAGGCACAGCTTGTCCGGGGCAGGTGGTCAGGTCCTAAACGCTTTGGGATTAACGTGAGTTTGTAATCTGAAACATCTTTGGTTGCTTAATCGGAGCTGGAGAAGCGGCCGTCTGCGTTCCAGCAGCTCCGTCTTTCACCGTGAGATCAGAGTCAGATCAGAGTCAGACGCTGTGATGAAGCAGCACAAAGTACAATAACGCAGCGTAATCTCCAGGAGCGCCATCGGGAGGATCGAGGTGGGGGCGCATTTAAATCACCGGGTGAGGTTTAAATATAGAGCTTGCTACGGGGGGCTACGGGGAACCGCAGCAGTAATCACACTGTGTATGCGCATCTGACTCTATTTAGAGTCGGGAAACTCTCTGTAAAGTTACTCAGCGGAGTCGGAGGAGGAGAATCTGCTCCTTTCAGCAAAACAGAGAAAAGAAATCCGCGTGTGTTCCCCCCTCCAGCGATGATGAAGCCAGCCCCAACTCCCCCCACCCCCACACAGCCCCCCACCCCCCGGGTCTGGAGAGATAATGCTACAGCAATAGAAGATAAAACGAGAGAAGAAAGAACATGGAAAACGACTGAAACCCAGAAACCCAGACATGAGGAGACGGAGGCAGGAGCTGTCGTCTTACTGCAGGAAGAAGAAGAGAGAAAGAAATATAGAGAAAAAGAAGAGTAGAAAAAGACTGAGAGAATGAGAAAGACAGAGAGAGAATAGAGAGAAGGAAACAAAGACAAAGAAACAAAGAAAGAAAGACAACAGAGACATAGAAGAACGACAACAGATATGACAGAAAGGAAGAAAGAAAGAAAGAAGAAAAGAAAGAAAGAAAGAAAGAAAGAAAGAAAGAAAGAAAGAAAGAAAGAAAGAAAGAAAGAAAGAAAGAAGCAAGTAAACACTGGGGAGAAACAAAACAGAGTGAAAGTAAATAAACAGATAAAGAAGGGAAGAAAGAATTTGGGGCAAAACACAAAAGACAGAAAGAAGAAACAAACAAACATTGAGGAAAAAAAGAGAAGAAACTAAAAACAAAAGAAAGAGAGTCGTGATAAGAATATATAGAGAAAATGAAAGAAAGAAAAAAAACACTGAAAGACAATAACAGAACTAAGAGAATGGTAGATAGAGAGGTAGAGAGGTAGAGATAGAGAGGTAGAGAGCAGTAGAGAGAGATAGAGAGGTAGAGATAGAGAGGTAGAGAGCAGTAGAGAGAGATAGAGAGGTAGAGAGAGATAGAGAGGTAGAGATAGAGAGGTAGAGAGAGATAGAGAGGTAGAGATAGAGGTAGAGATAGAGAGGTAGAGAGCAGTAGAGAGAGGTAGAGAGCAGTAGAGAGAGATAGAGGGGTAGAGAGAGATAGAGAGGTAGAGATAGAGAGGTAGAGAGAGATAGAGAGGTAGAGATAGAGAGGTAGAGAGGTAGAGATAGAGAGGTAGAGAGAGATGGAGAGGTACAGAGCATTAGAGAGAGGCAGAGAGGGAGCGATAGAGAGGTAGAGAGGTAGAGATAGAGAGGTAGAGAGAGATGGAGAGGTACAGAGCATTAGAGAGAGGCAGAGAGGGAGCGATAGAGAGGTAGAGAGGTAGAGCTAGAGAGGTAGAGAGAGATAGAGAGGTACAGAGCATTAGAGAGAGGCAGAGAGGGAGCGATAGAGAGGTAGAGAGCGATAGAGAGGTAGAGATAGAGGTAGAGATAGAGAGGTAGAGATAGAGGTAGAGATAGAGAGGTAGAGATAGAGGTAGAGATAGAGAGGTAGAGAGCAGTAGAGAGAGATAGAGAGGTAGAGAGAGATAGAGAGGTAGAGAGAGGTAGAGAGATAGAGAGGTAGAGAGAGGTAGAGAGGTAGAGATAGAGAGGTAGAGAGAGATGGAGAGGTACAGAGCATTAGAGAGAGGCAGAGAGGGAGTGATAGAGAGGTAGAGAGGTAGAGCTAGAGAGGTAGAGAGAGATAGAGAGGTACAGAGCATTAGAGAGAGGCAGAGAGGGAGCGATAGAGAGGTAGAGAGCGATAGAGAGGTAGAGATAGAGGTAGAGATAGAGAGGTAGAGAGAGATAGAGAGGTACAGAGCATTAGAGAGAGGCAGAGAGGGAGCAACAGAGAGGTAGAGAGAGAGAGAGGTAGAGATAGAGAGGTAGAGATAGAGAGGTACAGAGCATTAGAGAGAGGCAGAGAGGGAGCGATAAAGAGGTAGAGAGCGGTAGAGAGGTAGAGGTAGAGATAGAGAGATAGAGAGGTAGAGATAGAGAGGTAGAGAGGTAGTGAGAGATAGAGAGGTAGAGATAGAGAGGTAGAGATAGAGAGGTAGAGATAGAGAGATAGAGAGGTAGTGAGAGGTAGAGAGGTAGAGATAGAGAGGTAGAGATAGAGAGGTAGAGATAGAGAGGTAGAGGTAGAGAGATAGAGAGGTAGAGATAGAGAGATAGAGAGGTAGAGGTAGAGAGATAGAGAGGTAGAGATAGAGAGGTAGAGATAGAGAGATAGAGAGGTAGAGATAGAGAGATAGAGAGGTAGAGATAGAGAGGTAGAGAGAGATAGAGAGGAACAGAGCATTAGAGAGAGGCAGAGAGGGAGCGACAGAGAGGTAGAGAGAGAGAGAGAGGTAGAGATAGAGAGGTAGAGATAGAGAGGTACAGAGCATTAGAGAGAGGCAGAGAGGGAGCGATAAAGAGGTAGAGAGCGGTAGAGAGATAGAGATAGAGAGGTAGAGAGGTAGAGGTAGAGATAGAGAGATAGAGAGGTAGAGATAGAGAGGTAGAGATAGAGAGATAGAGAGGTAGTGAGAGGTAGAGAGGTAGAGATAGAGAGGTAGAGGTAGAGATAGAGAGGTAGAGGTAGAGATAGAGAGGTAGAGATAGAGAGGTAGAGATAGAGAGATAGAGAGGTAGAGATAGAGAGGTAGAGATAGAGAGATAGAGAGGTAGAGATAGAGAGGTAGAGGTAGAGATAGAGAGGTAGAGATAGAGAGGTAGAGATAGAGAGATAGAGAGGTAGAGATAGAGAGGTAGAGATAGAGAGATAGAGAGGTAGAGATAGAGAGATAGAGAGGTAGAGATAGAGAGATAGAGAGATAGAGAGAGAGAGATAGAGAGGTAGAGATAGAGAGATAGAGAGGTAGGGGGGATCAGTGATGGGTGCTGATCTGAGTCTCTGAGTCAGAGCGGTTGGTCTCGGTGGTCTCGCTGAGCAGAAAGCGGAGAAACAGAAACAATAAAACAAAAGAAAGACATGAAACGACTGAAAGCAGCGCCGAATGAAAGAGAAGCTACAAAGACGAGGTTCTCTGGAGATCCGGGATGAGCTGGAGGCTCGGGTTATTCGTGGATTATTCCGGATTAGTGTAATTAATAACATGTGTTCATAAACCTTTAGCGCGGCGCTAAATCTCCCTCATCCTCATTTGGATGACAAAGGGATTAGCATAGTGCCAGATTAGCATTAGCATTGGGGAGCGTGTGGCTACATCCAGGAAACGTGATTAAACAGGGAGAACATCCCGCATGTGTGTGTGTGTGTGTGTGTGTGTGTGTGTGTGTGTGTGTGTGTGTGTGTGTGTGTGTGTGTCTTTTCTTCAGACTGAGCTGCTGGAACACTGAGCAAAACAAAATCACCAGCGAACAAAAAACCATGCAAGTGAACACACACACACACACACACACACACACACACACATAAACACACACCTCTATAAACAAAAGTAAACAATTCCAAATCAAACATACCAGGAACAATTATCGCCAACCATAACCCCAACTGCCAGATCACTGCAGCGTGAGTCATCAGTCTCTCTGCACTTTCCTTCTATTGTGCAGCTTAAAATTGCACACATATGCTACACAACCAAAAGTATCCAGACACTCTGTGTAATTAGCAAATGCAGCTACTTTAAGGTGCACCTACTGCTGACACAGGCAAACACAGCTCCATAGAAAACCACTGTCAATAGACTGTGAGGTCACCTTATCTCACAAGCCAGACTTCCTATCTTCAAAAAAACCCCAAAACTGCTCTCTGATTGGTCAACAAGCCTGAAATATAGTCTTTGATTGGTCAAGTCAAGAACTCAGCCTCTGATTAGTTGACCAGTCATCAACACAGTCTGTGGTTAGTCTACAAATCAAGAACATAGCCTCTGATTGGTCTATAAGTCAAAAACACAGCCTCCAATAATTTGAAAAGTCAGGAAAACAGCTTATGATCGGTGTTTACAAGTTAATATCACAGCTTCCGATTGGTCAACAAGTCAGGAACACAACCTCTGATTGGTCAACAAATGAAGACCACAGCCTCCAATAATTTGACATGACAAAATCACAGTCTCTGATTGGTCTATAAGTCAGGAACACAGCCTCTGATTGGTCTACAAGTGAAGACCACAGCCTCTGATTGGTCTACAAGTCAAGAACACAGCCTCTGATTTGTCTACACGTCAAAAACACAGCCTCTTATTGGTCAACAATTCAAGAACACAGTCTCAGATTTGTCTACAAGTCAGGAACACAGCCTCTGAATGGTCTACAAGTGAAGACCACAGCCTCTGATTGGTCTACAAGTCAGGAACACAGCCTCCAATAATTTGACAAGACAAGAACACAATGTCTGATTGGTCTAGACGTCAGCAACACAGCCTCTGATTGGTCAAAAACTCAAGATCACAGTCTCTGATTGGTCTACAAGTCAAAAACACAGCCTCTTATTGGTCAAAAAGTCAAGAACTAAGCCTCTGATTGGTCTACAAATGAGGAAAACAGCCTCCAATAATTTACCAAGAAAAGAGCACAGCCTCTGATTGGTCAACAAGTCAGGAACACAGCCTTTGATTGGTCTACAAGTCAGTAACACAGCTTTCAATAATTTGACAAGACAAGAACACAGTGTCTGACTGGTCAACAGGTCAAGAACTTAGCCTCTAATTGTTCAACAAGTCAGGACCACAGCCTCTGATTGGTCAAGAAGTAACCAGCCTACTCAGAAAAGTACAGGCTATTACCCTTGATTTCAGAAAAGGTGAGTCGAGGTCAAACGTTTGAACATATAGTGACCCCTGCTTGTGACCTTGTGGGTATAAAAAAAAGAATTTCTGTTTGTCCTCTTTAGTTTTGGGGGGGACAAACAACCCAAAGTCCCCACCCCTTTACTTGGCACCTATGAGTGTAGCCATACACCCACCTATGAATACTCATACACACATTCACTGGCAGGTGTGTGTGAACGTGACAGGTGTGCAGTAAGTCATCATTTCAGGTAGATTAGATCATGTGACCGCCTCTGATCCTCTTATGGTAAACAAACAAATCCGCTGGCATGTTTGTTTATCAGCGCTGCCAGTTGCTGAGGTCTGTCTCACAGCCCCCCAACACAAGCTCACATCTCTTTCTCTGAGCCCCAGCTTATTATTAACATATATCTATATATATATATCTATATATATATATATCTATATCTATCTATATATATATATATATATATATATATATATATATATATATATATATATATATATATATATATTTTATTACAGTCATTAAATTTGTGCTGATTCAAATGAGATACGTTCCCAGCAACAGCCTGGCATCCAGCCACGTCCAGCCGCGCCGGCCACGTACAAACCAGTAGTTCGCATTTTTCATAGACTTTCACAATAGCGTAGGTTCCTTTGGCAAGCGGGCCCGAATTAAAATCGTTTGCAAAAACAATATAAAAACATGTCAAGGCCGCTTATTCTTAATGCCGCACCACACAGCCACAAACACAAACACCGCTCCCCGGCTCGCCGCTCCAACCATAGCAGCGCCGCTTCCACGCCATTGTTCCTGGTTTCAAAACCAGAGGCGCTCGAAGGATGGAGGTTTTGTTTTGTTCCTGGACGCCGCTGGCCTGCGTCCAGATGTTTCGCTTTTCGGGCAGGAAGTGAGGTCACTACCTGTTTACGAGCAGGGCGAAAGAGGGCAAGAGGTCCTGCACACGAGCCAGAGACACGGTGGACCCAAATAACCTCCACATGCCAACAACAAGGCCTGCTTCACGAGCCAGGTTACAAAATCTAATCCGGGATAATCCAGTCAACCTACACCAGCCCCCTAAACACACACACACTTGTGTTTGTTTCTGTGAATTGTGGGGTCATTACAGAGACTCCCATTCATTTTCCTGAAGACTCACCCAGACCTACTACTAAATTAAGACTAGCCTTAACCTTATTCTGACCTTGAAACGTTGAATGATGTACATGATGGGGACCAAGTTTTGGAACATGGGGACCAAGTTTTGGACATTTTTATATTTAAAAAGTTATTTTTTCCAGTCAGGATGTTTTTATTTACTTGGTAAACAGTATTAATAGAGTAAGTATAGCTTTTACACTTTATTATTAAATATTAATCAGTATTAAAAGAGTAAGTAGTGTTTTTCATACGTCAGTGTGTTTATTTAACTCTTTCCAAGCTTCTCCTAAACAACCCAGTATTATTATCAGTTCTCATCTAATACCTGCTTTGACTGCTCAGTACTTCATTAAGATAAATCAAGATTTGCTGCTGAAGGAACTGAACACATTCATACAATGTCTGGGGCGTCCAGGAGAAATCTGGAACCTAACTTTGTTCTTCAAACTGGATCAAGATCTGATCTACTTCTCTCACAATAACATATTCATGTTACTTTGTATTGTATGTCTGATTATTTACATCTGTTCTGATCCGATCTGCTGTTCTTACTGGTGGACATACACTTAGGTTGGGGGGTCCCAGACCTTTGCACTATGGTGTAGGTTTTCCAGTGAACCAGTATTAAAGCTTGTGGTTGGCTCATGAGTCAAGGGGGATTCCTGGGGACCTCTGGAAAGCATCTGCCTGTGCTGACTTCACTGTGTACAAACAGAGAAAATTCAGTACCACTTCTAAACCTTCACAGGAATGGTCATCTCACGAGGATGACTCGAAGGGGAAGTTATTTAAGATTCCGGGGCATCATAAAGAAGCTCAGGGCCACATCTAAGGACCTGCACGCCTCATATACACTGGCTAATGTTGCCAGCCACACTCTAATACGCTTCACATCCTCTATACTATTCCAAACCAGAACTAACTCTGACTCTAACTCTTCCTGAGATAGTGACCAAACTCCTGTCCTGCCAAATGCTGGTGGAAGACTGACCATCAGGGCCTCCTCCTCACTGGAAACCAACCAGCATTTCAAACCTTAGACGATGCAGTAGTCAGCTGGGATAATAAAATGAGAGATAAGATAGCACTTTATTAATACCAGTAGGGAAAGTGGATTGTTCCAGCATCTTATATACACATAAGTAAACATATATATATATATATATATATATATATATATATATATATATATATATATATATATATATATATATATATATATATATATATACAATGACTGAATATATGGAATGAAACTTGAGAATATAGAACGAAAGTCTGAATATATGAAATATTCTTAAGCTTCATTCCATATATTCAGACTTTCATTCTATATTCTCAAGTTTCATTCCATATATTTAGACTTTCATTCTATATTCTCAAGTTTCAATCCATATATTCAGACTTTCATTCTATATTCTTAAGTTTCATTCCATATATGCAGACGTTCATTCTATATTCTCAAGTTTCAATTGATATTCTCAAGTTTCAATACATATTCTCAAGTTTCAATACATATTCTCAAGTTTTAATCTATATATTCAGATATTCATTCTATATTCTCAAGTTTCATTCCATATATTCAGACATTCATTCTATATTTTCAAGTTTTAATCCATATTTTCAAGTTTTATACATATTGTCAAATTTCAATCGATATTCTCAAGTTTCCATCCATATTCTCAAGTTTCAATCTATATATTCAGACGTTCATTCCATATTCTCAAATTTTAATCGATATTCTCAAGTTTCAATCTATATATTCAGACGTTCATTCTATATTCTCAAGTTTCATTCCATATTCTCAAGTTTCAATATATATATCCAGACGTTCATTCTATATTCTCAAGTTTTAATCCATATTATCAAGTTTCATTTCATATTCTCAAGTTTCAATTGATATTCTCAAGTTTCAATCTATATATTCAGACTTTCAATCAATATACTCATATATATATTTAGACAATATATCAATCCCAGCGTCACTGGGCGAAGGCGGGTACACCATGGACAGGTTGCCAGTGCATATATATATATATATATATATATATATATATATATATATATATATATATATATATATATATATATATATATATAGTAGTGTAGTATGGCACAGTAGTAAAGTGAAGAGTAAAGCAGAACTATAGTAACTACAGAACTATAGAAAAGAGACCAGTGTAATTGATAGCAGAGCTGATGATCAATAAATGGAAGAATTAGGAAATTGTAGGAGTTGTACAGTCGGATAGCTGCAGGAAGGAATGACCCATGGAAGTGCTCCTTCCTGCAGCGGGGCAGGAGAATAGGACCTGACTCTGATCTTTTTGAAACGGGCCTGGAATTTCTGTTGACAGGGCGGATTCAACCCAAGCCACGTTTGTGGAGGAAGTATTTTGTTATGATGTGAATCCAAGGAAAAGTTATTGTAGAGCAGCGTTTTGTTTTGCGGAGAGAAAAACTGCTCTTTATGTTTCTGCCATGGCTTTGTCATTTGTTAACATCAAAAACAAACACACAAAAAAAACTTGAAAGCGCGCTCGAACCTTGACCATGGAACGAAAATCAAATGCGAATGAAGTTCATGATGTAATGATTACGCACTTACTGAATTGGAAATTTTTTAATTTCAGACTGTTTAGTGTTTGTTTTGTGTGTTTTGTGTTTATCATAACACCTTAATACCTTTTATATACAAATAATCAAAAGTTTGGGCCTAACTGAATATCCATCCATAATCATCTGCTTTATACTACTAGTTGGGGTCACGATGGGGCTGGAGCCAATCCCAGCGTCACTGGGCGAAGGCGGGCTACACCATGGACAGGTCGCCAGTGGTCAACACACACTTACACACACACTCACACCTATGGTCAGTTTAGAGTGAGGATCCTAACATGCATGTGTTTGGACAGTGGGAGGAAACCGGAGTACCCGGAGGAACCCACTCAAACACAGAGAGACCATACACACTCCACACAGAACCACCCAGACCGGGAATCCAACCCAGATCATCTTACTGTGAGGAGACAGTGCTGACCACTACACCACCATACTGACCACTACACCACCATACTAACCACTACACCACCATACTGACCACTACACCACCATACTAACCACTACACCACCATACTAACCACTACACCACCATACTGACCACTACACCACCATACTAACCACTACACCACCGTACTAACCACTACACCACCGTACTGATCACTACACCACCATACTAACCACTACACCACCATACTAACCACTACACCACCGTACTAACCACTACACCACCATACTAACCACTACACCACCATACTGACCACTACACCACCATACTGACCACTACACCACCATACTGACCACTACACCACCGTACTAACCACTACACCACCGTACTAACCACTACACCACCGTACTAACCACTACACCACCATACTAACCACTACACCACCGTACTAACCACTACACCACCGTACTAACCACTACACCACCATACTAACCACTACACCACCGTACTAACCACTACACCACCGTACTGACCACTACACCACCATACTAACCACTACACCACCATACTAACCACTACACCACCGTACTAAAAACTACATCACCGTACTAACCACTACATCACCATACTAACCACTACACCACCATACTAACCACTACACCACCATACTAACCACTACACCACCGTACTAACCACTACACCACCGTACTGATCACTACACCACCATACTAACCACTACACCACCGTACTAACCACTACACCACCATACTAACCACTACACCACCATACTGACCACTACACCACCATACTGACCACTACACCACCGAACTAACCACTACACCACCGTACTAACCACTACACCACCGTACTAACCACTACACCACCATACTAACCACTACACCACCATACTAACCACTACACCAACATACTAACCACTACACCAACATACTAACCACTACACCACCGTACTAAAAACTACATCACCGTACTAACCACTACATCACCATACTAACCACTACACCACCGTACTAACCACTACACCACCGTACTAACCACTACACCACCATACTAACCACTACACCACCATACTAACCACTACACCAACATACTAACCACTACACCAACATACTAACCACTACACCACCGTACTAAAAACTACATCACCGTACTAACCACTACATCACCATACTAACCACTACACCACCGTACTAACCACTACACCACCGTACTAACCACTACACCACCATACTAACTACTACACCACCATACTAACCACTACACCAATATACTAACCACTACACCACCATACTAACCACTACACCACCATACTAACCACTACACCAACATACTAACCACTACACCAACATACTAACCACTACACCACCGTACTAACCACTACATCACCATACTAACCACTACACCACCGTACTAACCACTACACCACCATACTAACCACTACACCACCATACTAACCACTACACCACCGTACTGACCACTACACCACCATACTAACCACTACAGCACCATACTAACCACTACAGCACCATACGAACCACTACACCACCGTACTAACCACTACACCACCGTACTAACCACTACACCACCGTACTGACCACTACACCACCGTACTAACCACTACACCACCATACTAACCACTACACCACCGTACTAACCACTACACCACCATACTAACCACTACACCACCATACTAACCACTACACCACCATACTAAATATGTATGTGTATAACTATAAGGCTATTTTGATGTCAGTGTGTTGAAAGACGAGTGTAAAGAGTGATATATGTACACAAATAGAATGTTCAAAGTATGTAAACCTGCATCAGAGCAAATGAGCTCATTTCTAAAAGACCCTCTAAACATTCTTTAAACACAACCAGATGTTTAATTCTGCTCCAGGAATAATTCCATACCGACTATTCTATAGTTCTGATCTCTTCACACTTATTCACTAATATTAGTAATATTAATATAGTACACATAAGAAGAACCTGGGTAGGCTCTCCCAAACTTTTGACTTATAGTGTAGCTCTATCTGTACTGATAGGTCTGATAGGATATACATTTGGAATATGTTGTTTTAAAAGTGATCAATAGTCTCTCGGCCGTGGTTTAAACACTGTCAGTGTTTGAGTTTGGCTGGATTTAGTCTATCACGGACTCGTGTGCTGATTCCGAAATGCTCAGTTTACGAGTTCCACTCTTTCTGGCACTGGGAATCTGGTACTGTTTGTTTGTGCGCTACACGAGAACAACGAGAACCGGAAAACAAGGATGCTGGAAAATGTGCATAAGTGAGTTTCATAATCACAGAGTTTTCACGGGCAGGAAGGAGGGCGGCGGTAATAGAGGAAAGATGAGGAGATGAATACACACACAAGCACACACAAACACATGGCATGGTTGGTTTTTGTACAATGTCAGGACATGCCATTATATATATGTACCATATCGTTATTGTCCAAAACAAAAAAAAATGCATCTTCTTAGAAAAATGCTTCAAAATAGCTTGGAAAAACTTCTGGTTCCATTGACTTACATTGAACGTAAAGACTTTGGACAGCAACAATATTAGGGGTGTAAGTAAACATCAAAATATCGAATATCGGGATATTATTTTTAGTGATACTGTATCGATTCACAAAAACACAGTATCAATACACAGATTCCTGGCAGACAGTGAATCATTGTGTGTTGTGTTTAAACCTCTGACCACTAGAAGGCAATGTTGTAATCCAGTTTAAGCTCCACTCCAACACTAACAAGCAGCACAAGGGCGCAATGCTATTGTAAGCATTGGCAAAACTGTTCATACAGCGGTGTGTTTTAATAGTAGGATTTAAAAAAACTACAAATATATCGCTTTCCTTGCAGTATCACAATATATCATTATATTGTGACTGCTGTATCACGATACGTATTTTATCACCAGGTTCTTGCCAACACACAGCCCTGCATCATAAATATACATAATATACTGTTTATGTATCTATATTCAGTATAAAATGCTCCATCATATATTATGAACTTATTTAATAATGTGTAGGTTGAAACACATAATTAACATTAAACAATTATAAATAGTTTTATATGGATATTTATATATATTTACAATGATGCTGTTACAATCTTCTGAAACTCACAGTATTTATTGAGATAGTAATAAAAGGTATAAAATATCATCATTATTATAGCCATTTATCTTAACTGTTGTCCCCAAAAATTACAACAGTAATCATATTTTTATGTGATTTTTAAATATTTTTAAGCAAACTTACAAGATAAAATATATGCAAATATTTGCTTATGTCTTCATTTTGCTACCGAACTAAAATTATAAGTCCATAAACTGTAAAAAGAAAGTTTCTGAAAAAGCTTAAAAAAGTTTTCAGTCCACCTTAACAATTTTGAGGTCAGTGAATATCAAACATTGAAAATGTATTACTGTGTAGGTTGAAACACATAATTAACATTAAACAATTAAATTGTTTTAGCTTTAGATATTGACAATGATTAGGTTATGATCTTTTTAAACTCAAAACAGTCATTGAGATAGCAAAACTGAATATATAAAATATCATAATTATTATAGCCATTTATCTTAAACGATTATTGTCCCCAAAAATTACAACAATAATCATATTTTTATGTGATTTTTAAATATTTTTAAGCAAAATTACAAGATAAAATATATGCAAATACTGGCTTATGTCTTCATTTTGCTACCAAACTAAAATTATTAGTCCATAAACTGTAAAAAAAAGAAAGTTTCTAAAAAGTCTAAAAGGATATTCACTGAGGTCAGTGAATATCAAACAGTAAGTTATCAGAACAAGAATTGGTGTTTCATGCCCCGAAACATATTAACCCAAGTTCAAATAACTTATGAGTTATTATTTAGTTTAAACTCTTACATTTTTTACAGTGTGGGTGGAGCTTTAATGTAGCCACGCCCCCTGCATTTTACAGCAGAAGGTGAGACTGCATCCCTGCCCCTCATGACCACATGGTAAGAAGTTAGAGCCTATCGTTTAAAAGTAAATGTGCCCCAAAGTTTGGAAATCAGTGTCTAATTCTAAAACTGGTCACTACGGAAACACATATATTTGACTATTAAGTTATTTGTTTTGTGTTGTAATGGATAATATTAGGATGTTATGTGTGTACAGCTGTTTAAAGCTGGTTTCATAGTCATATACTAGCTGGGGTTTCCAAGTTCAGCTTAAAATGAGTTAAAATTTTCACATCCCGTATAGAAATATCACTAAAATCTTTGTGTTGATTGTTTCGGTGGTGATAAACTGGGCTGTTCAGTTATTCCTTCAAAGTCCAAGACAGTATCTACACCCACAAATTACATGCCCTGCTTTATAAAGTCAGCACTGTATTATAGGTTACACTCTCAGAATGCCCGAGTTGGTCCGTGTAGTCTGATTTAAGGTCAGAGAGCAGCGTCGGACAACAAGCAGCGCTGACCTCATGTGGCTCGCTCACTGATCTATGTGCGAGAGCATGTGTGTGTACGGGAGACAGACAGTTGTGCTTTATGTGAGTTTACTTTAGCGCCGATGTCTATAAACTGTGCACAGCAGCCAAATGACTTAACAGCGACTGTTTAACCAACAAATCAATTCAGCAGGTCAGCCAGCACTCGCGCACTGTAAGAAACCAGGCAGTGTTTAATCCTGGATAAATAAAGTGACCGGCTCGCGTTCAGTTCGTTGAACTTCTAACAGCAAGTTAACAGAAACTCAGTCTGCCTCTACATCCCTCATACAACCCAGTTTGAAATTCATAGAGCACAAAATGTTAACGCGGCCTGTGAACCCGGATAAACTGAGACTACTCAAAATATTAGTTGTTAAATATTAGTTTTTGCCTTAAACTGAAATTCTACCTGCAGTTAAAAGCACTGAGCTACTTTAGTGTGTAGTTATATATGAACATCAATGTAACTACTACTGATGTAGAACCAGCATGCATTGAATTACACATGAGTATAGTATCAATTTATATATATATAGCCGTTGTTCAATAAAAAACACGTGTGAAGCCAAAGGAGAAGCCAAAAACCTACTTCACTTTCAATGGAAGTCAATGGAACCAGAAGTTTTAGCAAGTTATTTTGGAGCATTTCTATTGGTCCATTCATCATAAAATTTTAACACAATGTAAACGGCAGCTGCCGCATTTAAATGGAGTGGAAAAACGAAAACTGCCAGTAGGTGTGAGTATGTGAGTGGTTTTGGCCATGCAATGGACTGGTGACCTGTCCATGGTGTAGCCCGCCTGGGATTGGCTCCAGCCCCCCCATGACCCCATCAAGTGGGATAAAAAGGAAGTTAATGGATGGATATATATATATATATATATATATACTGTATTTATTTAAAAGAGACAAATGTATTTTTATGTTTCTGCCATGTTTTTTGTCATTTGTTAACACCAAAAACAAACACAAAAAATTGTATTTGTATAAAAACTTGTAATGCAATCCATGATGTAATGATCACGTACCTACCACTTTGGCAATTTTGTCATTTTATGCCTTCGCTGCGTAATTTTAGTCCATTTAAAGTGTTTGTTTTGTGTGTTTTGGCATTTACATGATATCATAACATCATAAAACCTTTTCATACACTACCAGTCACCTACCCGAGTATATATATATATATATAGTTATAAAGACGTTTAGATCTGAATGTGTTGAGAAACGAGTGTAAACAGTGAAGTTGGAGCCCATGTACACAAATATTCCTAAAACAAACATTTGAGTGTATTTAAATGTAAAAATGAGAATGTATATTTTTATAAGAGCTATAAAACCACCAAACCTGCTTATCAGAACAAGATCTCAGCATCTACACTATCTTCTTCAGTCCTGTTAGAGAAGCAGCTCATGAAGTTCCTCATGAAGCTGCTGGTCAGAATGTTCAAAGTATGTAAACCTGCATCAGAGCAAATGAGCTCATTTCTAAAAGACCCTCGAAACATTCTTTAAACACAACCAGATGTTTAATTCTGCTCCAGGAATAATTCCATACCGACTATTCTATAGTTCTGATCTCTTCACACTCATTCACTAATATTAGTACTATTAATGTAGTACAGATAAGAAGAACCTGGGGAGGCATCTCCAAACTAGTGTGTATGTGTGTGAGAGGACTCAGCACATGGTCCTCAGTACGTGTGTTCACTAATCCTGAGCAGTGCTTTGTCTCCAGCCTCTGATTTATTGTTTCTCTTCTCTTCTCGAGAGACGCGCCAAATACCGATCATATCACAGTTACAGCTTACTCATCCATTACGCCATCTCTCTCTCTTCTACACATACGCACAGCTATCAGGGCTTACGCTCTCCTGCTGGAGACGCTTCGTCATAAAGGTTCGGTGTAACGTTACACTTTAAACAAACACTGCTAACGCGCCGCTCTTGGAAACGACACCTCCAATTCCAATCAAACCCCAGACATCCAGCACTGAAGCACTAGAGCCGTGAACAGTCTAGTATCTAATGTTTTCAGGCTTGTTCCTCCTCATGTTTAAGCATCTTATGTATTAAATTAGCTCTGAACACACTGTACAACCATTTTTATTCAATTTATTTTTTTCACCCAGTATGAAACCGAGCGCTGATCTTTACGTTGTGTAAGATTTTCAGGATGAATGGACCCACAGAAATGGTGTAAAATGGCTTAAAATAAAACATTTCTCCATTAACTTCCATTAAAAGTCGGGAAGGTTTTTTCCCTCTCCTGTAAAGTTTCCTTTTATGGAGAGCTTTTGTTCTGACGGCATTGTTATGGTTCTGATACGTGTGACATACTGTTATCTATACAAAGTATGTCACGCAGCTAAAAGCAGTGCAGCCGCCGCCGCCAACTTGAAGCCGGCTTCGTTCAGGAAATTCAATTTATTAGCCATTAGGTGTGGAGAGCGGTCATGTGACTGGAGGAGCTTAGCCTTCTCATGCAATCCACTTACGTAGCACACCACATTCATTCCTTACAGATTAGCCCAGACAAGCTGCACGGCTGAACCTCTACATGCAGGACACACAGTTATATCTGACTCTAACCTCAACCCTGACCCTAACCCTAACCCTGACCTTAACCCTGACTCTAACCCAAAAACCTGACCCTAACCCTGACCTTAACCCTGACTCTAACCCTAAAACATAACCTTAACCCTGACCTTAACCCTGACCCTAACCCTGACCTTAACCCTGACTCTAACCCTAAAACCTAACCTTAACCCTGACTCTAACCACAACGTACCCTTACTTTAACCCTGACTCTAACCTCAACCCTGACCTTAACCCTAAAACCTAACCATAACCCTGACTCTAACCTCAATCCTGACCTTAACCCTGACTCTAACCCTAAAACATAACCTTAACCCTGACTCTAACCCTAAAACCTAGGGTTAGGGTTAGGGTTAGGGTTAGGGTTGACTCTAACCTCAAGCCTGACCCTAACCCTAAAACCTAACCTTAACCCTGACTCTAACCTCAAACCTGACCCCAACCCTAAAACCTAACCTCAACCCTGACCCTAACCCTAAAACCTAACCTTAACCCTGACTCTAACCTCAACCCTGACCCTAACCCTAAAACCTAACCTTAACCATGACCCTAACCTCAACCCTGACCCTTACCCTAAAACCTAACCTTAACCCTGACTCTAACCTCAACCCTGACCCTAACCCTAAAACCTAACCTCAACACTGACCCTAACCCTAAAACCTAACCTCAACCCTGACCCTAACCCTAAAACCTAACCTCAACCCTGACTCTAACCCTAAAACCTAACCTTAACCATGACCCTGACCCTTACCCTAAAACCTAACCTTAACCCTGACTCTAACCCTAAAACCTAACCTCAACCATGACCCTAACCCTAAAACCTATCCTTAACCCTGAGTCTAACCTCAACCCTGACCCTAACCCTAAAACCTAACCTTAACCCTGACTCTAACCCCAACCCTGACCCTAACACCCTAACCGTAACCCTAATCTCAACCCCAACCCTAACACTCTAACCCTAACTTTAACCCTTACACTACCCTTACTTAACTCTAACATCAACCCTGACCATAACTCTGACCCCAACCGTACCCTTACTTTAACCCCAACCTTAACCCCAATATACCCTTACTTTAACCCTAACTTTAACCTCAACGCTGACCCTAAGCATAACCCTACTTTAACCCTGTTCCTCCTCTTAACCTTACATTCACCTTAAATTCACTATAAGGTCCCCACAATGTGGCATAAACTTGGTTCACACACACAACCCCTATAACAAATTAGGCCATTTCACCTGCAGACCAGGTCCATCTGTCCAGTGTTCCCAGTTTCTAACTCACACAGACGTCTCTCTGTAACACACACACACACACCCACACACACACACACACACACACACACACACACACCCACACACGAGCAGTCCATCTCTCTGTAACTCACTCAGACGTCTCTGTACATGTAATCCTCCTGTAAGTCGTGCCAGTAGCAGAGCGTCTAGCACAAACATATGGTCCAGTCTAAGCCTCTTACACTCCACCATCACTCCACACACACACACACACACAGCGCCGGGTGAGCGTCCCACACCCCAAAAACCAAAGGGGGTCCCAAAGACACATGTAATTACGACGTAAAGCCCCACAGAGACGTGTGAAGGGATTAATGAGGATGAGCATCATGGGAATTCTCCCAAAAAGCTTTGATTCAAATTTGATTCGGGTGTGAAACATCAGCATGTACAAATCTACCCCCGTCCAGAAAGACCACCACGCAGAGACCAAGCAGGAGCGCAGCGGTCCCGAGGCTGACTGTATGATCAGCTATGGAGACAAAGTTCCGGGTGTCCCAAGATGGACGGGGGTCCCAGCAGGTGATCTGTTCTGCCAACGTTATTTACTGAAGCATTGTTCAGAACTCTATCTACCAGCGGCCCATCAGCGCCCAGCTAAACACTTCATTATGCCTCCGCACACAGACTCTGTGTGTGTGTGTGAGTGTGTGTGTGTGTGTGTGTGTGTGTGTGTGTGAGTGTGTGTGTTCTTCAGATGAAGCGTAAATAAACTAAAGGGTGGAAATGGCATTTTTGTCTGTGTGGATGGCTGTTGCCCCGGCAAAAAGGGGCTTCATGGCTGTGGTCAGGAAACACACACACACACACACTAACACACACACATACACACACCAACGAAAGAGAGTGAGAGAGTATTCCCATCATGATGTAGGATTCTACTGACTTTACAAAAAGGGATTCAGAGTGAGGGGGTGAGGGGATTTGAGTCAGGGCCGTGGTGGGGTAACATGACTTTATACATAAAGAGAGTTAAATAAAAAAGAAAGAAGCTACAAACTAAAAAAAAAAATTGTATAACAATGTGTATAAGTATAATGGTATCTATAAGTATAATAAATACAATAGAATTTAAAGATGCATGAATATAAGGACATGTATAAGAATAATAATATGTATAAATATATATATATATATATATATATATATATATATATATATATATATATATATATATATAAGTATTATAAATAATATATAATGATATATATACATGTAATAGTGTGTATTAGTATAATGTAGATATAAGTGTAAAGGTATGTATAATTATAATGGCACATATAAATGTAATGCTATATATTAGTATTAGATAAAGGTATTTATAATTTGAATGGTATGTATATGTATAATGGTATATATAAATGTAATAGTATATATAAGTATAATGTAGTGATATGTATAAAGGTATGTATAATTATAATGGCACGTATAAATGTAATGCTGTATATTAGTATTAGTATAAAGGTATTTATAATTTGAATGGTATGTATAAGTATAAAGATAAATAAATATAATAGTATGTATAAGTATAATGTAGATATAAGTATAAAGGTATGTATAAATACAAGGATATATATATATATATATATATATATATATATATATATATATATATATAAATGTAATAGTATATATAAGTATAATGTAGCTATATTTATAAAGGTATGTATAATTTTAATGGCACATATAAATGTAATGCTATATATTAGTATTAGTATAAAGGTATTTATAATTTGAAAGGTATGTATAGGTATAATGTAGATATAAGTATAAAGGTATGTATAAGTACAAGGATATATATAAATGTAATAGTATATATAAGTAGAATGTAGTTATATGTATACAGGTATGTGTAATTATAATGGTACGCATAAATGTAACGTTATGTATATAATTATTAGTATAAAGGTATTTATAATTTGAATAGTATGTATAAGTATAATGTAGGTATAAGTGTAAACGTATGTATAAATATAATGTAGATGTAAATGTAATGGTATGTATAAGTATAATGGTATATATAAATATAATGGTATATATAAGTATACCGTTATGTATAATTATAATTGCATGTATAAATGTAATAGTATGGGTAAGTAATGATGGTATACATAAATATAATAGTATATATAAGTATAATTGTATGTATAAATGTAATGGTATGTATAAGTAATGATGGTATACATAAATATAATAGTATATATAAGTATAATTGCATGTATAAATGAAATAGTATGTATAAGTAATGATGGTATACATGAATATAATAGTATGTATAAGTATAATGGTATACATAAACATAATAGTATATATAAGTATAATGGTATGTATAAATGTAATGGTATGTATAAGTATAATGGTATACATAAATATAATAGTATATATAAGTATATTTGTATGTATAAATGTAATAGTATGTGTAAGTAATGATGGTATACATAAATATAATAGTATATATAAGTATATTTGTATGTATAAATGTAATAGTATGTGTAAGTAATGATGGTATACATAAATATAATAGTATATATAAGTATAATTGTATGTATAAATGTAATGGTATGCGTAAGTAATGATGGTATACATAAATATAATAGTATATATAAGTATAATGGTATGTATAAATGTAATAGTATATATAAGTAATGATGGTCTCATGCTCTACACTACACTACAACTCTTCACCTGGTTTTCTGAACACACCTCTCCGAGCGCAGACGGAGGACGGAGACAGAGAAATGACGGAACCTCAGTGTTATGGCGTGTTGTCTGAAAGCTCAAGCTGAATTTTACAGGCCGTTTTCACTGCACTTCAGGAATCTGATATGTTAGCCAGCTTGGACAAAGTCTGGACTGGAATTTGGCCATGGTTTCCCGTACCGACACCTTTAAAAACAACCTTAACACCCTCTCTCACCTCACGCTGCTTTTAATAAAACAATGCCCTGCATACAGCGCCAGCTCCACGTCTGGCTATGTACGTTCTCCACAAATACAGAGGAGAAAATGCTTTTGCAATAAAAATACAAAAGATGAAGTTGTTTCATTACAACTTAATTTTATGTGCAAAATAAACAAATACATAAATAAAGCTAGTTTTAGGCAATCTGATGCATTCTAAGATGATATGTATCTAAAGAACTGGTCCATGTTTAGTAGAAACTTAGTTTATAGTTTTAATCACCTCACTCTTTGTCTAAAACACTGACATCAGAGTTATAGCTATGCATGTGAAACTACAACAATGCTTCAGTAAAGCTTCCTTTAGCTCCTCAATGGCATTTCTAATAGTATGTTAGTACTAAGCTCACACTGCTTATACTGCAATTCTGGATCAGATAGTTATTTTAAGTGTATAAACAAACAACACAAATGTTTAACTGAAGCTTATAAGAGACAAACCTGACTGAAACCTGTAAGACTTCCATATCTGGGCTTAGTGGGACTTTATTGGCCACAAAATCCATCCCACCCAGTCTAAATCAAGACTTGACTGATTCTAGGTTGTATCTACTCTACATAGAACAAGTTCCTTTTGCACAATTTCTATTGTGTGTCTGAAGATTTTTACCCCTCAGGTTACCAAACAATTCCCAAACAATGAAATAAGGGTCTTATTACAACACAAGTTATACAACAAGTCTAGTGAACACAAATAAACCAGAAATTATAGGCATGGATTCATTAGATCTTCTCTGGGGGCCCAGAACTGTGGTCACCAGCCCTCATCCTGAAGCCATCAGACCATTCCACTGTCAGCTCCTAAAGTCCTAACCAGCTTACTAGGTTGTATCTACTCATACACTACAAAGAAAATGGTTCTTTTGAACAATTTCTGTTGAGTGTTTGAAGATTTTTACCCCTCGGGTTACATAACACAAGTGTTATTACAATACATGCCGAGTCATACAACAAGTCTGCTCATTGTTAAATGCAAATAAGCCAGAAATGACCGCGATGGAATCATTAGACCTCCTCTGAAGGCCCAGAACTGTGGTCACCACTGGATTCCACCCTCAGCTCCTGAAGTCCTAACCAGCTTTTTAGGTTGTATCTGCTCAGATACTACAAAGAACATGTCCTGATTGGACAGTTTTCTATAGCGTGTTTGAAGATGTTTACCCTTCAGGTTACCAAACAAGTCCTAACAATGAAATAAGGGTGCTATTACAACACAAGCTATACAACAAGTCTAGTGAATACAAATAAACCAGAAATTATAGGCATGGATTGATTGAGGGTCCAAAACTGTGGTCACCAGCCTTCGTCCTGGAGATCTACCTTCCTGTAGTTTGAACCACACATACATCAGCTAATTAACTTCTTCAGTAGCCCATGTTTGGCTGGATGGGATGTGCTAGCATTGGTAGGGGAAGACGGCAGCATGTCAGATGCAGGTTGGAAGTTAGATCTACAGAGAAAGAGGTCACCAGACCTTCTCTTGGAGATCTACTTTCCTGTAGTTTGAACCACACAAACCTCAGCTAACTAACTTCTTCAATAACTTCTCTTTGGTGGGAGGTTGGACCTTGGATCTACAGGGAAAGAGGTCACCAGACCTTCTCCCAGAGATCTACCTTCCTGTAGCTTGAACCACACATATATCAGCTAACTAACTTCTTCAGTAGCCTATGTCTGGCTGGATGGGATGTGTTAGGTTTGGTAGGGGAAGACAGCAGCATGCCAGATGGAGGTTGGAACTAAGATCTACAGGGAAGGAGGTCATCAGGCCTTCTCCTGGAGATCTACTTTCCTGTAGTTTGAACCACACATACATCAGCTAACTAACTTCTTCAGTAGCCCATGTTTGGCTGGATGGGATGTATTAGTGTTGGTAGGAGAAGGCGGCAGCATGTCAGATGGAGGTTGGAACTTGGATCTACAGAGAAAGAGGTCACCAGACCTTCTCTTGGAGATCTACCTTTCTGTAGTTTGAACCACACATACTTCAGCTAACTTCTTCAGTAGCATATGTCTGGATGGATGGGATGTGTTAGGTTTGGTAGGGGAAGACAGCAGCATGCCAGATGGAGGTTAGAACTAAGATCTACAGGGAAGGAGGTCATCAGGCCTTCTCCTGGAGATCCACCTTCCTGTAGTTTGAACCACACATACTTCAGCTAACGTCTTCAGAAACCCCTCTTTGGCTGGATGGGATGTGTTAGCATTGGTAGGGGAAGACGGCAGCATGTCAGATGGAGGTTGGAAGTTAGATCTACAGGGAAAGAGGTCACCAGCCCTCCTCATGGAATCCTCCTAGATCCAACCTGCAGTGGTCTAGTGATCTCTACTACTGAATGTACCCTACTGGAACCTAGTAAGAATGGGGACAGGCCCTTCTTTGAGTCAGAGGTGTCTGAAATATTGACTGGAAGTCTATTAAAGGACCATCCAGTAGCTGGAGGTGGCGCTGTTCTGGCTAATGGCCTCATTATAGTGTCCTTTATTCTGCAGGCATAAATAGAGCTCCGGATTCAGCCTCATGAAAGCACAGAGCCACTAAATGGCGCAGCTATTAACATCTTTTATCTGCTAAACGCTCCTCTAAAGCTGAAAGAACACAGCAAACAGTGTGGTCCTATAGGCCGGGAGCGAACGGGGGGCCCGAGTGTGAGTGTGTGTGTGTGTGTGTGTGTGTGTTCCATAGGAACACACAGGAGATCCGCTGTCTCTTTAATAAACGTGAACAAACACGCTTCGTGTGAATGTTGTCAAGCGGCCTTTTGGTCCTTTCTTGGCCGAGACTGTTCCCATACCTTCCATCCTTTCTTCTCATTCTCCTCCGCTCAATCACTTTCCCTTCCTCTCCATCTTTCGCCGCTCCTCACACGACTTAGCGCTCCTCTTTAATGACAGCTCAAGCAAAGGCCATTCAGCCATTAACTGCCATTAACTGGGCCTAGGTTCTCCCGCCGCTCCGTGAGCAGCCTCAGCGGCGCGAACCGTAGGAAAGCTCTGAAGAAGGCCCACCAGACCTGTCACGCACTAGACCCACCAGATCTGTCAGACCCACCAGATCTGTCAGCTGTGGTTTGAATCCTGGTTACCTATCGTTTCAAAGCGCTTTCCTTCTTAGAAGCCTGGTTACGTTCTTTTAGCTATGATGTTCGAAAGCTGGGACGTACGTTTGCGGTCTCGCCGAGCATGGTCACCATTAGCCGGCCAATTAAGTTGGACAGAAAACAGCTCAGATTGGACGCCGTTCGGCACTCGGATTCAACATGCAAATGATGACTCAGCACTAGTGCGTGAAATCAAGTACCAGCACCTCATTTACAAACACTGTAACGCATGCATATATTTTAGTAGCGAGCCAATAAAAAGACAGCATTTTTTCATAGAGTTTGAGGCCTACCAGTAAATGCACTGCTCCCCCTACTGGCCAAACGTCACAGAGTTATACATATGATGACTGGAAATATATGTGCTGCATTATTACTGTATATGAGATGCTTATGCTCTGTTTAATTACAGTATCTTTGAAGTGCAACATTTGTTTGTCTGATTGACTGCCATCTGATTGGCTGTTAGTCTGATTGGCTGCCATCTGATTGGCTGCCACTGTGAAATAGACCATAAACCTGCCTGTTAAAGAAATAACTGTTGTCTCCACCGAGTGTACTGCAAACTGGCTAATTAACTTATTTTCTTAATTAGAAGTAGGTTGATCAGCTACCCAACGTGCTAATTAAGGCCCAGTGTGGGAAGAGGGGGCGCCACTGGATCTGAGAGTGCATATAAAGTGAAGTTTTGGTGCATTCATGATACACAGACCAATAGAAATGCTTCAAATTAGCCAGATTAGATTAGAATAGATTGGACAAAATTCTGGTTCCATTGGCTTACATTGAAAAGTACGTTTTCGTTCTCTCCTGTAAAGTCACAACTTTGGAGAAACTTATTGTTTGTTTGGGTAGCGATGATATTATTATATATAGTAATAAAGTTCATGAACTGACAACAATATATAACAGAACGTAGTTCTCATTCAACAGTCTGTGGACGCTTGGTATCAGTACTATACTTCTAAGGAACTGTATTTCTTGGGTGGAAACTTGCTTATGTAGATTATTATTAATAATAACTTACATTATTTTCATTAAAATCTGTATATTTTATCATTTTTATGTTGGCCTCCATTTCATTTTGTGCCTAAGAACACCCTTCCCCGTGATAACACACAGCCGCCTGTAGCTTAGTGCTTTATTATTATAGTTATTTTCAGTTTTCTTTCTTTTTATTGGTATAATTGGCTATGTTGACATTAGTTAACCACAAATTAAGCACTTTGTAGAGACGGTTAAACACATACACTCAAATTTGCACACCCAGCTCCTAGACGAGGGATAGACTGTGTCCAAATATAGTAAAAACGAATGAAACTAATGAACTGATTCAAATTTGCGTTCACATATCCAATCAGCCTTGAGAAACGAGGTTCAATATACAAACAAAGACCATCACTCAAAGTACTAACCACCAGTTACAGTACTGTGCAAAAGTTTTAGGACACTTGAGGACATTATTATACATAAAAAGCTATATGTTTCCAGACAGGAAGCTTTTATTTACTCAGTAAACACTTTATTATGAAATATTAATCAGTATTAATAGAGTAATTAGTGCTTTTTCATACGTCAGTGTGTTTATTTAACTCTTTCCAAGCTTCTCCTAAACAACCCAGTATTATTATCAGTTCTCATCTAATACCTGCTTTGACTGCTCAGTACTTCATTAAGATAAATCAAGATTTGCTGCTGAAGGAACTGAACACATTCATACAATGTCTGGGGCGTCCAGGAGAAATCTGGAACCTAACTTTGTTCTTCAAACTGGATCAAGATCTGATCTACTTCTCTCACAATAACATATTCATGATACTTCGTATTGTATGTCTGATTTTTTATATCTGTTCTAATCAGATCTAGTGGTGAAGATACACTTATTGATCAGATAAAGGCTTTTAAAGT
>CM038719.1:42106086-42146086 GCA_021613375.1 Megaleporinus macrocephalus | reverse complement strand
TTGTTTTCATCCTCATGAAGCTTTAGCCACATGCAAAACACCACAGTTACATGCACATCCACACAGACAGACAGATAGACGAACAGACTGATAGACAGACGGACAAACAGACAGATGGACAGATAAAAAGGTGGACAGACACACAAACAAATGTGAATAGACAGAAAGATGGACAGACAGACCGATGGACAAACAGAAGGATGGACAGACAGACAGACAGCAGGATAGACAGACAGATAGACAGACGGACAGACAAAATGATGGCCAGACAGATAGACAGACAGACACAAGGATGGACAGGCAGATAGACAGCAGGATAGACAGATAGACAGACGGAAAAACAGAAGGATGGACAGACAGAAAGACGGACAAAAGGGCGGCCAGACAGACAGATGGACAGACAGACAGAAGAATGGACAGACAGACAGACAGAAGGATGGACAGACAGACAGACGGAAGGATGGACAGACAGACAGAAGGATGGACAGACAGACAGAAGGATGGACAGACAGACAGACAGACAGAAGGATGGACAGGCAGACAGACAGACAGAAGGATGGACAGACAGACAGACAGAAGGATAGACAGAAAGACAGACAGACAGACAGAAGGATAGACAGGCAGACAGAAAGACAGAATGATGGACAGGCAGACACACAGACAGACAGACAGAAGGATGGACAGGCAGACAGACAGACAGACAGACAGACAGAAGGATGGACAGGCAGACAGACAGACAGAAGGATGGACAGGCAGAGAGACAGACAGACAGACAGATGGATGGTCAGAAAGACAGCAGATAGACAGAAGGATGGACAGACAGACAGACAGAAGGACGGACAGACAGACAGACAGAAGGATGGTTAGACAGACAGACAGACAGACAGGACGGACAGACAGACAGACAGAGGGATGGTTAGACAGACAGACAGAAGGACGGACAGACAGACAGGACGGACAGACAGACAGACAGAAGGACGGACAGACAGACAGACAGACAGTCACTGTACAGACTGAAGGCTACTCAGACTGGACGTGTTGGGGTTCATATCCAGCTTTCGTTTCCATAATACAGAATAAACAGTCGATAAGAAACAGCAGAGCAGCCGCTTCCCCTCAGTTCCATACGGGGTTTCAGACTCGACCAGTCAACAGACTGACCACCTCCTTCAAAACGTCTCACAGAACACAAACATCAGCGCACTGACCGCACATCACAGCCGCTACTGTTTTTCTGTATTTGTTCTGATTTTCTGTTGTCAAGTGATTTTTTGTTTGTTTGTGTAAACATACATAAACTTATGGATCGTTCATCATCCTTTTAATATTTATCCTCCTGTCGGACAACTGAGTGTTTCTCAGAACAAACAACGAGCATCTGCCAGGACGACCTCACGCGTCACTCAAACGCAGATGTTTTTATAATTAGCACTTACAGGACGTCACTCAGCGCTTTTCAGCAGCGATCTGGTCACTTTCCCGCCGAGCGGCGAGGGATACGACCCCCCGCTGGAAAGCCCTGGACTGCACGGAGCATAACTCTGTTTTCTTATGTTTTTATCTTTAATTGGCATCAAAACAAAAAACTCACACAATCAGCACAAACTTTAACTTCTAGAGTCTAGAATGCTAAATAAGTGAAAAGCTAATTAACTACCATCTATTCATTATCTTCCTCTAGTCAGGGTCACGGGGGGCTGGAGCCAATCCTACCCTACAAACCACTACACCACCATACTAACTACTACACCACCGTACTAACCACTATACCACCATACTAACCACTATACCACCATACTAACCACTACACCACCATACTAACTACTACACCACCATACTAACCACTACACCACTGTACTAACCACTACACCACCATACTAACCACTACACCACCATACTAACACTACACCACCGTACTAACCACTATACCACCATACTAACCACTACACCACTATACTAACCACTACACCACCATACTAACTACTACACCACCATACTAACCACTACACCACCGTACTAACCACTACACCACCATACTAACCACTACACCACCATACTAACCACTACACCACCATACTAACCACTACACCACCGTACTAACCACTACACCACTATACTAACCACTACACCACTATACTAACCACTACACCACTATACTAACCACTACACCACCATACTAACCACTACACCACCATACTAACCACTACACCACCATACTAACCACTACACCACCATACTAACCACTACACCACCGTACTAACCACTACACCACTATACTAACCACTACACCACCGTACTAACCACTACACCACTATACTAACCACTACACCACCATACTAACCACTACACCACTATACTAACCACTACACCACCATACTAACTACTACACCACCATACTAACCACTACACCACCGTACTAACCACTACACCACCATACTAACCACTACACCACCATACTAACCACTACACCACCATACTAACCACTATACCACCATACTAACTACTACACCACCATACTAACTACTACACCACCATACTAACCACTACACCACCATACTAACCACTACACCACCATACTAACCACTACACCACCATACTAACTACTACACCACCATACTAACTACTACACCACCATACTGACCACTACACCACCATACTAACCACTACACCACCATACTGACCACTACACCACCGTACTAACCACTACACCACCATACTGACCACTACACCACCGTACTAACCACTACACCACCATACTAACCACTACACCACCATACTAACCACTACACCACCGTACTAACCACTACACCACCATACTGACCACTACACCACCGTACTAACCACTACACCACCATACTAACCACTACACCACCATACTAACCACTATATCACCATACTAACCACTACATCACCATACTAACCACTACACCACCGTACTAACTACTACACCACCGTACTAACCACTACACCACCATACTAACCACTACACCACCATACTAACCACTATATCACCATACTGACCACTACACCACCGTACTAACCAATACGCCTCCGTGCCGCCATCAAAAGATATTATTATTATTATTATTATTATTATTATTACGGTGTTTAATACCAACAGTAAATTAACTATAATAAAAATAAAAGCCTATATTTTTATTAATAATTGGCAGATCAAAGGCATTCCAGCCAGAAACTAATAGCTGACATTACAGATTAAGCTTCTCCCTCCAGTCATACGACCGCAAGTCTTTCTGTAGTTAATTAAATAAGTACACGATATAAATCAAATATATATATAAACAACAATAACAACACCAGCATCATTTTCAGGGGTTAAAGTTAAGATCCTCTCGTTTCATTTCTCTAATCTAGAAGTGTGCTGGCTTCTAGAAAGAGAGCTTTTATTGTTATGATTCTCACCGCATGCCCAGCCAGACGAAATATACCCATCATTACTGTGGGTCACGTGACTTGGGCTGGAATGTGGGCGGGCCACCCGCTGGCCGAGGTGGTTTTGGCCCAAGGCAGAGGAGGAAAGCTGTACTTAGCCAGAATAGTCTCTACTCCACACACACACATATACATACACACACACACTGACCTCTGAGCAATAACACACACACACACACACACGTACACACTCACACACACCTCCCCCAACTTTCTACCCAATCATTCTTCTGCAGTTCAGTCATGAAAACCAGCACATGCTGAAAGAGCAGCATCCCTACAAACTGCTGCAGCATCAACAGGTTTTGGGGAAAAGACCACCAGCTAATCAGCAAACAGATGCCTGGGTCAGCTACTATCACGCTTAGTGACCAGGGAGTCACTGGACGGCGGTGGCGTCGCCAATCAAGTGGACTGAACGCTCAGCAATGTAGTCGACTGTAACTCACTCGCTCGCGTTTGGCAGGTTTGAAGATTGCAAGCCGTCATTCCTAGAAAGCTCCCATGAGCATAAACAAGCCACACACTCCCTCACTCCCTCACTCCCTCACTTGGGTGCTACTCCTGCTCACCCCATAGCTCAACGTTCAACCAACACCTGAATCCAGGCTGATTAAATGATAACAGGCTGCTATGTTCTTACCTGAGTCGATGGCAGTGATGATGAGGATGTATCGGTCCTGAGCCTCGCGGTCAAGCGTCCGAACCAGTTTGAGCTGCCCGCTGGACGTCAAGCTGAAGGCTCCTTCATCGTTGCCTCCGCTCAGACTGTAGCTCAGCTGCCCGTTCGGACCATAGTCATCATCACGCCCGACGACCTGCAGAGAGAGAGAGGTGATTCAGGATTAACGGACCAATAGAAAGGCTCCAAATTCACTTCCAGTAAAACCTCTTTACATTGATTTACATTGAATGTGAACAAGGGTTTTGGTAAAGTCACTACAGTCAAAAGTCTCAGGACACCCTTTTATTACAGACGCGAAAGGTATCTGAATACCTCAGTCAGTAACGGGTGAGGGGGTCTATCTTTAAGGCTATGTCCCCAACAAGGGTGCCATTCTGAAAGCCGCCATATTGGATCAAGGGCCAGTTTATCCAATGAGAAGGTGGTCGTGTAGCAAATCAAAGAAGACCAGAACTGACTGATGCAATCAGATCTGAGTTCAGCACCAGGGACAGCACGCTGGACATGTTGTTCAATGTGGTTGTTGTGTCAACTTTCTGTGTTGATAATGTTTGAACCACAAGAGATATCACAAATCTGATCATAAGTCGATTTCTAAGACAGTTCTGGTCTTCTTTGATCTGCTACTCGACCACCTTCCCATTGGAAAAACTTGCCCTCGACCCAATATGGTGACTTTTAAGTTGGTGGACATGTTTGGGACATAGCCTATAAAATAGGCCCCCCTCACCTGTTACTTGCTGGGGTAATCAGATACATCATTTTCCCTTTCGTCCCTGAGATAAAAGGGTGTCCTGAGACTTTTGATCTACTCTGTATTTTGTTTTACTTTGGACGGTAACGATATTCACTGTGCTCAAGCTTTTGCATGTCAACCCACATGATATTATAACAAATATTGTAATTATAATATAGAATTATATAAATATAATTACTATGTAGTAGGGGTGGGTGATATGGCCCTACAATATATCACAATATTTCATGGTATTTTTGTGATAGCGATACTTTTGGCGATATGACAAAACATTGAATTAAAAAAAAATCAAGAATACACTACTGAAACAAAATGAAAATTAAATTTTATTATTGCATATGATATGATATGGCACACCCCTAACAGAGATATTAAAAAATACAAGAATTTTTTATCAGATTGTAACAGAAGTCAATGATCCAGAATGTCACGATACTAAATAATGCACTCCAAATATCTCCATATATCCAGGACTGAAGTAAAGTGAATGATACTGGACAGATAAAATCTGTCTCTAGTATATATATATATTAGGAAATGAGAAAAGTGTGAATTTTTCTTTTTCTAAAAACAGTAAAAGTAGTACCTGGTGTGATAATTAGGGGTGGGTGATGTGGCACGGTAGTTTAGGGTTTAATATCGTTCACCATATTCAAAAAAGTTGGTGATATTACTGTGTACGATAAGATATGGCTCAACCTTAACTATGTAGTTACAGTATAACAGCCAAAGTTTCAACCTTAACCCCAAAAATCATATAATATATAAAAGTTATTTTTCCAGACCAAAAATCTTTTGTTTTACTTTGGACGGTAACGATATTCACTGTGCTTAAGCTGTTGCATGTCAAACCACATGATATTATAACAAATACTGTAATTATAATATAGCATTATATATACATATATAATTACTATGTAGTAGAGGTGGGTGATATGGCCCTACAATAATATCACGATATTTCATTGTAGTTTTGTGATAGCGATACTTTTGGCGATATGAAAAACATCTAATTAAAAAATATATATTTCAAGACTACACTACTGCAACAAAAATATAATATTATATCAAGTTATTATTCCAGCCCAAAAATTCCTAATATTAATTATAAATATGGCCAAACTAAGGAACACTAGTGCTATTGACACTGCGGTACGACATTAAGACCATCACACGAGCAAATTAGAGGAAACAGCCGGCTGGACAGACTGATTGATGGACTGACTGTGCTCAATGTTCTTCTGCTGAGGGAAAATGACTCTCAGGCAACCACGAACCATCTAAAACACATGACTTGGCCAGCAGTGGTCCCATAAGAGCTTGTGTGAGTGGGAGCCAGTGGGCTGAGGGGGGAGTAATCCATGCCCACTAGCTTGGTTTTTTCCAGCCTGTTCCATTTCTGCTGCTGTCCAGCACACGGGCATCCAGCAGCAATTTCATGTCTCAGAGCCGGAGTGCTGAAAACCAGACGCCAACCGTTTCCTGTTGCCCACACCAGCGAGACTGTACCAGCGCCACTTCGCTGTCTCTTGACATCTTTCTCTCGACTTGTCTTGCTCTCCTTCCAGCACACGCTTAAAAATAATGTTCCCAAACGTTTTTACGGTTTGGACGCATGTTTCTAGCAGCTGACGTACGACAGTGTGCAGAGCGGTGCGTCTTATATTTCAGCCCCAGAAACGAACAGGAACCTTTATTAAACACTGAGTTACATAACGGGGTCACCTAGTTCAGAGCTCAGTGGGTCTGATCTCCGCCTGTATCACAACTTCCATTCTCTTCTCAAATCTGCAGCCACGCCCCCCAAACGTCAGCAGCTGATTGGTCCTAATCACTGCACTGCAACTGTGATTGGTCCTTATCCCCAAAATGTTCATTTTGAGACCTCCCCCCGACTGTGATTGGTCCTAATCATTGCGCTATTCATTCTGAGACCTTCCCCTGCCTGGGATTGGTCCTTATCCCTGCATGGTTCATTCTGAGACCTCCCCCTGCCTGGGATTGGTCCTAATCACTGCAATTGCCCTGCAACTGTGATTGGTCCATATCCCCACACTTTTCATTTTGAGACCTCCCCCTGTCTGTGATTGGTTCTTATAACCAAACTGTTCATTTTGAGACTTCCTGTGTGTGTGTGTATATGTCTGTGAGTATGTGTGTATGTACGTGTGTGTATGTGTGTGTGTATATGTCTGTGAGTATATGTGTATGTGTGTATGTATGTGTGTATCTGTGTGTATGTATGTGTGAGTGTATATTTGTATGTATGTGTGTATGTTAAGTGTGTGTGTGTGTATGTTTGTTAAGTGTATGTTAAGTGTTTGTGTGTGTTAAAAGTATATGTGTGTATGTTAAGTGTGTGTGTGTCTATGTTAAGTGTGTGTGTGTATGTTAAGTGTGTGTGTGTTTATGTGAAGTGTGTGTTTGTGTATGTTAAATGCATGTGTGTGTGTGTGTATGTTAAGGGTGTGTGTGTGTGTGTGTATGTTAAGTGTGTGTATGTATGTTGAATGTGTGTGTGTGTGTGTGTGTGTATGTTAAGGGTGTGTGTGTGTGTGTGTGTGTATTAAGTGTGTGTGGTAAACCTGAGGCTGTCACAGCAGATAGGTGGGTTTCACTCTCCCCCCAGGTGAGGGTCTGCTTGGCCCCTGACGGCTCAGACCACCCTCGTTATGTCACGTATGTGCTGTGGAGTTCGAGTACTGAGGAATATTACTTTCAGCAGTTACGCACCACTCTGCAAAACCAGCAGTGAGTCTGCAGCAGCCGTTCATCACGCTAGGCGTGCGAGCGCCATGTCACATTCACAGGTGGTTTGAGTTACGTTTACAATTTCTCCTCATTTTCTCTCCTCTGTTTCTGTAAGTCGAGGCAAATGCGGGTGATGTGGGAGGTTAAGGCCGGTTCTGTTTCATTCCAGAGAGACTGGAGAGGGTTCTGTTTGATGTGGACGGCTTCTGTCTCGGTTCTGTGTGATTTGCCCGGTTCTTTTACAGTTCTGTGTCATTCCAGTCTACATGACTAAGACGGGTTCTGTCTCTATTTTGTGTGTTTTGGGTTGATTCTGTCTTGGTTCTATGTGTTCTGTTTTGTATCTTCGTGACTTTGATGGGTTCTATTAAAGTTCTGTATGAGTATGGCTCCAGTGTACATGACTGAGACAGGTTCTGTTTCTACTTTGTGTGTTTTGGGTTGATTCTCTCTTGGTTCTGTGTGTTCTGTTTTGTATCTTCGTGACTTGGATGGGTTCTGGGTGGTTAAGGCGGGTTCTGTTTCATTCCAGAGAGATTGGACAGTTCTGTGTCATTCCAGTCTACATGACTGAGACGGGTTCTAGTGACGGGTTTTAGATCGTCATGACTTGGACTCAGGTTCTGGGTGGTTAAGCAGGTTCTGTTTTATTCCAGAGAGACTGGATGAGGTTCTGTTTGATTTGGATGGCTTCTGCCTCAGTTCTGTATAACTTAGATGTGTTCTGTTATGTGTTTTCAGAATTTGCATGGGTTCTTTTAACGTTCTGTATGAGTATGGCTCCAGTGTACATGACTGAGACGGGTTCTGTGTCTACTTTCTGTAGTTTGGGTTGATTCTGTTTCGGTTCTATGTGGTTTGGCTGAGGTCTGCTTTGAATCTTTTGGACTTGGATGGGTTCTTGGTGGATCAATCCAGAAAGACTGGATGAGGTTCTGTTTGATTTGCACGGTTTTTGTTTCGGTTCTGTGTGATTATGGGTCAGTTCTAGTAGTATTTCTCTATATTGGGTGATAAATGCAGGTTCTGTTTCAATTCAGAGACTGATTTGGATGGCTTCTGTCTCGGTTCTGTATAACTTGGATGTGTTCTGTTATGGGTCTTCATAATTTGGATGGCTTGTTTTAAAGTTCTGTGTGATTCTGGCTCCAGTCCACATGACTAAGATGGGTTCTCTCTCTACTTTCTGTAGTTTGGGTTGATTTTGTCTCGGTTCTATGTGGTTTGGACGAGGTCTTCGTGACTTGGATGGATTCTGGGTGGTTATGTCAGGTTCTGTTTCATTCCAGAGAGACTGGACCAGGTTCTGTTTGATTTGGATAGCTTCTGTTTCGGTTCTGTGTCATGTGGACGTATCTGGTTTTCGGGTCTTCCAAATTGGGATAGGTTATTAAAAGTTCTGTGTGATTCTGGCTCCAGTCTACATGAATAAGGTGGGTTCTGTCTCTACTCTGTGTGATTTGTGTTGATTCTGTCTTGGTTCTGTATAACATGGGCGTGTTCTGTTTTGGGTTTTGGATGGTTAAGGCAGGTTCTGTTTCATTCCAGAGAGACGGGAAGAGGTTCGATTTGGATGGGTTCCTTCACAGTTCTGTAGAAGCATCATGGATCCTGTCTACATGACTGATGTGGGTTCTGTCTCAACTTTGTTTCTTTTGGATTGATTCTGTCTCAGGTCTTTGCAGTTTAGATCTCAGTTCTAGATCTCAGTTCTGCAGAATTTGGATTTGAGGTTCTTTGGGCCTTGCAATTTGGACGGGTTCTTTGTTTTTTTGGAGATTTTGATGATTTCTATTTCTGTAAGTTAAGGCAAATATGTGACTTGGGGTGGCCAAGGCTGTTTTCGTCCCATTCCAGAGCAACTGGATGAGGTTCTGTTGAGTTCCACTTCAGGTACTTGATATTTAAATGGGTTCTTTCACAGGTCCATATAATTTGAACAGATTCTATCCTGGTTGTTTTGTAATCTGTATGTCTATGTGGTTTGATTTGGGTAACCTTTCTGCACTTACCTGTAATATGTTCTTGGGAAGATTCTCCAGGTTCTCCAGGACTCTGATGGTGTACGGCGAGAGCTCAAACACAGGCGTGCAGTCATTAACATCCAGAAGAACAATGTTGACTGTGGTGCGATCCACTCTGGGGCTGCTCCCACGGTCTGTGGCCTGGACCACCAGGGAATACGAAGGCCGGGTCTCTCGGTCCAGCAGCTTGGCCACAGAGATCATCCCCGTCACAGAGTCGATCCGAAAATCTGAGTTCCCGTTGCCGGCAGCGATGGAGAAGCGGATTTGCCCGTTGGTGCCTTCGTCGGCGTCGCTGGCGAACACCTGCAAGACGTCGGTCCCGCTGAGCGTGTTCTCCTCGATCTCAATGTCGTAGATGTTCTGCGAGAAACTCGGTGTGTTGTCGTTCACGTCCAGCACCATCATGGTCACCTCCATGGTGGACGAGAGCGGTGGCTGGCCTTTGTCCGTGGCGATCACGGTCAGTGTGTAATTGGCCATCTCCTCGCGATCCAGCTCACCCACCAGCCTCACGCTTCCATCGATGTTGTCGATGCTGAACTTGATCCCGTACGAGCCCCCTAAAGAATATTCCACGTAGCTGTTGGGCCCGCTGTCCGCATCGGTCGCCTGCGCCTTGAACACCACCGTGTCTACTGCCGTGTTCTCCTGGATGTAGGCCATCTTCTGCGAGGTGAACACCGGAGGGCAGTCGTTCACATCCAGAAGGATGACCGACACCTGGGCAGTGCTGGTGAAGCGGGTGGCCGGAGGCGGAGCCATGTCATTGACGGTGATGACGAGGTTGTAGAAGGATTGACTTTCTCGGTCGAGGGGTCTCCGGGTTTGAAGGACACCCGAGTTAGTGATGCCAAAGTGGGCCTGAGGGTCTCCTGAGGCTATGCTGTAGGACAGCTGGGCATTGGAACCTGCAAAAGATACACCAGATTCTTCAACCAATGACACCCAATATGGTTATATACAAAGGTTAGTTTACATTACGATCACGTCTCCATTAAGATCTGTAGGAGGTTAGTAGGAGGTTCCTCAGATTCTCTTCTACAGAGCGTCTTACAAGCTGATCATATCTACAGAGGTATGGTACATGGTACCAATTTTATGGGTCTTCATCATTTGAATGGGTTGTTTTAAAGTTCTGTGTGATTCTGGCTCCAGTCTACATGACTAAGATGGGTTCTGTCTCCACTTTGTGTGATTTGGGTTGATTCTGTCTTGGTTCTGTTTTGGGTTTTGGATGGTTCTGGTTTATTCCAGAGAGACTGGAGGAGGCTGGATTTGGATGGGTTCTTTCACAGTTCTGTAGAAGTGTCACGGGTCCTGTCTACATGACTGATGTTGGTTGATTCTGCAGTTTAGATCTCAGTTCTAGATCTCAGTCCTGCAAAACTTGGATTGGAGGTTCTTTGGGCCATTGCATTTTGGATGGGTTCTTTGTTTTTTTTAGATTAAGATGGTTTCTTTTATAGTTTTGTGTAATTATTGGGAGATGGAACCCTTTCTTTGGTATGTTCTATAGCGTATGGTATAATGTAGAGATGTTGTCCACTACACTCTGGGGAGATTATGATAACTTTTATCTAAAAAAATTATATAGAATATAGGAATCTATATGCATATATACATCATATAAACTAACCTATTCTACATTTTACATCTTGTATAGTCTGGAATATATATGGAACTCACTGCAGGAAACACTAAAGCTCAGCTGGTGTCACTGAGTCATTTTAAACTCTTAAATTTAATTTATTATTTCTAACCACCTCCACACGACCTGCCAATGTTTGATTTAATTTTAGTTAACAGTTGTATGATTTTGATATTCAGTTTATTTATTTATTTTATTATTACTTTTATTATTTTTTTATTATTATTTCTTTTACTATTTTATGTTTTACTACTATATTTATATATACTTTTATTGACTTATTTCTACTTTTGTCTTATTCCTGATTTTAGTTTCTTATTCAGTTTTTATTTGTTTTTCTTTTACAATTATAATCCTAATTAATATAGTCTCTGCTCTTATTGTTTCTTTTACATTTTAAGTACTCTTAAATATATAAATATAAATATAAACATAATATATACATATATATATATATGGGTCAAAAGTTTGTTACAGGTTCTTCTTATCTGTACTATATTAATATATTAATAGTAATGATATTAGTAATTAAGTGTGAAGAGATCAGAGCTATAGAATAAAAGCTATGGAATTATTCCTGGAGCAGAATAAAACATCTGGTTGTGTTTAAAGAATGTTTCGAGGGTCTTTTAGAAATGAGCTCATTTGCTCTGATGCAGGTTTACATACTTTGAACATTCTGACCAGCAGCTTCATGAGGAGCTTCATGAGCTGCTTCTCTAACAGGACTGAAGAAGATAGTGTAGATGCTGAGATCTTGTTCTGATAAACAGGTTTGGTGGTTTTATAGCTCTTATAAAAATATACATTCTCATTTTTACATTTAAATACAGTCAAATGTTTGTTTTAGGAATATTTGTGTACATGAGCTCCAACTTCACTGTTTACACTCGTCTCTCAACACATTCAGATCATATATATATATATGTTAAATGTGATGTGACAGTAAATGATTCGGTTAACTCCAGATTAACGGCTCATAATACACACGAGAGCTAAAACCGTCCAAGCCGTGTACAATGAACTGGTTGTATAATAAAGAAAGCTCTGAATGCTGATAGGCTCGTTTGATTGATGCTTTTCCTCATATTGTTACAACAACATCTGGAGCTGATATATTCGCTTCCTCTGTGCGTACGATCAGTGTTTTCTCCTGAAGAATGCGCTCAAATCAGAAATATCTTTGTTAGCTCAAGCGTTTGCTGCATTCTGGGAGTGCTTGTTTGATAAAGGAAGAATTTATGTCTCCAGGACTGCTGACACATCTCACAGCGCCACGGTAACCGTCAGGAGGTTATCTTAGGAAAACAGACAAACTGAGATATTTCATATGCGCGGGGTCCGGCCTCATGTGTAGTTTAAATAGAAACGACAGCGCAGAGTTATTACTACTGTTTAATGGACACTCTTTAAACAGGGTTCTTAGTGATGTAATAGAAGAACCACACTGCTTCTCTGAAGAACCTGAAGAACGTTGCTATAGTCGCTATCCAAAGAATTCTGTCTACTGTCTACGATTTTCAATTTTCTATCATTTAAACACAACAGCTGACCAATAGAAATCACCCTCCACCTCCAACACAAACCTAAAGCACCTCCTTCAGCTAATTAAGCACGTCTGCAACCAGTACTTAGATGGTTGTGGGCCAGGAGTGGGGTAGGTGGGCACGGTTCTAGAGCCTTGCAGAATGAACCCTAGAACTGTGTGGAGGTTCTTAAACATAAAGGTTGGAATTAGATTGCATTGTACATTTAGCTTAAACAACAGTCCATGGATGCTTAGTATCAGTACTATACAACTAAGGAACTGTATTTATAGGGGAAAAACTTGCTTATGTAGATTATTATTAATAATAACTTAGATCATTTTCTGAAAATCTGTATATGTTGTCATGTTCCACAATCTCCTCTGATTCCCAATGTGCCTAAGGACACCCTTACCCATGATAACACACAGCCGCCTGCAGCTTACTGACTTATTATTATAGTTATTTAATGAATTCATTTTGATTATTGGTATTATTGGTCATAGTAACAATACTTAACCACAAATCAAGCGTGTTGTAGAGCTGATTAAACACATACACGACTGAGCCTGAGGCACCTAAGCTGATTGTTTATCTCATCAATAAGTGTATTTTCACCAATAATAACACCAGATATAGTAAGTTCATATAGGCATATAGTCTGGTTTTATAAAACGCTATACATATAATTATAACCATTATACAAGCTCATGTCTGTTTTTATATATGCTATATAACACTTTATAACAATATTTATAGTGCAGTATAAATTTTGGATCACTGGATTCATAGAAAGTGTTAAAAAAGACATAGTCTGTTTTTGTAACATGTTATACATGTAATTATAGCTATTATGTAAGCTCATGTCTGTTTTTATGTATGCTATATAACACTTTATAACAATAATAATAGAGCAGTATGAATACTGGATCACTGGATTCATAGTAAGTGTTAAAAAAGGCATATAATCTGGTTTTATAAAATGTTATACATGTAATTATAGCTATTATACAAGCTCATGTCTGTTTTTATATACGCTATATAACACTTTATAACAATATTCATAGTGCAGTATAAATACTGAATCACTGGATTCATAGAAAGTGTTAAAAAAGACATAGTCTGTTTTTGTAACATGTTATACATGTAATTATAGCTATTATGTAAGCTCATGTCTGTTTTTATATATGCTATAAAACAGTTTATAACAATATTAATAGAGCAGTATGAATACTGGATCACTGGATTCATAGTAAGTGTTAAAAAAGGCATATAATCTGGTTTTATAAAATGTTATACATGTAATTATAACTATTATACAAGCTCATGTCTGGTTTTATATATGCTATATAACACTTTATAACAATATTCATAGTGCAGTATAAATTTTGGATCACTGGATTCATAGAAAGTGTTAAAAAAGGCATATAATCTGATTTTATAAAAAGTTATACATGTAATTATAGCTATTATACAAGCTCATTTCTGTTTTTATATATGCTATATAACACTTTATAACAATATTTATAGTGCAGTATAAATTTTGGATCACTGGATTCATAGAAAGTGTTAAAAAAGACATAGTCTGTTTTTGTAACATGTTATACATGTAATTATAGCTATTATGTAAGCTCATGTCTGTTTTTATATATGCTATATAACACTTTATAACAATATTCATAATGCAGTATAAATACTGGATCACTGGATTCATAGTAAGTGTTAAAAGGGCCTCAAAACAATAACAAAATATATTTTCTGACTCCTAAAATAACACAAATGTGCTACTAAAAATATGACGTCCACAGTTTAGCACAAAATGAAACAGATTTAAGTAAATCTGAGGCGATGTTAGGCCTGTACGCCGCGAGGCACCAGTGAGGGTAAAGCAGTGAGCTGTTTGTGTTGCGCAGTGAGGGCGTCTGAAGCCTGCGCTTGTTGTTAACGAAGCAGTAATGAGCTGGTCTTGACTGGCTGGAACAGCTTTAGAGCTGTAGTATCAGATGATGGAGCAGTAGCCCTGAGCCCAGAGCTAACCAGCTCAAATTGAGCGTCCTGAACGCCAGCCGCTGGCCCGCTCGAGCAGAACGCCTCGGCACCTTCCCACAATTCCCCCGCTGTTTACAGTACACAAGCAATCTCTTTATCGGCCGGAGTCCCCGTCTGCTGCCGCGGACAGAGAGGTCACGACTCAGGAAGCTCCAACAATGCTGTTTTGAGAGCGATACGGTCAGCACTGCGCCAGACTGCTAGCATCAGGAGCGTCCGAGGGAACAGACAGCGGACGGACGAGGGAGACCAGTAGAGAGAGAGAGAGAGAGAGAGAGAGAGAGAGAGAGAGAGAGAGAGAGACTGAGAGGAACGAAAGAATGTAGGTCACCGTAACCACATTAGGCACCAATTTAGCTTGGAGCCTGAGCAAGGCGGCTTGGCGCTGGGCTCTTAGGAGGGGCCTGGTGCGAGGCTAACTCACGTGAGTTAGCGCTAGTGCACTGAATGTGGGAACTAGTGCACTGGACCATACCAGCATCCAAAACACAACATATACTGGTTTTGCTGGTGATCAGTCTAATAACTTCCACTGCTACTGACCAGACCAGCATCCAAACACAACATATACTGGTTTTGCTGGTGATCAGTCTAATAACTTCCACTGCTACTGACCAGACCAGCATCCAAACACAGCATATACTGGTTTTGCTGGTGATCAGCCCAATACGTTTAACTTCTACCTATGACACCAGCATCCAAACCAACATATACTGGTTTTGCTGGTGATCAGCCTAATAAGTTCCACTTTTACCTATGAGACCAGCATCCAAACCAACATATACTGGTTTTGCTGGTAATTAGCCTACTAACATCCACTGCTACTGACCAGACCAGCATCCAAATCACAACATATACTGGTTTTGCTGGTGATTAGCCTACTAACTTCCACTGCTACTGACCAGACCAGCATCCAAATCACAACATATACTGGTTTTGCTGATGACCAGCCTAATAAGTTCCACTGCTACTGACCAGACCAGCATCCAACACAACATATACTGGTTTTGCTGATGACCAGCCTAATAAGTTCCACTGCTACTGACCAGACCAGTATCCAAAAACAACATATACTGGTTTTGCTGGTGATCAGCCTAATGACCCCCACTGCTGCTCAACATACAGCCATCCACAACACAACATATACTGGTTTTGCTGGTGATCAGCATAGTTACTTTCATTACTGTGGACTGTACCAACATCCAAAACACAACACATACTGGTTTTGCTGATGACCAGCCTAATACCTTCTATTGAGGCTGACCATACAAGCACCAAAACACAACCTACACTAGTTTTGCTAATGATTAGCCTAATGAGTTCCACTGCTGCTGAACATACAACCAATCAAAACACAATCTACACTGGTTTTACTGGTGATCAGCCTAACAATTTCCATTGCTGCTGAACCTACTAGCATCTAAAACACAACATATACTGGTTTTGCTGATGACCAGCCTAATAAGTTCCACTGCTACTGACCAGACCAGCATCCAACACAACATATACTGGTTTTGCTGATGACCAGCCTAATAAGTTCCACTGCTACTGACCAGACCAGTATCCAAAAACAACATATACTGGTTTTGCTGGTGATCAGCCTAATGACCCCCACTGCTGCTCAACATACAGCCATCCACAACACAACATATACTGGTTTTGCTGGTGATCAGCATAGTTACTTTCATTACTGTGGACTGTACCAACATCCAAAACACAACACATACTGGTTTTGCTGATGACCAGCCTAATACCTTCTATTGAGGCTGACCATACAAGCACCAAAACACAACCTACACTAGTTTTGCTAATGATTAGCCTAATGAGTTCCACTGCTGCTGAACATACAACCAATCAAAACACAATCTACACTGGTTTTACTGGTGATCAGCCTAACAATTTCCATTGCTGCTGAACCTACTAGCATCTAAAACACAACATATACTGGTTTTGCTGGTGACCAGTCTAATAACTTCCACTGCTACTGACCAGACCAGCATCCAACACAACATATACTGGTTTTGCTGGTGATCAGCCCAATAAGTTTCACTTCTACCTATGAGACCAGCATCCAAACCAACATATACTGGTTTTGCTGGTGATCAGCCTAACAAGTTCCACTTCTACCTATGAGACCAGCATCCAAACCAACATATACTGGTTTTACTGGTGATCAGCCTAACAATTTCTATTGCTGCTGAACCTACTAGCGTGTAAAACACATTATGTACTGGTTTTGCTGGTGATCAGCCTAATGACCTCCTAATTGAACCGCAGACTGTAGATATAAAGGCCCTCCCAGAGAAAGGTCGAGACGCAGGTCCAACATATGTGGAAAGGAAACGCCAGGCTGTTTAAAATATGCATGCAGGGTTATGTGCTAGGCTAGAATGCAAAGCGAAGCCAGATCTGCTCCATCTTTCAGCTCTCTGGCATCAAATAACGCTGCGCCGTGGCAGAGTATGCATATGTAATATCTATCGGCGAAGAAGAGGTGTAACTCTATAGTCTCGCTGGAGCCGCACGGAACTAAACATTACAAAAGCCACATTTTTCACGGAGAGAGGAACTGTTAGAAGATCAGGTCAGATGAATGTCAACATATTTGGAGTTATCTGAGGCTGAGAAAAACTGAAGATGTGATGTCGGTGGAAGATTAAACCTTGTTCCATTTTCAGATTCCCTGACAGTCACTAACAGCTTCAGTCATACGCTGTGTACGTTACCATAGAAATTCTACAAAACGGCTGGAATACTGACTTTAAGTGAAAGTAAAGAAGTAACTTTACACCTTCTGTTAAATTAATATTAGGCTTTCTTTGCACAGTGACAATATATATATATATATATATATATATATATATATATATATATATATATATATATATATATACACTACAGAGAAGAAAATACTTTCTTGTTACAACCTTCACTTGATAAAAAGCAATTAAACTAATTTTACTAAACTAATCGTTACTTGTTACATATACTCATGAATATATATATAATATATAATATAATATATATTGTTGCTATCCAAAGTAAAATGTGTTTATTTTAATTTGTTTCATTATTTTAACTTTTTAAATTTATATTAATATATAAAAACTGTAAAACTGCTTGGTAAAAAAATTCTGGTTCCATTGACTTCCATTGAATGTAAGAACAGTTTTTGTCCTCTATTGTAAAGTTGGACTGTGATGATATGTATATATCATATATATAAATATATCACATATATATGTATATGTTTGGGCATCCCTGGATCCCTGGTCAAATTACATTGTCGTCTTGTTGAAGTGAAAATTCACATTTACTACAGATGAAGAACTTCTTTACATTTTAATGCATAATTACTGTTTATTTGCTGGATTTAAGTGAGGAAATATTTTATTTTTAGTTTTTTTCTCCCCAATATTTAAAAATGAGCAAATATATTGTTGCTGTCCAATGAAAAACAAATATCTAAAAAAATTGACACTTTACAGGAGAAGACAAAAACATTACTTTCAATGGAAGTCAATGGAACCCGAATAGTTTCCAAGTTATTTTGGGACATTTCTATTGGTTCATTTATCAATATGTTTTTACACAATGTAATTGGCAGCTACTCCATTCAGATGGAGTGGGAAAATAAAAATCATCAAAAATGGAGATCCATCTTTTTCTTTGGACAGCGACGAAATAGTAGTTGTGCTCTAAAAGTTGAAGATAAATGTCAAATAAATAAAAGTTTATGGCATGCAGGTGATACATTAACGTATTATTACTGCAGTCAACAATCAGCGCTGTCCAACAAGCCAACCAACAGCAGTTCTTTACATATTAATAAGCATTCCAGCATTTTATTCCATCCATTTTTTATAAAACGTTCACATTTTTACCAATTCTACACCCAAAAAATTGGATTTCCATATATATATATATATATATATATATACAGTTTGGTGCTGTCATAAGAAGAACCCAATTTCATGAGTGTCAAATTTCATGAACGAGATATGTGACCTCAAGACTTTAAAACCACCACAGCGTCTTTCCTGAAAGCTGCTTCATTGACAGGTCTTACCGTCGTCGGCGTCGCTGGCCGCCACCACAAGGACGGAGGATCCGGGGCTCAGGTTCTCGGAGACGGACGCGCTGTAGGCAGTGGCGTTGAACGCGGGCCGGTTGTCGTTCACATCGAGAACGTTGAAGTAGACGCGAACGGAGCTGACCTGGCCCCCGCCGTCCACCGCCCGCACCGTCAGGATGTAGTACTGCTGCGTCTCGTAGTCCAGCGGCCGCGTCACGTTGAACACCCCCGTCACCGGGTTCAGGAGGAAGGTGGCGTCGTCGTCGTCTTCTTCCAGAGAGTAGGTGATCTCCCCGTTCACGCCGGAGTCTGAGTCACTGGCCAGGATGGCCGCCACAATGGAGCCTGTGAGGCGGACAGAAGACACGAATGAAAAGAGAGGAGACGGGCGAACGCGGCGAACGCGGTGAACGCGGCAAACCACGCTTTAGGAAAACACCGAAAGACGCCGGTTACACTTTCACATGTTGCCGCTGGACGTTATTATTGTGGTGCTGAGAGCAGCAGTTTGATCTTTGTGGTTTTGGGGGGGGAAGCTGATTGTTTGTACCGTTTTAAACCCCACCAGAGGCTGCAGCTCTGACCGGGCGGTTACGGTTTCTGCAGGCCGTAAGTCACCCGTGCCTGGCGCGGCTCCTCGCCGATGCTTTGGAGGCTTGATCCTGTTTTACTCGACGAAGCAGCAGATTGGGTTACCCTAATCCACCGCCGTCTAATCCACTCCACGCTGACCCCAATGAGCTTTACCACTGTTTACCTCACCCGTATCCCAACAGGAGCTCAGTGCGGTCAGCTGACCACCTCGACTGACCACTTCAACTGACCACTCTGTCTGAAATTAGCCAACACACAAATGCGCCTTAATAAACCCAGAGTTTATTGGGTATAAGGGATCTGTAGGCTAGAGAACATGGCTGAAGACTCACCAGGCATACCAAGTGAACTAACGTCATGATGTGATGACCACTGCTTTCGTGAGATCCAAGTCATACAAGCCCAATTCCCAAAAAAAGTTGGGACGCTGTGTTAAATGTTAATAAATGTAAATAAAAACAAAATGTTATCATTTATTACCAATTTGACCATCTCATGAAAAGTATGAACTTGTTTAGAACTCCAGGTTCTCCGAATCTCCTAATGATGTTATGTACTATAGATGGTGGGATAGACAAGATCTGACCATCTTTACTTCTGGGAGCCTCTCTAGAAGGTTCTTTTTATACCCAACCATGTGGTAAACCGCTCCTCCATCTGTTTTTATTAGTCCTACTTACTTTTCCAGCTGTTTCGTTGCTCCTGTCCCAACTTTTTGGTGACGTGTTGATGTCATCAAGTTCAAACTGAGTTAGGAATTTTCATGAAATGGTACAAAGTCTCACTTTTAACATCTAGTATGTGTTCTATGTAGAACTGTGGGTCCATGAGATCCACAAATTCTGTTTTTAGTGACATGTACCACGTGACTCAAAAGTCTCAGGACACTCTGAATGTATCTGAATACCCCAGCAAGTAATGGGTGAGGGGGGCTATCTTTTAGGCTATGTCCCGAACATGGCCAACATCTTGAAAGCCGCCATATTGGATCAAGGGCAAGTTTTTCCAATGGGAAGGTGGTCGTGTAGCAGATCAAAGAAGACCAGCATTGTCTCAGAGATTGATTGATGATATCAACACAGGTTGCAACAACAACCACATGGAACAACATGTTCAGTGTGCTGTTCCTGGTGCTGAACACAGATCTGAAGGCTCAAGATGTTGTTCCATGTGGTTGTTAGGTAACTTTCTCTGTTGATAACATTTGAAGCACACGAGATATTGCAAATCTGATCATCAATTGATCTCTGAGACAATCGATTTCTGGTCTTTTTTGATCTGCTACATGACCACCATCCAATTGGAAAAACTTGCTCTTCATCCAACATGGCGGCTTTAAAGATGGCGGCCATGTTCAGGACATAGTTTTTGTTTCTGAAATAGAGACTTTTGACTCACCCTGTATTGACCTTTCACACAGCGTCCCAACTTTTTTGGAATTGGGGTTGTATATCATTTTACAACTGAATGACTGATAAGGCATAGCAATCTTAACCCTTTGATGCACAAGCTAAGCAAACCCCTTCTCTTTCACAACATGGGACACATGTCCATTTCTCTAAGTACTGTCTCTTTGGTAAATCTATTAAAATCAGTTTATTTCATTACTTAATGTTCCAAGCATTTATTAAAAATTTTTTTTGATTATTAAATCATTATTTTAATTCTTATTTATTTACTTCATGAACTAAAACAGCATTTGTAAATATGTTCCCGACTGCAAACGTTTACAAACATCAACAGTTCCCATCAAACTCCATAGTCAACACATAAGGGTTCATTCTGAGCCATGCTGTGTGTTAGTAGTAGTGATACAAACATGATTTTTATTAATAAAGTAAATAATAATAAACCTGAAATCAGGATTTGTGATGATCAGAAACAAGTAAATTGAGGAATTCATGGAAGCTCGAATGATGAAATTAATTTAGTGCATCAAAGAGTCAACAGAATAGTTTCACAGAAATTATATATTATATATTATAAGAGTTCGAACCTGGAGTCATGTCTTCCGGGATGTCGAAGGAGTAGACTGAGCGAGAGAACTTGGGCGTGTGGTCGTTCACGTCGCTAACGGTGATGTTGACCCGCATGTCAGAGGACTGCTGCCCGTCGTCCGCCCGTACGAGGAGGGAGTACTTGGACCGGCGCTCTCTGTCCAGTCGCTTTGTGGCGATGAGATCACCTGATTCCGGGTCAATACGGAAGCTGTCATCTGCGCCGCTGATGATGGTGTACGTGACCAGAGCGTTAGGACCCTGCAGCAGAAGGAGAGCAGGGATTGTTGATGATGAAGACACAGTTTTACTCCTGATGTTTGTTATCATCCATCGCTTTACACTGAAGACTAATGTAATTTTAACATACATGCTAAATTAGCCTCAAGGAAGCATCCTTTGGAGAACAAACATATCTTTGTTGATTACCTACACCTGGGATAAGACGTTTCCTTCACGCCTAGAACCCATATCTGATAAAACATGACCATTAACATGTCCATGAGGCTGAAAGACCCCAAAACCGTTCACTTGGTCACTGCTATATTATAGTATATTATACTATTATATTATTTATTCTGATATCGCTGCTATATTATATTATATTATATTATATTATATTATATTATATTATATTATATTATATTATATTATACTATTATATTATTTATACTGATATCACTGCTATATTATATTATATTATACTATTATATTATTTATTCTGATATCGCTGCTATATTATATTATATTATATTATATTATATTATATTATATTATACTATTATATTATTTATTCTGATATCACTGCTATATTATATTATATTATACTATTATATTATTTATTCTGATATTGCTGCTATATTATATTATATTATATTATTATATTATTTATTCTGATATCGCTGCTATATTCTATTATATGATACTATTATATTATTTATTCTGATATCACTGCTATATTATATTATATTATATTTTATTATATTATATTATATTATATTATATTATATTTTATTATATTATATTATATTATATTATATTATATTATATTATATTATATTATATTATATTATTTATTCTGATACCACTGCTATATTATATATTATACTATTATATTATTTATTCTGATATCGCTGCTACATTATATTATATTATATTATTATATTATTTATTCTGATATCACTGCTATATTATATTATATTATATTATATTATATTATATTATATTATATTATATTATATTATATTATATTATATTATATTATATTATATTATTCTGATATCGCTGCTATGGACAATATAACTAAGTCACTTTAAATATATTTATCTTCTTAGATAACCTGCCTATGCAAAAGTTTCTACATATGTCCTCCTGTATATCTTATGTATTTGTCTTCTGTATGTTTTGTATAGTCCTTTATATATTTCAGTTACTACTATATATATAATGCTGCCCTGCTGTAGAGTTGTATCTGAGCGTCACCCCAAACATTTCAATGCATGTTATGTCCTGACATGATGTGCAAATGACAAATAAACTTGAAACTTGAAACTTAAAGAAACTTAACTCCATCAGACCAAGCATTTTACAACATCACTGCTTCTCAGTTTACCTGACGGAGAGGTTTGGAGAGCACAGATCTCTGATAGGTGAGCACTAATATAGTTCTAATATCTGGAATTTTTTCCCATAGAGAATGAATAGGATGGAAAAGTGCACGCCAATCTACTGGACTTCTGCTTGACCCACAGACACTGTTACACATACACTGATTCAGAGCAGACCCCCGACCACGACTGCAGTGTTAGTTCGACCCGCACTCATCAGTTTGATGTTGTAAACCCCCCTTTTTTTCCCCATTCATTTTCAGTCACACACAAACCAGTCATGGGCCGAGGATGGGCAGTCACGAGCTGAAGGTTAGGGATCCAGTCTTGTGACGGGAAGGTCGCTGGTTTAATCTCCTGGACCAACAGCATGCAACTAAAGAGCCCTTGAGTAAGGCACCTAACCCTGCAACTGCTCCCCAGGTACTGGGTATAGGACTGCCCACCACTCTGGTGTTCACAGCCCCCTAGTGTGTATATATGTGGGTGTTTCACTGCACTGAGGTTGTGTGTGCAAACAATAGTGGCTAAAACTAGTTCTAGCCTTATGGTTTCACTTAACCTCCAAACTGGATGTACTCTTCTAAGGCTTGTTTATTTCACACTCGTTGTTTATTCATCCCTCGTTCCTCCCATAGAGTCCCATTCATTTTTGGCCGAACCCAAACATCACAGTTTCTTTAAACCTACAGCTTCCAAACTGCCTCTACTCACTCAGAGCACCGACATACCCGCCTGCAGATGGCTTTAAAGCACATACCGCATACCTGAACTGCAAAAAACGCAGTACGGAGCGAGTGCGTTTCTCCTTCCACCCCCAACGGCCGTAAACACTGCCCGACTCCCAGCGTCAGAATTTATTAATACCAATTACACAGAGTGCTAAGTATTTCTTTCCCTTCGGGCCGGTGTTGGGTTTCGGACAGCCGGGTCAGTGGCGTGGTGTTGAGTGGACGTCCAACACCGGGGCAGACATACTTCTCTCCCCAGACGCTGAATACATTAGCACAGGTACACAAAAGTTCAGATGCTAATCTTCCCTTCCCTGCAGACCACATTACACCACAGAGGGGACGGGAGAGAGACAGAGAGACAGAGAGACAAAGAGAGAGAGAGAGAGAGAGAGAGAGAGAGAGAGAGAGAGAGGTTGTAGTAGTGACAGTATCTGTTAGAGAGCTGCACACAGAGTGATACACTGGAAAACACTTTTAACTAGTGTTTAACTGTAGTGGTTAGTACGGTGGTGTAGTGGTCAGTACGGTGGTGTAGTGGTCAGTATGGTGGTGTAGTGGTTAGTACGGTGGTGTAGTGGTTAGTATGGTGGTGTAGTGGTCAGTATGGTGGTGTAGTGGTTAGTATGGTGGTGTAGTGGTTAGTATGGTGATGTAGTGGTTAGTATGGTGGTGTAGTGGTTAGTATGGTGGTGTAGTGGTTAGTATGGTGGTGTAGTGGTTAGTATGGTGGTGTAGAGGTTAGTATGGTGGTGTAGTGGTTAGTACGGTGGTGTAGTGGTTAGTACGGTGGTGTAGTGGTCAGTATGGTGGTGTAGTGGTTAGTATGGTGGTGTAGTGGTCAGTACGGTGGTGTAGTAGTTAGTATGGTGGTGTAGTGGTTAGTATGGTGGTGTAGTGGTTAGTATGGTGGTGTAGAGGTTAGTATGGTGGTGTAGTGGTTAGTACGGTGGTGTAGTGGTTAGTACGGTGGTGTAGTGGTCAGTATGGTGGTGTAGTGGTTAGTATGGTGGTGTAGTGGTCAGTACGGTGGTGTAGTAGTTAGTATGGTGGTGTAGTGGTTAGTACGGTGGTGTAGTGTTAGTATGGTGGTGTAGTGGTCAGTACGGTGGTGTAGTGGTCAGTATGGTGGTGTAGTGGTTAGTATGGTGGTGTAGTGGTTAGTACGGTGGTGTAGTGGTTAGTACGGTGGTGTAGTGGTCAGTATGGTGGTGTAGTGGTTAGTATGGTGGTGTAGTGGTTAGTATGGTGGTGTAGTGGTTAGTATGGTGGTGTAGTGGTCAGTATGGTGGTGTAGTAGTTAGTATGGTGGTGTGGTGGTTAGTACGGGGGTGTAGTGGTTAGTACGGCGGTGTAGTGGTCAGTATGGTGGTGTAGTGGTCAGTATGGTGGTGTAGTGGTCAGTATGGTGGTGTGGTGGTTAGTACGGTGGTGTAGTGGTTAGTACGGTGGTGTAGTGGTCAGTATGGTGGTGTAGTGGTTAGTATGGTGGTGTAGTAGTTAGTATGGTGGTGTAGTGGTTAGTATGGTGGTGTAGTGGTTAGTATGGTGGTGTAGTGGTTAGTATGGTGGTGTAGTGGTCAGTATGGTGGTGTAGTGGTTAGTATGGTGGTGTAGTGGTTAGTACGGTGGTGTAGTGGTTAGTATGGTGGTGTAGTGGTTAGTATGGTGGTGTAGTGGTCAGTATGGTGGTGTAGTGGTTAGTACGGTGGTGTAGTGGTTAGTATGGTGGTGTAGTGGTTAGTATGGTGGTGTATTGGTTAGTATGGTGGTGTATTGGTTAGTATGGTGGTGTAGTGGTTAGTACGGTGGTGTAGTGGTTAGTACGGTGGTGTAGTGGTCAGTATGGTGATGTAGTGCTTAGTATGGTGGTGTAGTGGTCAGTATGGTGGTGTAGTGGTTAGTATGGTGGTGTAGTGGTTAGTACGGTGGTGTAGTGGTCAGTATGGTGGTGTAGTGGTTAGTATGGTGGTGTAGTGGTCAGTATGGTGGTGTAGTGGTCAGCACTGTCTCCTCACAGTAAGATGATCTGGGTGGGATTCCCGGTCTGGGTGGTTCTGTGTGGAGTGTGTATGGTCTTTCCGTGTTTGAGTGGGTTCCTCCGGGTTCTCCGGTTTCCTCCCACAGTCCAAACACATGTATGTTAGGATCCTCACTCTGAACTGACCGTAGGTGTGAGTGTGTGTTGGCCATGTGATGGACTGGCGACCTGTCCATAGTGTGCCCCGCCTTCGCCTGATGATGCTGGGATTGGCTCCAGACCCCCACGTTACCCTATATATATATATTATTTGCTGGATGTAAGAGCTGGGACAGTCTATGTGTCAGAGCCGCATGGTATGATGTAAAATACTGCTTATGTTACTCAGTAGGTTTTGAGTTGGTTCCACTGTATCATACTGAAACTGTTCATTCATTCTTGAGATGTTTCCTCTCGGTTTGAGTGATGCTTTGTAAATATGACTACGCCAATAAAACCTACTGAGCTTAATTGAATTTGGAGACAAAAAGAGAGAGAGAGTGAGAGAGAGAGAGAGACAGCAGTAGCTGAATGGACTCCAGTCTCGGTGGACCTGCCCTCGCTCTTTGAACTGTGAGGGGTATTGCATTCCTCTATAAATTCAGCTAATAGATCCCCCGGTACCTGCTCTAAGCACAACCGCTAAACATCTGATACTATAGCCGGCCGGAGGAGAAAGCACAACACGGCAGATGAATAATTGCGCTGATGGAGTGTGATGGGCCCATTTAAGCCCAAAACAATGGAATCCCAGACAACTGGCTCCATATAGGACGAACGCTTCCCGACTTCAAAGGACGCCAGTCAACACGCTGTCAAATAAATGTTCATTCACGAAAAACGAGCGACACTGAGAGTCACTGTTTACAACCCGGGAGGTGCCTCTGAGGCCTTGGTTTCAATCTGTCTTGCGTCTTAAAGCTCTGTCGCGCTGGGCATCTCCCTGCAAGCATTCCCCGGAACGCTGTGGATAATTAGATTAGGACAGATAAGGATTGGGAGCGTCTGTCTTAACTGTCTCCGACAGTCGGCAGGAGTAAAAGAAAGCAAAGAAAAGGAAGAAACGGTCTCAAACGATTGCTGGGAAGAGAGAAGGAGAACATATAAACAGAAATACGGAAAAGAAGGGCATTCCCGGGACCCTGCTGTCATCGATCAGCGCTCACAGTCTGGATTTCCCATCAACCACCTGGGCTCCCCCCATCACTATTCCCTCTGCTAGCCAATTAAACTTGTGTTAGGACTGTGAATTTAGAGGAGGAGGAGGGCGGGGGTGGGCAAAGAGGGGGGGCCCCTGTATTCGACGCTGACTGCTTGTCCGACTCCCACTAAAGAGTTTACGAGTTTTATAGTCCCGCATGCGGGGAGGAGCCGTGCAATTAAAACCCAACAGGATGTTGGGGGGCATACGGAAATTCAGTTAAGGCTGGAGGTACGGAGGGAGAGAACGAGCCGGAGAAAGGAGGCAGAAGAAAGAGAGGGAGGCGCATTCAGGCTCTCGCAGGAAATCCCAGTTTCCCGAAACCGGATGGAACCCAGCGCACTCACGCGGTGACAAGCCGTCAGCCAAATTACAACACGGCGGCCTAATTAGCGTCACCTCAAACTGACACACGCACACACATGAAAGAACGTCTGCAGTGTATCTGCGCGGACTCCCCTGAAAGCCCCTGACTCGAAGCAGGTGGGCTACTGCCGGCACGGTGCGCCCTTTGGTCCCTGAAAACGCTGAACTGTATTTTAACACCTGCTATCGTGGAAAAACAGAATCACACGCAATTTTCACTTCAACTCGTGAAGAGCGTCCTAAGTTTACTGCGATGGGAGTGATGGGAGCAACCTGCAACTTCTGGCTACCTGGATATTTCAGTGATTAGAATGGAACAGCTAGAGAAGTTCCATCCTCCCAGTTTTGTGGTTGATGAATAAACCAGATGCTGGATTTTGGGGTAAACACAGGCGCTGAATGGTCAGAGGTGAAGGTCAAGTGTACCAGGTCTTATACATCAATGTCTAAACCTCAACAAGGACTGCATAATATTTAACAGATGAAGTCTGGAGGGGGTGAGCATACCTGAAACTCTACCTTCATCCAGTCCAACACCCTGTAAATTCACATCCTCACCTTATGCTTGGAAAATCTCCACTTCTGCCTCATCTCCTCACGTATTGTTTAGTCATTTATTAGTCATACCACAGTTACAAAGGGTGGTGTTGTCCTGCCTTCTAGCTAGAGGGTTGGTTTTCCCAGATTTCTGCTACAGTGTTTGGTTGTCTGGCCTTCTAGCTACAGGGTTATGTTGTTCAACCATCTAGCTTCAGAGCTGTCCTGCCTTCTAGCTACAGTGTTGGGATGTCCTGCCTTCTAGCTGCAAGGTTGGGTTTTCTGGCCTTCTAGCTACAGGGTTGGAATTTCCTCCCTTTTAGCTTCAGGGTTGAGTTGTTCAGCCTTCTAGCTACAGTGTTGGGATGTCCTGCCTTTTAGCTACAGGGTTGAGTTGTTCAGCCTTCTAGCTACAGTGTTGGGTTTTCTGGCCTTCTAGCTACAGGGTTGGGATGTCCTGCCTTCTAGCTACAGGGTTGGGATTTCCTACCTTCTAACCATAGATTGGGTTGTCCTGCCTTCTAGCTAAAAGGTTGGGTTTTCTGGTCTTCTAGCTAGAGGTTAGGATGTCTGGCCTTCTAGCTACAGAGTTAGAATTTCCTGTCCTTTTGCTAGAGGGCTAGGATGTCTGGCCTTCTAGCTGCAGGGTTGGAATGTCCTGTCTTCCAGCTGCAGGGTTGGGTTGTCGGGCCTTGTAGCTACAGGGTTGAGCTGTCCTGTCGGTTTAAAAGCCAGGGAATCACCTCTGATAATAATTACTTGTGTCAGTATTAAAATATAAATGTTAGAAGATGTCTTTGTGATGAAAGAAGATCTGCTGGCTCGCCGTGGTTCTCTCTTTTGACATCGGAAGCTTCACAATTATGGCCTTATGACACAAACCTGCTGGCTTTCATCCCTCCTTTCTTTCTCTTTGGAAAGTGGACTGGGTCAGGAAGGAGAAAGATGGGGAAACAGCGTTTCCATCTCTACCACAAGGTTTGCACATGTTCGGCACTTAAATCGCGGAGATTGTTAGGATGTCTAAATCTTGGACGGCTGGTCATCCTGTCTTAGAGCTTGGCTTCGTCTGTCTTAGTCACACATGTGGTTTCAGTGGATGAAGCTCTAGATCTTTCTGACCGTGTCTTGTCTAGCCAAGTCTACTTTTCCCCTTTCATATTAGCTCAGGAAAAGTGTATCCATCTCCAGGACAAGATCCAAGCCTGTCTAGATCCATGCTTACCCATCAAAGGGAGCAACACTTACCAACCACTTTGCAGAGTTGGGTAGTAACTAATTACCTTTATGCTGGGTTTGAGTATTTTCTCACACTAATACTTTACTTCTACTCAAGTACATTAGTAAATGTATTACACTTCAGCCATTTCTAATTAATTATTATTTTCTGTTATTATTATTACTATTCTGTTTAGTTGTTCTACACCACCTGTACTGCTCTGTAATTGGTCGCATCTCTGACTTTTAGCTCCAGAGAATAGAAAAGAAAATGATCCCCTGGATCATGTCTTCTGAGTTTTCCTTCATTTTTCAAATCTTTTAGAATTAGAATTTAGAAATGAAAGCTTTGGCGAAAGTTCTGCCAGGAAGACTCCAATGCTACGTCACTCTCTCATCCATTACTCCAACCAACCACAGGCTGCCACCTGTCTTCAAAAGGATTCAACTCATACTCGTTCTTTGTTGCCTTTAGGTGATTAGGTTTCTACACGCTCCCGCCTTCTCCCCACCACCAGTTGAGTACCAGTCCTGCCATCCTGGGAGGCAGCTTCGCCCCTGCTGTCCTTATCCAGCAGGATATGCGAGGGTCTGCACGCTTAAAAACCTGGACCTAGGACTAGACTGTTCTTAATGTTCTACAATAACTAACCTTCTAATTGTATACTACTCAAGGGCACTTCAGTCGTGGCCTGCCGGTCCTGGGGTCATGAAGTTATCTGAGATTAGTCGACAACTTGACTTTTAATTACAGTTGGAATCTCTTGTGCAACCACAACATTTAGATCCACCTGTTAGATCTGTTGTGGCAGTCATGGCTGAAGTTTAGATACCCAGTTTTGTGACTGTAAGGTCACTGGTTCGATCCCCTGGACCAACAAGCTACGACTTAAGTGCCCTTGAGCAAGGCACCAAACTCTCAATTGTTCCCCGGGTGCTGTAGATAGGGCTTCCCACCGCTCTGGGCAAGTGTTCACTAGTGTGTGTTAGAAGACTGACCATCAGGGCCATCTCCTTATCCATCACCAGCCAGCTCTTCTGTCCATTTGTGCCAACTGCTACACCCTCAGTTACATCACTACGCCATCCAGAAGCACCAGCGTTAAGATAGGATGGGACTGTTTCAGCTCATGCCCACTTTACATAAAGACTCAGTCAGAGACTGCCTCAGTCAGAGACTGCCTCAGCCAGAGACTGCCTCAGTCAGAGACTGCCTCAGTCAGACACTGCCTCTACCTGTGCAGCTTCTAAAGCTTTGCTACCCAGATTTCAAACAGATGTTCTCTCAGCTTTTATTCTGTATTTAGTTTATTAAACTCTATATACTGTTTGACCAGAGGAGGATGGGTCTCCCCTTGAGAGTTCCTCCCAAGGTTTCTTCCTCCACTCACACAGACAAACCCGTTTCAACCTGCTGAGACTGAAATGGTTCAATCACTGAAATGATTAAAAAGAATGGTAACTGATAGAAAATCCGAGCTCTACCCTTTAAACATGGACATTCCCACATGGTCAGGGTGCGGAAGGGAAGTCCAGTAGTCGAGGGTGTAATGCTCTGTAACAGAGTTGTTGGACTGCTGCGATTTTACACTGACTTCCTGTGAGTGATGGGAAAAATGGAGAGGTTTTATAGCACTGGCTGAAGTCAGTGATGTAATACAAACTCCAGCAGCCTCGCTGGGACTCTCCGTCTGACAGCCCACAATCCATCGTTAGCCGCTTCGCGATGGGACAACCCCAAGCCTTCGCCTGTTATGCATCTCAGGTGACATCATGAAATCAGAGAGAAAGGAATGAGGGAGAAGGGAAACGGTGGACCAGTCCGTATGCAAACAGCCGGTCCAGCTGTGGACTTCATACCAGGACAGAGCGAGTGTGTGGCGAGGTGATCAGAACTGGAACGGGTTTTATTATTGGAGATCTTTTTCCCCTTTAAAATGACTTTCCCCTCCGAACACCTTGCCGGATCATCAGCCGACTTGCTGACTTTCCGTCCATTCCTCCCCGCGTGACTGAATCTAGCTCAGCACGGAGACGACACCAGAAGCAGCTTGAGTTCCACATCTAGAGCCAACTCCTTTGAACTTTCTACAATAGTTCAACTGCCTTCCCAGAGCACTGACAATTTCTGTAGATAATCTACTTAAGGGTTCTACAACTTTGACAGCTTCTAGATGTTCTTCTTCCAACATCCTAGCGTTCTAGTAACTTCAAGAGCCAGCAGATCCAGAACTTTCCAATTCTGCCAACATCTAGAGCCAACTCCTTTGAACTTTCTACAATAGTTCAACTGCCTTCCTAGAGCACTGACAATTTTTGGAGCTAATCTACTTAAGGGTTCTACAAATTTGACAGCTTCTAGATGTTCTTCTTCCAACATTCTAAAGTTCTCAAAACTTCTAGAGTCAGGCCATCCAGAATTGTAGGACTCTGAGAATGTCTAGAATCGGTCCATCCAGAAATTTAGGACTTTGAGAACTTCTAGAATCGGTCCATCCAGAATTTTAGGACTTTGAGAACTCCTAGAATCGGTCCATCCAGAATTTTAGGACTTTGAGAACTTCTAGAATCGGTCCATCCAGAATTTTAGGACTTTGAGAATTTCTAGAGTCCGTCCATGCAGAATTTTAGGACTCTAGAATCTAGCAGACTGCTCTACACTCTTTTTCCCCTTTAAAAAGGTTTGCCCTCCTAAACACCTTGCCGGAACATCAGCCGACTTGCTTTCCTTTCCGTCCATTCCTCCCCGCGTGATTGAATCTAGCTCAGCACGGAGACGACACCAGAAGCAGCTTGAGTTCCACAGCCCTGGTGAGAAAGACCCTCCGACCTGTCAGCAGGGTCTGATCTGATTCCAACCGCAAGCTTCCACACGCACGCACAAACACATCCGGGCAACTTCAAGCGCTCTGTTAATGCCATTAACGATATCAATCAACACTTGCTCATTTGTCATCCACCCAGACCAATCCATTAGAGCACTGCTCGTTTGGTTTAGCCTGCAAATGACTTATGTTTGACTTATCCCTCACGGCAAAAGCCGTGGTGATAATTTATCAGACGGAATATCACTTAAATCTCCGTCTGCTGAGCCAGAGTATATATAGCCGGGATATTCAGAGGAGGCAGCTAGTGTTCCGGTGTATTCCGGAGGGATCCCCTACCTCGTCAGCGTCAGTGGCTGTTAGCTGCATTATCCTGAAGCCGTCGCCGACATTCTCCTGCACGGTCACGTCAAGGATATCGGTGGGAAAGATCGGCGGGTTGTCATTAATGTCCTGAAGGGTGATCTCCACCTGCAAGAGAGAGAGAAAGAGGAAGAAAGCAGTTAGACGTGGAATGCTTTGCACAAGAACAAGCTCTAGAGTTGGAGGCAGCAGTCTTGGCTTTCATGATGTGCATCCAGGTTTGAGGCACAAAGGTGACTGAAGGACAGGTTGTTTGCAGTAAGGTGGTCAATCCCAGCTAGAAACTATTTATATATGTATATTTGCCCTATATCTGGAAGGGTCATATGCCAGACTGGTCTACTTCGTCCATATGGAATTGGAAAACAGACTGAACCGTGGCGAGGCTACCTCTTAATTGTTTGTGGTAGTCTACCTGACTGCACCATCACTCAAGAATGAAGGCTCACCTCCAAATCCACCAATTAGCTTCTTACTGACTGAAACCTCATCTGCAAGTCAATTCACAGCTGCACTCCGGCAAAGAGCTGTGAGGTCATTCCTACCTGTGGCTATTAGGCCCCATAATGAATCACCAGCTAGCCGGGGAGGTACTGACCCCCTTCAGACTGAATGATTCTCAGCTGCACTATAAAGGATTTCACTGTAAATTAACACATCCGTGATTTATTTTAACAGTATTTTATTGTTTATTGAATTTCAGTATATGACAGTACAATAACTGCGGTTTTATAGGAATTTTACAGCATGTTACTGTTATTTTACAGCAACTCTACTGTAATTTAACATGATATTAATGTATATTAGATTCCAGAATGATAGTGGAATAACTGGTTTTACGGCAATTTTACCAGATACACCAGTATGATACTGCTTATTCAAAAACGCTAATTCTTATAAATCCCCACAAATAAAAAAAGTACAATTCCCGAAGGATACCCAGTAAATTGTATTTGAATTGCGCTTCTGGGAATAACACACTAACATGCCTTACGTTTATATATGATGCCTAAGAGTGAGGCTATGTTTAATAATGTTAACTTTACTGGCTATTCTTTCTTTCGTTCGTTCTTTCTTTTAATAATTGGTACAAGTCACAAGTGACTCATTAGCCACTCATGATTCTGCCTCACTCCTTCGTCTACATCCAAGGAATGTATTTAATATCTAGTGAAGTTTGGCACCTCATAGCAGTGCAAGGTCAACGGTAATGCGAGGCGAAGAGTTAGAACTCTTGTTCTGCCAACACCTACAGCCAAATCCTTTGGACCTTCTAGAATAGTTCAACTGCCTTCCCAGAGCACTGACAATTCCCGGAGCTAATCTACTTGGAGCCGTACAACTTTGACAGCTTCCAACATCCTAGAGTTCTGATAACTGCTACAGCCAGTTCCTCCAGAATTGTAGGACTCTGAGAACTTCTAGAGTTGATCCATACAGAATTGTAGGACTCTGAGAACTTCTAGAGGACTTCTGGAGCTACTCTATTTGGAGATACACAACTTTACAACGTTAGTTTTTTTTCCCTCCACATTATAGAGTTCTAGTAACTTCAAGAGCCAGTAGATCCAGAACTTTAGAATTCTGCCAACATCTAGAGCCAACTACAATAGTTCAACTGCCTTCCCAGAGCACCAACAATTCCCGGAGCTAATCTACTTGGAGCCGTACAACTTTGACAGCTTCCAACATCCTAGAGTTCTGATAACTGCTACAGCCAGTTCCTCCAGAATTGTAGGACTCTGAGAACTTCTAGAGTTGATCCATACAGAATTGTAGGACTCTGAGAACTTCTAGAGGACTTCTGGAGCTACTCTATTTGGAGATACACAACTTTACAACGTTAGTTTTTTTTTCCTCCACATTATAGAGTTCTAGTAACTTCAAGAGCCAGTAGATCCAGAACTTTAGAATTCTGCCAACATCTAGAGCCAACTACAATAGTTCAACTACCTTCCCAGAGCACTGACTATTTTTGGAGCTAATCTTCCAATATTCAAAGGTTCTCAAAACTTCTAGAATCGGTCCATCTGGAATTTTAGTACTCTGAGAACTTCGAGAGTCGGTCCATCCAGAATTTTAGGACTCTAGAGCCAACTCATTTGGACTTTGAATGGGAGATGTAACAGACTGTTTATTAAAGGTGGAAAAACGCATGAAGGCTCTACACTCTTGTTTTTTTGTTGTATAACACGGGGTTCGTCTGGAATTCAGCAAGGAGACATTTGGCATGCGTGGCACCAAAGAAAAAAACAACATCCGATCTGCGGTTGACGGCAGAAGCTGGGAAAAACGTACTGTTTGACGTAACGTTCCGCTTGCCGCTGCGGTCTGCAGAGCCCTGCCACTGCCGTTGGCAGAGCCTTCCCGCACGGCTCCATTGAAAACAATGGAATATCTGGTTTTCCGTCGTCCGTCCACCGCCTACACGTGAATGCATCATTAGCTTTCTCCAGCCAGGCTCGCCATGCTCTGTCCTCGGCGAGGTAGAAGCGAGGCGCTTGTCCCTGAGATGTTAGTTTATGCTACGTTGCTGTTTTCGTCTATGTGCCGGGACCCTCTAACGAAGAGCTGCCAAGCGTTACACACTCTCCAAACACAAACTACTCATGCTGCCGTAGTGTCCAACCATCTTATACACAGGCACATGCACAACACAGCTAGCAACTTAAGCTTAATCCCGTAACTATCTGTTTGAATAAATATGCATTCGGTTGCCAATAAACACAGTTCAATTGGAATCAAAACAGGCATTTGCTCGGCATTTTCTGTTTATTGCTTCACTAAATATGTAAAAACAGAGTGTTTAAAAATCCTGCGCATCCGTCTCTGTTAATGGTGGTCGGGATTAGCCGTAATTCCGCCCGAGACAGACACAGAGCGAGGAAAGGGAGACGAAAACGAGCATGACGCATACGTTCCCCTGTCTCTGAATCAAACTCAAACCCCCGTGAACCCTCTGAACACTCATCCTCATTAACCACACAATAAACTTTGTCATGGCACAGGACGGTAGCATCAGCAAACTCTCTCACTGGTTGTAAATTCGCATCTAAATCATGCCGAAACAGCAGTTTGGCCTGTCCTGGTTTCTCGTAGGCCCAGAGTTTGATTGAATGGAACAGTCTAATGCTGGAGGTTTCATTCCAGGCACTGGCTTCCGTTCCCGCTAATCCGAACACATCTGAACAGATTGTTCTCCGAATGTTGAATAAACGGCGAAAAGCCACAGCAGAGCTCTGACATGTCCATGCTTTCATCCCGATGAAGATCGAGAAAGCTACTGCATTTCCAGACAAAGCTGTTTAGAGAAAGAGGAAGGACACTGAGCGGTGTGTAGGTGTGAGTGTCTGTGGGGTCTGTTCATCTCTGTATTAATAGGAATAGCAGATCTTGCATACAAAGAAAATCCTCTCTGAACCAATCTCTCAGAATTCCTTCAAAGTTCATTCTCAGATCTAGAACTCCTGACACCTTCTAGAACCATCTCATTTGGATTTCCTAGACCCAAACTATTTTGAGATGCTTTGACAGCTTCTAGTGTTTTCTTCTTCCACATCCTAGAGTTACTTCTACAGCCAGCTCATCCAGAATTTTAGGACTCTAAGAAATTCTAGAACCATCTCATTTGGATTTCCTAGACCCAAACTATTTTGAGAAGCTTTGACAGCTTCTAGTTTTTCTTCTTCCACATCCTAGAGTTACTTCTACAGCCAGCTCATCCAGAATTTTAGAATTCTGCCAACTTCTACAGCCAACTCCCTTGGACGTTCTAGAACAGTATAACTTCCCAGAGCTCTGACAATTTCTGAACCTAAATTACTAGGAGTTCTACAACTTTTACAGCTTCAAGGTGTTCTTCTTCCACATTCCAGGGTTCTGGTAACTCCTGGAGTCAGTTCATCCAGAATATTAGGACTCAAAGAAATTCTAGAACCATCTCATTTGGATTTCCTAGACCCAAACTATTTTGAGATGCTTTGACAGCTTCTAGTGTTTTCTTCTTCCACATCCTAGAGTTACTTCCACAGCCAGCTCATCCAGAATTTTAGAGTTCTGCCAACTTCTACAGCCAACTCCCTTGGACGTTCTAGAACAGCTGAATTTCCCAGAGCACTGACAATTGCTGAACCTAAACTACTAGGAGTTCTGCAACTTTTACAGCTTTAAGGTGTTCTTCTTCCACATCCCAGGGTTCTGGTAACTCCTGGAGTCAGTTCATCCAGAATTTTAGAACTAGGAAATTCTAGAGCCAACTCATCTGGACTTCCCTTTCTAGAACACTGACAACATTGGGAGCTAATCTTGGAGTTCCACAACTTTGACAGCTTCTACATTTTCCTTCACCTTATGCTAGAGTTCTGGTAACTTCTATAGCCTGATACTTCAGAATTTAAAAACTCTGCCAACTTCTACGACTAACTGGTTTGGATTTCATGGAATGGTTTAACTAACTTGCAAGACCACTGACAACTTCTTGAGCTAATATACTTGGGGTTCTACATGTCTGATGACTTCTAAGTTTTCATTTTTAATATACTAGAGTTCTAACATCTTCTAGAGTCATTTTAGAACTATGACAATGTCTAGTGCCAACTGATTTGGACTTCCTAGAACTTTAAAATGTCTAGAGCACATCCATCTAGTATTCTGCAACTCCAATTCCTCCAACAACGTTCGGGTTACCCTTTTTTCAAGCAAGTTCTGACCGGCTTCTAGAGCCAAAGCATCAGAGGTTCTTGAATTCTGAGACCTTCTCTGCAGACTGTTTGTAGTTATAAGACCATCTTTGTAGCTAACTCAGTCTCAGTAACCAGACCAGTTACATTAGACTTTCTCATACCCTTGAATCTGGTCTTCCAGAGATCTTTAACTCTGACAACTCCAACAAGATCCAACCTCTCTTGAGATTTCTTGGACCTGCTCCAGTTTTGTCTACCTTTTTTGTCTCTCACAGCTTCTACGGCCAGGTCTAGAACATTAGGACTTCAATTAACGTCTAGAGCCAGTTCCTCTGGACTTTATCAGCGTTTTTTTCCAGAGTTCATGAACTCTGAAGACTTCAAGCTGAGTAAGGTTGATGAATTCTCAGAACCCAAACCAAACAGCCTACAACAAAAAGTACTGAGTGTTCCACTCTGTGGCGGGGAAGTTCTGCTATATTACCATGAATGATTTGAAATATTCTGATTCATGCTACACCTGGGCCTCCCACAGCGGAAACACTGCTATTGTGGGCTTGAAGGGACAAAGAGAACAATCACACAATGTTTGAATATCAAAGCAAAGAGGGATTCGTGTGCTACGGGCTTCCCTCTTCATTACACGAGGACAATACTCAGAAAGCATGCAGGGAAGAAATGCAATTTAGTTCTTTATGAAATTCTCATAGGGCAGCAACACCAACCACATCCAGGTGACAGGATAAGTCTCTTTGTACATCATCTGATGCCTCCATGGCCCTTGCAGACCCTTTCAGACCCTTTCAGACTGGAGAGCTGGTACACCTAACTTCATACAGTGTCGTCCAATATTAATTCATTTATTTATTTTGCAACAACTCAACATATTAAACTCTATATGAAGTCTTAATTACTAAGGAGACTGATATCACATATCACAGATATACACTACCAATCAAACGTTTGGATAGTATCGATGAATAATTGGTCATTTGCTCTAATAGTCAGAGCCCCAACAAGACCACCACAGAGCAGGTACTATTAGGGAGGTAGATCATTCTCAGCACTGCACTGACATCAACGTAGTGGTGGAGTGTTAGGGTGTGTTGTGCTGGTATGAGTGGACCAGGCACAGCTGGAGTTTTTACACACTGTGTCCACTTACTGTCCACTCTATTAAACCTTGTTGGTCCACCTTGTAGATGTAAAGTCAGAGACAGTAGCTCATCTACTGCTGTACAGTTTGTTTTCTCTAGTCAGTGGTCACAGGACCCTGCCAGAGGACACTGCCCCCAGGTCACTGCCCAGAGGACAGCAGTGACACTGACGTGCTGGTGTGAGTGGATCAGACACTGCAATGCTGTTGGAGTATTTAAACACTGTGTCCACTCACTGTCCACTCTAGTAGACCTAGTTGGTCCACCTTGTAGATGGATGCAAGCTCAGAGACGAAAGCTCATCTACTGCTGTACAGTTTGTTTTCTCTAGTCCTTCATCAGTGCCCATAGGACGCCGCCCACAGGACACTGCTGTCTGGATAGTTTTGGTTGGTGGACGATTCTCAGTCCAGCAGTGACACTGAGGTGTTTAAACACTCCAGCAGCAGCAGCACTGCTGCGTCCGATCCACTCACACCAGCACAACAGGTGTTCTGGAAAGGAGACACAAGGACAGTGACGTCCCTGAAGATGTATGAAAACAAACACACAGGCACTATTTACAGTAGCACTGTGTGTAAGGGCAGGCGAAGCACATCACTTTTCACTTGGACTGGATTAAGTTTCACCAGCGCCTGCACTACTACCACACTAATAGCCCGTGTGTGTGTATTATTCAACACAACTATTAATGATTCACTCCCAGCCTGCACACACACACACACTTACACACACACACTAACACTAACACAATACTACTTTTCCTACGTTGTGAAGCGACCTTGAGAATTTGCTTTTTTATTTTTCGGCATGATTTGAATGCAGCGGCTGCCGCTTACACTGTATGCAAATTTCACGATGAATGGACCAATAGAAATGCTCCGAAATAACTCGGAAGAAATTCTGGTTCCATTGACTTGCATTGAAAGTAAAGACAGTTTTTGTCCTCTCCTGTAAAATCTGAGGTAAGACTGAAGTCTGGTGTTCTGGCGTTCCCTCAAAGACGGAAGCTTCAAACACAGCTCTTTTCTGATGGGGGGGTGGAGGTCCGGTGGTCTAGCAGCTCCTGCTCGGATGTTCTTTCTACTGTTCTTTCACTTAGCTTCCTTTGATTTTCCCTCTCCCTTGTGCACGCGGGCCGACTCTCAGGTATCCGATCTCCTCGGAAGTGTCTCCTGAAACGTGAACGACCCTGCGCTCGACAGCTGGAAGTGAAATGAGGGGAAGGCGGAGCCGCGGATGGAATAAAAATAAACAAACAAGCCGACAAAAACCACACGGACATGCGCGCCCGACTTACACATATACACACGCTCGGCGCAGGCCTGTTCACACCGACCGCAGAGACGAACCTGAGCACACGTTTAATCACTTAGTGAGTCAGTGGAGCTGAGATCCAAACAGCTCGAACTATCTTCTCCGCACTGGCCTCCTTCAAACATGAGTAAGGTTTGACCCCATCTGCCTCCTGCAGCTTCACCGCACGCTGATTATTTTCAGATGGGTTTCGCCTGATTGGACTTTCTGGAAGCCAACTTGGCTCTGAGTTATGAACTGAACTGAACTGACCCTGCTCAGGCTCCGCCCACAAGCGCCTTCATGCACGGCTACTGTTTCTAGGGTGGCAGGCATGTTCGGGTCCAGAGCTCGGACTCGCAACAGCCCCTTCCAGAAACATCTAGATGTATAAACTGTGTTTACACCCGGTCGCTCCACAGGACCTGTATCTGG
>CM038719.1:42083586-42098586 GCA_021613375.1 Megaleporinus macrocephalus | reverse complement strand
CCGGGAATCCAACCCGGATCATTTTGGACAGCGACAATATTTTGGAGGTATGTTTGCTTCATTAGAGGGTCCAATGCATCTTCTCAAACTGCTACTGGACAGCTCGAGAAGAGGACTGCTAATACAGTTATGTCAGCTAACAGAGGTCCATGCTGGCTTAAGTTATGTGGAAAAGTGAGAACCATCCTATCCCCCGCCCTATCTGCAACCGCCTCCCCCACCCAAAGTCAGTGAGGCCAGTTATGATGTCTTGGACCCCTGGTCATGGATCTTATCTGTGTTATCCAAATGTTATCCCACTGGCACCAATGTTATCCCTGGGATAGCACCAATGCTTAGATAGCTGTGACAACTGTGGACGGATGGTTCTTGTATTATGCGAAGTCTTTGACTAAATTCCAAATGAAAATAAAGACGTTTTAGTCTAGGCTGGATTTGGGAAATCACCCCAGTATCGTATGATGTCCCCGGCTGGAGCTGTCCCCATAAATGTCCTCATTGTTTATTGTGAATTAAACAAACACACCATCCTAAGAAAGACCAGAGCAGACAGGCTCATGTTGTGCTGGTTTTGGGCACCAGAGGGGGCCACTGCTGCTATATATTAACACTTGCTGGCCTAGTTTTAGAGAACACTGCTGCGTAAAACTCCACCAAAGCTACCGAGTCCAAAACATCACCACATACGTCTTTTTTACAATGTAACCCAGAGTTATGTTGATAGCAGCCATGCCCAGCTCTCCAGCACTGGAGCTAGTCCAGGGGTGTGTTTAGGATTTGGCTATAAGGCTACAGCCCAGTTTGGAGAATCCTAACCATATATATATATATATATATACCCACAATAACTTTTTAATCTGGTTGTGTTGAGAGACGAGTTTAAATAGAAAAAAAATTGTCCACCTAGATGTCCACTGACCCAACTGTCCATTAAACCTAGATGCGGTAAATTAGTTTGGAGTCTTTCTTTAGTTTAGTTTTGAGTTAAGAGGCTAACACTGCTGACAAATCCTATAATCCCCCCGCCAAAAAAAATCCCCCAAACATCTCTCAACCTGTTCAAACTTTATCTCCATCTTCATTAAGGTTGTGTTTCAGAGAACAGTGGGTTACAACTTACTGTGAGCTCTAAAAACCACCCAGCAAGCCACCATTTAGGTCAACACCACGGCTGGATTTCAGACAGCAGGACCGATTTCAGATCAGATTCTGAGATCAGAGCACAAGCACTGGTTCTAGGTCAGCACTCCTGACTCCTGAGGTGGATTGTGACTGTCGTCCAGGTCACTCTGTGTCCCAAACTACACTGAGAAGTCTGTGAGGTCTAAGTGTAGACCTGAATGTGGTTCGCAGAAATGATCTGAACGTTGAGTTTTAGTGTTTGTTGGCGATGTTGGCCTCGGCGCCTAAGCTCCAACCGAAACAAGCTGACTCGGGTACGTGGGAAATTAAATTAGAATGTTTTTTGAAGAATTCTTAAAAACCTCAAGTCAAAAGCTGCTCCAAAGCAGAAAAAGTAGCAGATCTCAAAAAAATTAGATTTAAAAGCTGTTTTTATGTATTCTGAGTTCAACAGTGGATGGAAAAAGTGAGAGAGAAGGAGAGAGCAAGGTGAAAGAGAGAGAGAGAGAGAGAGAGAGAGAGAGAGAGAGAGAGAGAGAGAGAGAGAATTTAGAACTCTTTGCCACTGTTTCCACACAGCAGATTGTGATCTCCACATTTAACCCATCCGTGCAGTGAAGCACCCACACACACTAGTAAACACACATATACACACACACTCGTGAACACACACTAGTGAAACACCCACATACACACACACACTAGTGAACACACACACTAGTGGGCAGTGAAACACACATACACACACACACTACTGAACACACACACTAGTGGGCAGTGCAACACAAACATAAACACAAACACTATTTAACACAAACACTAGCAGGCAGTGAAACACCCACACACTAGTGAACACACACAATAGTGGGGAATGCAACACAAACATACACACACACACTAGCGGGCAGTGAAACACCGATACACACACACACACACTAGTGAACACACACACTAGTGGTAGTGAAACACACACACACTCACTAGTGAACACACACACTCACTAGTGAACACACACACTCACTAGAAACTCTGTAGACGTCAAGAAATTTTGGGAAAGTTGCTCTGACTGCTAACTTTACATAGCTTGCCTCTTTCAGCAGATCAATGCTTCTCAGTTTTTAAAATTATTTTCTTTATGTTTATTTCTAATTCTCCAAATCTGCTAGTAATATATTTTATTATTTAACCTTTATTTAACCGGGCTAATCCCACTGACCTCTATTATAGCGGAGACTTGGCACAACACAGTTACAGCTGAATTTACACAAGAACTTAATTCAAAATAATAAAGTTAATAAATAATAAAATTTTACATAAACATTTTACACACAGACAATCTGGACTAGACAGACTTAAACTTCCACCTAAAAACATTCAGCGGTACAATATTTTCAATCTTAAGTCGTTCCAGGTAGAAGGTGCAGAAAACCTTTCCGAATTCAGTCCAAACTTTAGGAACAACAAATCTCAAACACATCAGAGCGAAGACACTTTTAAAAGCTATGACAAATATTTCAATATTTATACTACTAATCATATCCATCTCTCTCTGTTACTCAAGACTGCTATGCTGGGAGAGGAAGGCAAGTTGGTTGGCCACCCAAAGCATTACATTCCAATATAAAATATTTTCTTTAATTCATTAATTAATTAATTAGATTTTTAGAATATAAAGGCTATATTTGATGTTATAGCTCATTTTTTTATTCTGTGGTTTTGCTGTATTCCTCATATCTGGTGGAACTCTTAGAGGTTGGATCCCTCCTTCATACTCTCAACCCTCAAAAAGAAACTCCCAGACGTCGTTGATGGTTGAACCTCAAACCAATTTGAACATGTTTACACTGATCAGTGCAGGAAAGTGATAACGTGAGTTTAATCACTATTTCACCACCACTTAAATGATTCAACCCTTTCAGTTTAATTGATGATCTTCACCGTCAAAATGTTCACCTGAAAAATCTAAAACTATCTTTTTTTTTTTTTCATTGTGAGTCACATGACGCACCGTTGCATCTATTAGATCTGCAGTCACAGCTGCCGCAGGGCAGCTCAGCATACTCGTAGAACCGACTGTGATTTCTGCGATGTGAACTAACAGATGCCCACTTTGGCGAGCGCTGAGTGATGTAGGGGGGCAGTTATTTTACCTCCCCAGAGAAAGTGAGGGCAATTACGCTCTCACAGACTCTCCTGGACTAAACTTAATACATCCTGCAACTTTTGGCTTTTAATAAACTATTTTATTGGTTTATGCAGTGAAAATCGTTTGTTGGAACAAAAATTCTTGTGCGAAACCAAAATTTGGGGAATTTGAATTTAATTTTAAAATTTAGAATTATTTGCCATTTGTGTTGCACACAGAGAAATTTGGCTTCCATGTTAACCCACCCATGCACGAACTCCAGCGTACATACTGTAATATTGTGAATATGTTTAGGTTCAGGTTTAGTTTTAGTTGTGAGCTGGATGTTGCCTAGTGACCAGAGGGTCATTTACTTCAAATCCACTCACCAAACTGCTTTAATAAACTATTTTATTGGAAGTCTATGTAAAAAGATGTTGAGCTTTTTTTTTGTTGGTCAATTTGTCCAAAAAATCTTTGTACAGCCAACATGTTTAATGTGGTAAATTAAAAAAATTAAATTAAAATTACTAATAATTAACTATTTATTATGTTTTATTAATTCATTTCTTTATTTATTTACTTACTTAGGGCGGTGACAATATACATCTCTACACTCCACCCACAGTGCACTAGTGAAGTACAGCCACAATAATGCACTAGTGAAAATCCTTGGTTGGAACGAAAATTCTTGTGCGAAACCAAAATTTTAATTTCATTTTAGAATTTTGAAAAATTTGCCATTTGTGTTGCACACAGAGAAATTTGGCTTCCATATTAACCCACCCATGCATGAACTCCAGTGTACATACTGTAATATTGTGAATATGTTTAGGTTCAGGTTTAGTTTTAGTTGTGAGCTGGATGTTGCCTAGTGACCAGAGGGTCACTGGTTCGATTGAACAGACTAGAAATGATGTGTTTGTGGCTCATTTACTTTAAATCCATTCACCAAAACTGCTTCAATAAACTGACCACTGGCTACTTCAGCTGTAGAGAAGGGATAACCGGTGCGTCTCTGACCTCTGAGCCATCGCGTACTCAGAAACGGGTATTGTGACATGATGAAAGACCAAAGCCAGAGTTCTAGCCGACAATGTAAGACTCTCTATACAATGTAAGAGCTCTATACGTGTGCGAGGTGTGTGAATGTGTGTGTGACAGTGATTAAAAGTCTAAACAGGTCTCACAGTGCTGACAATGTGTTTGAACCCCCCCTAAATCCGCCAATCCCCCACCACCCCCACCCAACCGATCCTTCTTCATCATGCCCCCTGCAGAGAGCCTCAATGAGAAAAGACCAAAACAGCCATAATAAAACAAGTGAGTGTGGTAGAGAGAGAGAGAGAGAGAGAGAGGGAACATGATAGAGTGTGAGAGAGTGAGAGAGTGAGTGATTGGTTAAGTGTGTGTGTATCTGAATAAAACCTCAGCAGTTGGTACATAATCGCTAATTTCGGTGCACAGCGGCTTCCAGAACTCCAGAATACACACCCACACACACACTCACACACACACACAATCACTAATACTCTCAAACACACAGAAATACACACACACACACACACACACACACTAATACTCTCATACACACACACACACACACACACACTAAACCTCTGTGGTGTAGTGGTCAGTATGGTGGTGTAGTGGTTAGTACGGTGGTGTAGTGGTCAGTACGGTGGTGTAGTGGTTAGTATGGTGGTGTAGTGGTTAGTACGGTGGTGTAGTGGTCAGTACGGTGGTGTAGTGGTTAGTACGGTGGTGTAGTGGTCAGTATGGTGGTGTAGTGGTTAGTACGGTGGTGTAGTGGTCAGTACGGTGGTGTAGTGGTTAGTATGGTGGTGTAGTGGTTAGTATGATGGTGTAGTGGTCAGTATGGTGGTGTAGTGGTTAGTATGGTGGTGTAGTGGTTAGTACGATGGTGTAGTGGTTAGTATGGTGGTGTAGTGGTTAGTACGATGGTGTAGTGGTCAGTATGATGGTGTAGTGGTCAGTATGGTGGTGTAGTGGTTAGTATGGTGGTGTAGTGGTTAGTACGATGGTGTAGTGGTTAGTATGGTGGTGTAGTGGTTAGTATGGTGGTGTAGTGGTCAGTACGGTGGTGTAGTGGTCAGTACGGTGGTGTAGTGGTTAGTATGGTGGTGTAGTGGTTAGTATGGTGGTGTAGTGGTTAGTATGGTGGTGTACTGGTCAGTATGGTGGTGTAGTGTTAGTATGGTGGTGTAGTGGTTAGTACGGTGGTGTAGTGGTTAGTATGGTGGTGTAGTGGTTAGTATGGTGGTGTAGTGGTCAGTATGGTGGTGTAGTGGTTAGTATGGTGGTGTAGTGGTTAGTATGGTGGTGTAGTGGTCAGTATGGTGGTGTAGTGGTTAGTACGATGGTGTAGTGGTTAGTATGGTGGTGTAGTCATCAGTACGGTGGTGTAGTGGTTAGTACGGTGGTGTAGTGGTTAGTACAGTGGTGTTGTGGTTAGCACGGTGGTGTAGTGGTCAGTACGGTGGTGTAGTGGTCAGTACGATGGTGTAGTGGTTAGTATGGTGGTGTAGTGGTTAGTATGGTGGTGAAGTAGTTAGTCAGTGGTGTAGTGCTTAGCACGGTGGTGTAGTGGTCAGTATGGTGGTGTAGTGGTCAGTACGATGGTGTAGTGGTTAGTACAGTGGTGTAGTGGTCAGTACGGTGGTGTAGTGGTCAGTACGATGGTGTAGTGGTTAGTACGGTGGCGTAGTGGTTAGTATGGTGGTGTAGTGGTTAGTATGGTGATGTAGTGGTCAGTATGGTGGTGTAGTGTTTAGTAAGGTGGTGTAGTGGTCAGCACAGTGGTGTAGTGGTTAGTATGGTGGTGTAGTGGTTAGTACGGTGGTGTAATGGTCAGTACGGTGGTGTAGTGGTCAGTACGGTGGTGTAGTGGTTAGTATGGTGGTGTAGTGGTTAGTATGGTGATGTAGTGGTCAGTATGGTGGTGTAGTGTTTAGTAAGGTGGTGTAGTGGTCAGCACAGTGGTGTAGTGGTTAGTATGGTGGTGTAGTGGTTAGTACGGTGGTGTAATGGTCAGTACGGTGGTGTAGTGGTCAGTACGGTGGTGTAGTGGTTAGTATGGTGGTGTAGTGGTTAGTACGGTGGTGTAGTGGTTAGTACGGTGGTGTAGTGGTCAGTACGGTGGTGTAGTGGTTAGTATGGTGGTGTAGTGGTTAGTATGGTGGTGTAGTGGTCAGTACGGTGGTGTAGTGGTTAGTACGGTGGTGTAGTGGTCAGTACGGTGGTGTAGTGGTTAGTATGGTGGTGTAGTGGTCAGTACGGTGGTGTAGTGGTCAGTATGGTGGTGTAGTGGTTAGTATGGTGGTGTAGTGGTCAGTATGGTGGTGTAGTGGTTAGTATGGTGGTGTAGTGGTTAGTATGGTGGTGTAGTGGTCAGTATGGTGGTGTAGTGGTTAGTATGGTGGTGTAGTGGTTAGTATGGTGGTGTAGTGGTTAGTATGGTGGTGTAGTGGTTAGTATGGTGGTGTAGTGGTTAGTTTGGTGGTGTAGTGGTTAGTATGGTGGTGTAGTGGTTAGTATGGTGGTATAGTGGTTAGTATGGTGGTGTAGTGGTTAGTATGGTGGTGTAGTGGTCAGTATGGTGGTGTAGTGGTTAGTACGGTGGTGTAGTGGTTAGTATGGTGGTGTAGTGGTTAGTATGGTGGTGTAGTGGTTAGTATGGTGGTGTAGTGGTTAGTTTGGTGGTGTAGTGGTTAGTACGGTGGTGTAGTGGTTAGTATGGTGGTGTAGTGGTTAGTATGGTGGTATAGTGGTTAGTATGGTGGTGTAGTGGTCAGTATGGTGGTGTAGTGGTTAGTTTGGTGGTGTAGTGGTTAGTATGGTGGTGTAGTGGTCAGTACGGTGGTGTAGTGGTTAGTATGGTGGTGTAGTGGTTAGTACGGTGGCGTAGTGGTTAATCGCTCACTCTAAACTGCCCGTAGGTGTGAGTATGTTTTGACCATGCGATGGACTGCAGACCTATCCATGCCCCCTGTGACTAGCAGGATAAAGCAGATGATGATAAATGGGTTTTTATCATTTTTACATTCATTTATTTAATTGTCTATTTATTCCAGCATACACACTGTAATACATTAGATGGCTGGATGTGGGGAACCAGCCTTCAATCCCCTGAACCAACAGGACACGAATGAAGTGACCTTGAACAAGACACCAAACCCCCAACTGCTCTCCGGGTGGTCTACTGTGGATCAGGCTGCTCCCGACTCCGGCCAAGTGGCTGTATTACTGCACGGACGGGTCAAATTCCTCTCTATGTAGTTAGCAAATAATTATACAATCACACATGTGATGGCTTTTTGTTCTGATGCACGGATTCCGGAAAGCTTACTGACCTGCACTTCTCTTTTTGTCGTTTATGCGTAACCACCCTCCGTTTCCTTCAATAAACGGCTTTCTTAGACCAGTTCCTTCAGTATTTGAGGCATCTCTGAGTATTGTGATACTAGTATATGTTTGCCCCATCGTCTATGCCCCTAAAGGCACCAGGGGAAATAATGTATCTGCCGTGCAGCAGCTTCTATTGAAACTTCATGGGGCAAAAATGAAATGGATTGCAGCTCGGACGGGTTAAACTTCGCTTCAAATCATAAAACTCCACTTGGTAATCCCTGATCCAGAGAATCACCCTCCCTCTATATCTCCCTCTCTCTCTCCCTACTGCTTTCTTTCCCTCTGTCTCTCTCTCTCTCTCTCTCTCTCCATCTGTGTGTGTCGTTTGGAGAGGAGCAGGAAGCGTCTGGCAGGCTGCAAGCCGAGTAGAGGCCAGTCGCAGCGAGGGAGAATGGAGGAGAAACTCTAATGTGTTTAACATGAGGCGGCATAAAGCAGATTCCTGCCAAAGAGACCCGTTCCCCTTATTGAGGCCATTCATGGAGAAGAGACGGAAAGAAAGCGAGGGAGAGAGGGAGAGAGAGAGAGAGGAAAGAGTGGAGGAAGATATAGAGAGAGAAACCGTGAAAGACAGATAGAGGAAGTGGCTGGAAACATAGAAGAGAAATAGTGAAAAGACAAGACGGAGATTTAGAGCGCCTTCACTATATAGGCCGACTTGTTTCCTGGAGTGGTTCTACACACGACTGGCAATATGGGAAACGCAGACAAACCACAAGCCAAGTTGGTTCTTGTAGAAGACATGGCCTCACGAATGCTCCCAGTGAAGCAGAGCACCACCAACACTACCTCTATGATGGTTAATAATAATAATAATTAACAATGGATTGTCTAAAACTGGAAGATCTGAAATATGATGGATAAAAAGTGGAATATCTTAAAGTGGAAGGTCTAATATTAGCAGGTCTAACTTTGGAACACTAGAGGATTTACCACTGGAAGGAGGACTAACCCAGCAAGGACTAACTCTGGAAGCTCTAATACTAAAAGGTCTAACATTGGCAGGTCTAACTTTGAAACACTAGAGGCTTTAACAGTGGAAGACCTACTCATAGAAGGTCCAACCGAGGAAGATCTAACACTGGAAGTTCTAATACTCAAAAGTCTAATGCTGGAAGGTCTAAAATATGATGGATGAAGAGTGGAAAACCTGATAGTAGAAGATCTAACACTGGCAGGTCTAACTTTGAAACACTAGAGGCTTTCACACCAAAAGGCCTACTCATAGAAGGTCCAACCCAGGAAGGTCTAACACTGGAAGTTCTAATACTAGAAAGTCTAACGTTGGAAGGTCTAAAACATGATGGATGAAGAGTGAAAAATCTTAAAGTAGAAGATCTAACATTGGCAGGTCTAACTTTGAAACACTAGAGGCTTTAAAAGTGGAAGGTCTACTCATAGAAGAACTAATCCCAGAGTGGAAGGTATAACACTGGAATAACTCAGGAAGATGTAACACTAGATAGTCCAACACTGGAATGTCAAAAAGCAAAGGGATAAACCTTAAAAAGAACTAATTCTGGATTTACTACCTCTGAAAAGTCTAACAATGGAAGGCTACTCAAGGAAGGACTAACATATGAAGGTCTAACACTGGAAGGACAAACTCTGGAAGTTCTAATACTGGAAGCTGGATAAAGAGTGGAAGGTCTAACATTAGAAGGTCTAATTCTTGGATTTCTCACACTGGGAAGTCTAAAAACGGAAGGATAAACTCTAACTCTACTTCTGTGTTCCAGTACTGGCAATATGGGAAATGCAGACAAACCACAAGCTGGTACTTGTAGAAGACATGAGCTCTGGATTGTGAAACTTCTGTAGGTGAACAACGATCCACAACTCAAATCTAGTTCTAAGGTAGTAAAATACTAATGTATCTTGCAGGATCCTAACGAACGCTCCAAATGAAGTAGAGCACTACCAACACCACCTCTGTGATGGTCCACACACCAGCTTGACTGTCTCTTAAACCGAGAGCCTTCATAATGTGAATGAATCATCAGGAGACTCATCCTTTTTATTACGACAGAGAAAGAAAAACATACTTTTCACATATGCCATTCACATTCGACAAATCCTGGCACAGCAAACGCTGGCAAGCTTAATACAATTAGCACTAGCAGAAATAACATAATTAACACTGGCAAAGCTACTTCTGGCACACATGACTTAGCTCCCCCAATGGCACAACTGATACTGGCACCATTAACACGATTAGCACATGCAGGAATTACAGTGGCATGACTAGCACGGACATGACTCAGTTACCATTGGAACAGCTAACACCAGCACACATAATACTTGCACATCTCACACAAGCATAATGAACTAACTAACACTGAAGAAGCAAGCCTGGAAAATTGAAAACAGGAATGTGTACCACTTGGAAGACTAACATTGGAAGACTGGACTGGAAGATCTAAAACCATGATGGATGGAAAAGTGTAAAGTCTTACGACGGAGGCTATAACATTATACATTCTAACACAGGCAGGTCTAAGTTTGAAACGGTGGAGGATTTAACACATAAAAGGACTAACCCAGGAAGTTCTAACACAAGTAGGGCTAACTCCTGAAGCTCTGATACTAGAAGCTCTAACATTGGAGGAAGCAAGCCTGGAAAATTTAACACAGGGGTGTCTAAGACTTGGAGGGCTAGCATTAGAAGGTCTAACACTGGAATATATATAGATATATATAATGATGATTGTTGAAAAGTGGGAGGTCTTACCATGGAAGCTATAACATTAGACATTCATTTAACACTGGAGGGTCTACTTATAAAATGTCTAATCCCAGAAGGTCTAACGCAGGTAAGACTAATGCTGGAAGCTGATGGATGATGAGTGGAAGGTCTAAAGGTGGAAAGCATAACACTGGAATGTCTAACACCGGAAGGAGTAACTCAGAAAGCTGGAGATTGTCTAACACTAGAAGGTCTAACACCAGAAAGATAAACTCTGAAGGGACTAAGTCTAGAGGGACTACCTCTGTAGGGTCCAAAACATGATGAACGAAGACTGGAAGGTCATAACCTTTGGAAAAAAGTATAACACTGGAAGGAGTAACTTTGGAGCATCTTGGTCTAACACTATAACTCACAAAGCGGTGAGGTCTAACACTAGAAAGCCAAACTTTCGGAACACTGGAGGATCTCAGGACAAACTCTGTAAGATCTAACACTAGAGGGTCTACCACAGTAGAACATCTGGAACATCTAATATGTTCAGGGCGAATACACAAAGGTCTAAAATCTGAATGGCTAAGAGGGTCCAATACCAGACCATGAAGAGCGGAAGGTCAAACACTAGAAGGACTTGCACAGGAATGGACACTTGTCTGGTCTACTAAACTTGAAGAAACTATAAAAGCTTCAACTCTGAGACCCTCACAGAATTCCCAGCACTGGAACAGACCCACCTACCAACTTTGGTTTCGCTTCATACGAATTTGCAACAGTTACATCCAAATGATTCCTTCATTCCTTCAAATCCTTCTGCAGCATTTTGCTTGAGCAGCTCGCACGACATTCCGCTGCTACTAGTTAATGCTAGCCTACATAATCCGTCAAGCCCTCAAGAGTGTGCGCATGCATGTGCGTACCACGCCTCTATGTCCTCAAGAGCTCTCTTCCCATAATTTGAAGCACTGAGCTGTTATATGAGGACAGAAAAAGGCATGGTTTGGGTTTGCTGCCAGGGTATCCACTGGCTGAGAGAAATACAACCTCCTCTCCAGACAGATCACAGGGTTATGCCTGCTCACATAAACTACAGATACGGGGATGATCCTGAGGCGCCTCCAACCGCTGCTTACCAAAACCAATGTTTGGATTTGTTTAAAGAAGAGCCGGCTGCCACTATTTTACCGGCTGGGATGTTTCACTTTGATTGCCTGCAACGCTGCAGCGGCAGAAACCGACGACTTCAAAAAGCTCTTTCTGTGCAATGCAATATGACTCTCTCGCTCTCTCTCTCTCTCTGTCCCAGGCCGTTCCCTCTCATAGACTGGCTGTAAGTGTTCTCTTGTTTCCTCCCTCCCTCCCTCCCTCTCTCACTCTCTCCATCTCCCGCTCTCAGACTGGGTGTAGTCTTGAGTGTACGCTTCAGTAGAACTCAATGGCAGAAGAGCAGTTTGTCTGAATGGCGAGAGCACCGCAGAATGTGAATGATCGACCCCCCCATAAAGCCGGGACGCATCCCACAGAGGCCAGAAACAGTACCAAGAAACAATCCCTTGTTCTTCCTTTCCCAGACTAACCCCTTTCTCAGCCTCTCTTACTTCCCTGCCCCTTGTAGCCCCCCCCCCCCCCCCCCCAACGGCATCCTACTGCAATAGGGTATATATTTAGGGTCGGTTCAGAGGTCAAAAGGTGATGATTTATCCTGCTGAGAGTAGATGGTCTGGAAGCCCCGAGGTTGTGACCCTAGCTTAGCATATCCCGGTCATTTGTTACTGAAGCTGTAATGCAGTTCTGACTGTGTCACGCTCACTCTTCTCCTCCAGGAGGACGGAGGGATAACGACAGGGTTCCTCTGTTCCTCTGTTCTCATTGTGTCTGTCGGCAACTCAGCCCGATAAAGTCATGCGAGGTAAGTGATGCTGAAGGGAAACAGCACAGCCAGTCAGATTAAGAGCTCCGTACCCTCCAGAACTTGGTAGACTAAACCCATATACAAGCAGAAGCTTTGTTGCTGTGAAGGTAGTCTAGAAAGGAAGTAGTCTTGAGGGAACCTTCCAAGTACCAAGTTCTCTAACACCAGAAAGACATTTAAACTTTTAGAAGGACTAATTCTGGAAGGTTCAACACTGGAGGATCTCACACTAGAAAGATAAACAGGACTAACTCTGGATAGACGAACTCTGTAGGGTCTAACACTAGAGGGTCTACCACAGTAAAGGCTAAAACTTTAAAGATTAGAGTGGAATGTCTGACACTGGAACATCTAAAATGTTCAGGGCTAAAACGGGTCTAAAATCTAAATGCCTACGAGGGTCCAATACCAGACCATGAAGGATTAAGAGCAGAAAGTCAAACACTAGAAGGACTTGCACAAGGACGGGCACTTGTCTGGTCTACTAAACTCCACCGAAAACAAGAACATTTCACTGTGAGCCCAAACTTTTGAGTAGTAAGGTATATATATATATATATATATATATATATATATATATATATATATATATATATATATATATATATATATATATACCATAGAACTCTATAGAACTCTATCTAGTTTTTTTCTGACCTAAAACTGTGACCACCAACACCAGTCCCAAAGATCTACAATGTAAGTTTGGAGACACCTCCCCAGGTTCTTCCTATTTGTATGATAGTAATAGTAATAATATTAGTGAGTAAGTGTGAAGAGATCAGAACTATAGAATAGTCGGTATGGAATTATTCCTGGAGCAGAATTAAACATCTGGTTGTGTTTAAAGATTGTTTCTTGTGTCTTTTAGAAATTAGATGTAGTTTTAACACTCTGGCCAGAAGCTTCCCGAGGAGCCACATGAGATGCTTGAAAATAAAAGTCCAGATTTCAAGGTTTTGTGGGCTCTTGGGCTCGAAAACATCTTAAACACCAAATGTACTGAGCTCTCTGAGCAGGTGGTCTTGGGTCCGCTGCTAGAAAATGCCCCCCTGCTATTAGGGGACGTACCAACATTTTGCAAAGCTGCAAGTCTATTGTTGAAGAAGGTTCTACAGAGAGGGTCAGTGCATGCTCTGGTCACTTTGCTCTGACCAGTTCCCGCTGAGGCACGTCATCCTAAAGGAGCAAACATGGTCACTGCTCAAAGATCTCCAAACTGACAACGTTACAGGAGAGGCGCCCCCAACAAACCACATGAGCACGTTGTCTCCTCTGATTGGTCAGAGCTATCTAGAGCAGCGGCAGAGACAGCATCTGTTCATAGCTGTAATAATAATCTGATAATAAACCAAACTACAGTCCACCTGCAGACCACCCAGCTCACTCCAAACATCAAGTAGACAACGTCCCTCACTGCTAGTCCAACAGAGACCTCGCTTCATTGTCTTCACCCTGTTAGCTGCTACAGTTCTCCAGTTCTCTGTTTACGCCATCTGCCGCATCCCATAATGCAAAGCATACCTGGCTGCAGGAGATGTTTAGATCAAACTTGTGGAGCACACCTAATACTTGGGTTGGATCGAGGTCGGATCACGTTCTCACCAAAAACGAACCACTCCAGAGTTCGTTTGGAACCGGGCCGAGACCACCTCCTCTCAAGGGTCTCGGTGCGGTTGTTTTGGTCTGAACCAGAATTTAGTTTAGGCTATTTTGGAGCATTTCTATTGGTCCATTCATCATTAATGCTTTTACACAGTGTAAACGATGTATAAAAATGGTGACGCATGTCTTTCTCTGGACTGAGATGCTGTGCTTAAGCAGGTTCTGGCCTGAACTACTCCTGAAAGCACTGCTCCGTTCCTGTGTTTGCTCAAGTGAGGTAAGCTGCTAGATGGCTCCTTGGAGTGGGGATGATATATTGATCCAATATCCAAGAGCAGAGCCAGAAATGATTCCGATCTGACGCTATTTCCTCCTCCAGCCCAGAAAATAGCGGCAGACGAAGCTCAATAATTCAAAACGATGACATTCGATTCGTTACATACAAACTGGGCTTCGTGTAGTGAGGCTATTTATACGTGACCGCTGATGCTGCTGATGAGCCACTTCTCTAACATGAAGTATGAAGCAGAGTCACTAAGTTCATATTAAACACATCATTTAAGAGCAGGGAGGGAAAAGGAACGGACTCGGAACACGGCTCGTCCCGGTGGAGCTCCAGAATCTTTCAGTGTTTAGTCTGGAAGTGAGGAATCCAGCACGCTAATCAATAAATCAGGAGAAAGAGCCTCGAGCGCACACAAAGAATCCCGATCCGATCTCCGACCCTGTATATTCACATCAACACAAACACAATATCAAGTACACCTCGAGCCGTACACACCCCGATACAACATTTACCCAATAATCCAAACAGTGCGGCCGGGCCGCTGTTGCCGGGACGCGGTGCTGCGAGCCGTGTTTAGTCTGCGGCGGTCAGAAGAAGCGTTTATTTACGACAGCCATAAAAAAATTGTTGACTTTGCGATTCTGGTTATGATGGATCACGTCAACAGTCCTGCCGAACGACAGGCGATCACAAAGCCCGAGCTCCAACCGTAAACAGCGCGGAGCCGTCGGGCCCTTCGCTTCACACTGAGAGCCAAGAAACCAGGGGCCAGTCGCTCATGTCGCGGGGAAGACTGACGCCGGGGAAACATGCGGGCACGAAACCGGACAGAGACG
>CM038719.1:42068586-42076086 GCA_021613375.1 Megaleporinus macrocephalus | reverse complement strand
GTTTGAGGAAGGTTGGCACAACGTCACCACTAAGTACCATGTGCTTATGCCATTATGACTCCCTGTTGGCAACTTGCATGCAGATATAATGGAACTGCAAACCTCAGTTACTTGGTAGCTATGTTAACGCTAGCACTTAAAACCAAACTTTATACACTAAACATGTACCAGCTGATCGTTTCTTCCTCTAACTCCACTAAATCTATATGTAGTTGATCAGTCGGGACCATTATCAGACTCAGCAATGTTCGTTAAGCATAAATAGACTGCCTACGTTGTTTCGGACCCTGTACCATACGCTGTTTCAATGAAAATGGCAAATTTAGGCAGTTAGCATGATGTGGTTTTATTGAAGCTACAAGGTGAATGGAGGCTTCTGTACAGTAACTATGCTCACTGAGCATAAATAGATTTGCGTACGATGCTAACTGGTGTGGTTATATTACCAACCTTGTCGGCTAAATTATCACCAGCTCTTAAACTAAAGAAGGTAAATCAAGATAAATGTAGCTAACAATAATGGAGGCTCATGTACAGTAACTATAATGTTCATTGAGCGTAAATAGACTTGTGTACGTTGTTTCGGACCCTGTATGATATGCCGTTTCAATGAAACTTACAAATCTAGGGAGTTAGCACGATGCTAATTGGTGTGGTTTTATTACCAACCTTGTCAGCTACATTATCGCCAGCTTTAAATTAAAGAAGGTAAATTCATGCACCAAAGTTTTTAATGAAAAATCAAATGTACCAAGTTTTTTCCATCAATCTAAATTTGGTAGATCAGCTAACACTGTTTTGTTTGGTGTATGAAGTTTACTTCTTTGGTTCTGCATTGGCGCTACAAGGCAGCTAACAATAATGGAGGCTCATGTACAGTAACTATAATGTTCACTGAGCATAAATAGACTTGCGTATGTTGTTTCAGACCCTGTATGATATGTGGTTTCTATAAGAATTATGCTGACCGGTATGGTTTTACTACAAATCTTAATTAATTGTCAGCTACGTTATCACCAGTGCTTAAACTAAAGAAGGTAAATTCATACACCAAACTTTTTACTGAAAAATCAAATGTACCCAGTTTTTTTTTAGATCAATCAAGATAAATGTAGCTAACAATAATGGAGGCTCATGTACAGTAACTATAATGTTCATTGAGCGTAAATAGACTTGCGTATGTTGTTTCAGACCCTGTATGATATGCCTTTTCAATGAAACTTACAAATCTAGGGAGTTAGCACGATGCTAATTGGTGTGGTTTTATTACCAACCTTGTCAGCTACGTTATCGCCAGCTTTAAACTAAAGAAGATAAATTCATGCACCAAAGTTTTTGATGAAAAATCAAATGTACCAAGTTTTTTTCCATCAATCTAAATTTGGTAGATCAGCTAACACTATGTTTGGTGTATGAAGTTTACTTCTTTGTTCTGCATTGGCGTTACGGGGTGAATGTAGCTAAAGATAATAAAGGCTTATGTGCAGTAAAGTAATGTTCATTGAGCATAAATAGACTTGCGTACGTTGTTTCGGACCCTGTATGATATGCTGTGACCGGTGTGGTTTTACTACAAACCTCAATTACTTGTGAACTACGTTATCACCAACACTCAAGCTAAACTTCACACCCTGAACACGACTAGGTTGGGTCGAACGTTTGTTTAGGACAGACATGACCAACAGTCCGAGTCTGCGGCCGTGAAGTACGACTTTCAGTGGAGTTCGGCAGAGGCCAGGGAAACGTAAGCAGTGGGAAAGATAGACGGAGAGGGAAAGAGCAGGAGCCAGCTGCGGGACGGCCTCCCCCCATCCCTCCCTCCCCCCCCAGGATTGTTGGTCTTGGCCTGCTTGACTGGCAATCGAGAAGAGCCATTCTATTTTCTCTCCAGAGCTTCTCTCTCTCTCTCTCGCTCTTTTCTTCTCTTCCTGAGACGGCGATCGGCTGGTCAGACGTGGGCTACGGCCTCTAAACCTATAATCACGATTCTAGAACTTTATGGCTTCTCCCACAGCGTTCGCTCCCCTCTACACGTCCAGCAGGTCTCCAGCGCGGAGCTATTCCGAGACGCCTGTTTCTTCGTCCAGCAATAGCTCATACCTCACCGCACCAACACACGGAGAGGGCCTCCTGAGACGACGTGACCCGGCTCTCGGAAAAACAATGAAGCCGAGGTATCTCTACTCTCCCGCCTCTCTCTCCGAGCTTGTGCGAGAGAGCGAGCGAGAGTGCGAGAGAGAGAAAGAAGAGAAAACCTCACTTTGCGCAGCTAATCAAGAGAAGCCGGTTCCCAGCGAGCGGGGATCCGAAAATTACAGGGTGCCACGGCGGGCTCCTGTTCCGCGCATTCTTCGAAATCAAACATTCATATTTTTATTTCTCCGCACCGCCGCCGCCCCCTTCTCCTGAGACGAAAACAAATGACTCAATTAAACCGCCATTCCTGCTAATTAGAGAGCCGCGAGCGTCCGCGTTTGGAAAACAAGCGGCCCTGGACCCGCCGCCGGGGTGGGGGTTGGTGCGGACGCAGCCAGTGGCGCTGCTCTCCAGATTTGAGGTTTGCAGAGACCTTGAAACCGACATCTTTGTTATTTCAAGAGCAACAAGTCAGGCGCTCTTCCAGGCCAAATTTGTAATTGCAATGCTAAACACCAATATTATCAGATGAGGGAAGACCCCCGAGCCAAAGCTGCGCTGCACACGCTAAAGTTAGCAACAAACAACGCCGGGAGCTGCCTCGCAGGCGTCTGCTGTCCGCATACATACGACCACCAGTTCAGAGTCTACACTGTGAGCCGCACAGCCAGCAGTGCTGACAGTGTTCTTCAGCAAACCCAAACGTTCTGCATCTGTACACGGTGAGGGTCCCTGGAAGGTTCCTCCATTCAGACTTTTCCATTTGATGGTAATGATGGTATTTGATGGTAATGATGGTTTTTGATGGTAATGATGGTATTAGTTGAAAAATTATGTTATTTGGTGGAGAATGTTTGCGTTTGAAGGAAAATGTTAGTGTTGCTGCTGAAGAATGGTGGTGTTTGGTGGAGAATGATGGTGTTGGTGTTGAAGAATGGTGGTGTTTGGTGGAGAATGATGGTGTTGCTGTTGAAGAATGATGGTGTTTGGTGGAGAATGATGGTGTTGATGTTAAAGAATGATGGTGTTTGGTGGAGAATGATGGTGTTGATGTTGAAGAATGATGGTGTTTGGTGGATAATGATGGTGTTGATGTTGAAGAATGATGGTGTTTGGTGGATAATGATGGTGTTGCTGTTGAAGAATGATGGTGTTTGGTGGAGAATGATGGTGTTGGTGTTGAAGAATGGTGGTGTTTGGTGGAGAATGATGGTGTTGATGTTGAAGAATGATGGTGTTTGGTGGATAATGATGGTGTTGATGTTGAAGAATGATGCTGTTTGGTGGATAATGATGGTGTTGCTGTTGAAGAATGATGGTGTTTGGTGGAGAATGATGGTGTTGGTGTTGAAGAATGATGGTGTTTGGTGGATAATGATGGTGTTGCTGTTGAAGAATGATGGTGTTTGGTGGAGAATGATGTGTTGGTGTTGAAGAATGGTGGTGTTTGGTGGAGAATGATGGTGTTGGTGTTGAAGAATGGTGGTGTTTGGTGGAGAATGATAACGTTTAGTGGATAATGATGGTGTTGCTGTTGAAGAATGATGGTGTTTGGTGGAGAATGATGGTGTTGGTGTTGAAGAATGGTGGTGTTTGGTGGAGAATGATGGTGTTGATGTTAAAGAATGATGGTGTTTGGTGGATAATGATGGTGTTGATGTTGAAGAATAATGCTGTTTGGTGGATAATGATGGTGTTGCTGTTGAAGAATGATGGTGTTTGGTGGAGAATGATGGTGTTGGTGTTGAAGAATGATGGTGTTTGGTGGATAATGATGGTGTTGCTGTTGAAGAATGATGGTGTTTGGTGGAGAATGATGTGTTGGTGTTGTAGAATGGTGGTGTTTGGTGGAGAATGATGGTGTTGGTGTTGAAGAATGGTGGTGTTTGGTGGAGAATGATAACGTTTAGTGGATAATGATGGTGTTGCTGTTGAAGAATGATGGTGTTTGGTGGAGAATGATGGTGTTGGTGTTGAAGAATGGTGGTGTTTGGTGGAGAATGATGGTGTTGATGTTAAAGAATGGTGGTGTTTGGTGGAGAATGATGGTGTTGCTGATGAAGAATGATGGTGTTTGGTGGAGAATGATGGTGTTGGTGTTGAAGAATGGTGGTGTTTGGTGGAGAATGATGGTGTTGCTGTTGAAGAATGATGGTGTTTGGTGGAGAATGATGGTGTTGGTGTTGAGGAATGGTGGTGTTTGGTGGAGAATGATGGTGTTGATGTTGAAGAATGATGGTGTTTGGTGGATAATGATGGTGTTGATGTTGAAGAATGATGGTGTTTGGTGGATAATGATGGTGTTGCTGTTGAAGAATGATGGTGTTTGGTGGAGAATGATGGTGTTGGTGTTGAAGAATGGTGGTGTTTGGTGGAGAATGATGGTGTTGATTTGAAGAATGATGGTGTTTGGTGGATAATGATGGTGTTGATGTTGAAGAATGATGCTGTTTGGTGGATAATGATGGTGTTGCTGTTGAAGAATGATGGTGTTTGGTGGAGAATGATGGTGTTGGTGTTGAAGAATGATGGTGTTTGGTGGATAATGATGGTGTTGCTGTTGAAGAATGATGGTGTTTGGTGGAGAATGATGTGTTGGTGTTGAAGAATGGTGGTGTTTGGTGGAGAATGATGGTGTTGGTGTTGAAGAATGGTGGTGTTTGGTGGAGAATGATAACGTTTAGTGGATAATGATGGTGTTGCTGTTGAAGAATGATGGTGTTTGGTGGAGAATGATGGTGTTGGTGTTGAAGAATGGTGGTGTTTGGTGGAGAATGATGGTGTTGATGTTAAAGAATGATGGTGTTTGGTGGAGAATGATGGTGTTGCTGATGAAGAATGATGGTGTTTGGTGGAGAATGATGGTGTTGGTGTTGAAGAATGGTGGTGTTTGGTGGAGAATGATGGTGTTGGTGTTGAAGAATGGTGGTGTTTGGTGGAGAATGATAACGTTTGGTGGATAATGATGGTGCTGCTGTTGAAGAATGATGGTGTTTAGTGGAGAATGATGGTGTTGGTGTTGAAGAATTATGGTGTTTAGTGGAGAATGATGGTGTTGGTGTTGAAGAATGATGGTGTTGCTGTTGGAGAATGGTGGTGTTTGGTGGAGAATGATGCTGTTTGGTGGATAATGATGGTGTATGGTGGAGAATGATGCTGTTTGGTGGAGAATGATGGTGTTGGTGTTGAAGCATGGTGGTGTTTGATGGAGTATGATGCTGTTTGGTGGATAATGATGGTGTATGGTGGAGAATGATGCTGTTTGGTGGAGAATGATGGTGTTGGTGTTGAAGCATGGTGGTGTTTGATGGAGTATGATGCTGTTTGGTGGATAATGATGGTGTATGGTGGAGAATGATGCAGTTTGGTGGATAATGATGGTGTATGGTGGAGAATGATGCTGTTTGGTGGTGAATGATGGTGTTGGTGTTGAAGAGTTAGGGTTTTTGGGTGGATAATGATGGTGTATGGTGGAGAATGATGCTGTTTGGTGGATAATGATGGTGTATGGTGGAGAATGATGCTGTTTGGTGGAGAATGATGGTGTTGGTGTTGAAGAGTTAGGGTTTTTGGGTGGATAATGATGGTGTTTGGTGGAGAATGATGGAGTTGCTGATGAAGAATGATGGTGTTTGGTGGAGAATGATGGTGTTTGGTGGAGAATGACGGTGTTTGGTGGGGAATGTTAGTGTTGCTGTTGAAGAATGATGGTGTCTTTTTGAGAATGATGGACACTTTGGCGTTGGTTGTTATAGCGACATATGGACATTTTTCTGGTGTTTGCTGGAGAATGATGGTGTCGGTGTTGAAGAATGATGGTGTTTGGTGGAATATGATGGTGTTTGGTAAAGAATGATAGAGTGGTGGAGAATGATGGAGTTGCTGATGAAGAATGATGGTCTATGGTGAAGAATGATGGTGTTTGGTGGGGCCTGTTAGTTTTGGTGTTGGTGTTGAAGAATGATGGTGTATTTTTGAGAATGATGGACACTTTGGCGTTGGTTGTTATAGCGACATATGGACATCTTTCTGGTGTTTACTGGAGCATGATGGTGGTTGATGGTAAATTGTGTTGGAGAACAACATATTAGTGTTTGTGGGAGAATGACTGTTTGTTGGAGGACGTCAGTGTGTGTTTATTATAGAATCATGATGATGATGGTGTCTGTTTGAGAATAGCGATTGCCTTACTGTATGTTAGAGAACAATGGTTCTGAACGTTGTAGAACGATGGCGTACGCAGAGGAACAATGGTGTTTGTTGGAGAATGTTAGTGTTGGGGAACACTGGGGCGTGGTTAAGAATGACATTCAGGTTCACTGGAGAACGCTCAGTCTGTTGGCTTTAGTTTCAACAATACACAGATTTCCACATCTCCTACACCTGAAGTAAGTTAGTGGTGCAGATCCTCCGACCCGCCCCGGCCACGGCTCTGGTTGTGTCTGGAGAGAAGGTCACTGTTTCCAGTGAATAATCTTTTACTGATTTCTTACCACCAGCACCAAACACGGCAGTCTAGACCAAAAATAACAGCTAAAACACGGAGGCTGGAGCTGTCACACTGGCTGCTTTCCTGTTATTTGTTTTGTAGCCCAGGCTGAAGCCCCCTGGGACATCTCAGACTTCCTGCGAGGTGTAAATGGAATGAGGGAGATTTCATTTAGAGGAGATTCTAAAGTGAGACGGTGAAAAGAGAGTGAACCAAGGGGTCGTAACACAGTGCAACAGGTTTAAATGAACGTAAGGAAACGTGTAGAGATATGGATGGAGCTGACTGGGAGGGGGGGGGCAGGGAGAACATGGGGGCTTGGGTAGACTTCATGGCGGGTGTGTGTTATTGTTTAACTACCTAATTGTCAGTAGCAGGCTGGAGGATGTGAGCTCCCATTCAGTCAAGAGAGAGAGAGAGAGAGAGAGAGAGAGAGAGTTTCCAGTTTTGGTCAATCATGCTTCCACAATGAACCGTGACTGGATGACCGCCGCTGCAGCCGAATACCTCTGCGGCAAAACTATTTTCAGGAACGAAAAATAACAACAAAATAACACACACACACACACACACACACACACACACACACACACACACACACACACACACTACATTTACAGCATCAACATGGAAGTGGGTAAATAATCCGTAAAGCCGACAATCTGTAAATGATTCCTAATAACGGCACTTATGAAGAGCGCGGCGGCGGCGGCTGCAGCCAGACTGGAGTTATTAAGTCTAGATCAGTTATATGACTCTGTTTATGCGCCACAAAGTCATGCAAAGACACACAATCACACCTTATCATCAGAGAAACTGCTGAGGCGCAATTTCACCCCGTACAGCGTCTCTCCCTCGGGACTGGCCTTCGCATG
>CM038719.1:42061086-42063586 GCA_021613375.1 Megaleporinus macrocephalus | reverse complement strand
AGCCTGAAGAAGAAACTCTGGTCGATACACTGACCAGGAGAAGAAACCTACTGACTTGACGACCTGTAAACACTAGAAATTGACTCACTAGAAGAAAAAACAACTACAGGAAAGTTAGGAAGAAATCAACTGGTAGAACGAGACTAGAGGAAACTTCCCAGGAAGAATAAAGTTACTAGAAAGAAAGTGGAAACTGACCAGAACAATCTTATTAGAAGAAACTTGATATATAACGCAGGAGAAACTGATTAAATATAGAGATCAGAAATACTAAACATGATAAACAGAAGCTTACTAGAAGAAACTGACCAATAGAAACAGAGCAGAACTGCCTTATAGAGGAAACTCAATTAAATTAGCTAGAACAGAAGAACCTTACAGCAAGAAAGAAGCTCACCAGGAAACCAAACGCATACTAGAAAGAAGCTGACCAGAAGAAACGTATTGAGAGAGAGAAGTTTACAGAGTGGAAATAAGCTGGAAATGCTGATATCTACCAAATAAGCAGAAGAACTTGAAGAGCATTAGAAGAAGAAAGTGAGCAGAAGAACTTTAGGGCATTACTAGAAGAGAGAGGTCAAAACAAACCAACGCAGTTACACTAACCGCAGCAGGAAAAACTGTCTAGAAGAAACTTTCTAGGAAAAAAAATAAGAAACTTCTTAGAAATTAAACAGAAAAACAAAAACTAAATAAACATTAGAAAAACAGAACTTACTAAATAGAATCTTACTGGAATTAAACTGAAACAGAAAATGAAATAAACTTGCTAGAATTGTCCAAAAGAAACTTTTACAAGAGAAAAGCTTACCAGATAAATAAACTATAATAAATATATAATAAATAAACTAACAATATTTCCAAAAAGTGTACTAAAAAAAATACTAAACAGAACCGTACTGGAAGAAAGTGTTGTGGAGGAACTGACCAGATGAAAGAGAGAAGTTTAATAAGCAGAAATTTACTAAAAATGTAATATTTACCTGACTCAGTTAAACTAACCGCAGCAGAAAAAACTGTCTAGAAATTTTTTAAAAATAAATTTAAAAATTAAAAAAATTCAAAATAATCTCTAAAACTAGCAGGAACCCACCAGAAGAAAGTAAAGAGGAGAACCAACTACAACATATCTTTCAGAAGAAATGTACTAGAAGATGTTTATTAGAGGACCATGACTAGAAAGTGATGCTGGACTGAGTGTGTGTGTGTGTGTGTGTGTGTGTGTCTGTGTGTTATCACTGCTCCAGATTGCCACCACCCACATTCACCCTCAGAAGTGCAGACCATCAAAGGTGGAGATAAAACCCATTCCACAGTGTGTGTGTGTGTGTGTGTGTGTGTGTGTGTGTGTGTGGGAGCGTCAGCTCAGCGTGGTTTCCATTACGAACGTGAAGAACTCCAGATTGGCCAAAAGACCTGAAGCTCAGAGGATCCTGTGTTTATGCTGAAGATCTAAACATACAGTAGAATCCAAACCAAACCCAGGCAGCGCCGCCATGCCAGCAATTAGAGAGTTCAGCCTCTCAGCAACCAAACTTAGAGCTTAGAGCATCCTCTCAGACCCGGAGCAGCACAGAGCAGTGTGTGAGTGAGTGAGTGAGAGAGTGTGTGTGTCTAAGTGTGTTTTAGTGTATGTGAGTGTGTGTGTGTGTGTGTTTGAGTGTATGTGTGTGTTTGAGTGTGTGTGTGTATTTGTGTGTTTGTGTGTGAATGTGTGAGTGTTTGTGAGGGTGTCAGTGTGTGTGATTGTGTTTTAGTGTGTAACTGTGTGTGTGTGTGTGTGTGTGTGTGTTTGAGAGTGTATGTGTATTTGTGTGTTTATGTGTGTGAATGTGTATGAGTGTGTCAGTGTGTGAGTGTGTTTTAGTGTGTGTGTGAGTGTGCTTTAGTGTGTGTGTCTGAGTGTGTTTTAGTGTGAGTGTGTGTGTTTTTTTGTGTTTGTGTGTGTGTGTGTTTTAGTGTGTGTATGTAAGTGTGTTTTAGTGTGTAAGTGTGTGTGTGTATTAGTGTGTGTGTGTGTGTTTTAGTGTGTGAGTGTGTTTTAGTGTGCATGTGTGTGTGTGATTTTTGTGTGTAAGTGTGTGTGAGTGTGTGTTTTATTGTGTGTGTGTGTTTCATTGTGTGTTTAATGTGTGTGTATTTTAGTGTGTGTGTGAATATGTGTGTGTGTGTATTTGTGTGTTTATGTGTGTGAATGTGTATGAGTGTGTCAGTGTGTGTGTGTGTTTTAGTGTGTGTGTGAGTGTGCTTTAGTGTGTGTGTCTGAGTGTGTTTTAGTGTGAGTGAGTGTGTGTGTGTGTGTTTTTTTGTGTTTGTGTGTGTGTGTTTTAGTGTGTGTATGTAAGTGTGTTTTAGTGTGTAAGTGTGTGTGTGTATTAGTGTGTGTGTGTGTGTGTTTTAGTGTGTGAGTGTGTTTTAGTGTGCGTGTGTGTGTGTTTTAGTGTGTGTGTGTGTTTTAGTGTGTGAGTGTGTTTTGTGTGTAAGTCTGTGTGAGTGTGTT